>WHYT01017284.1:654958-736796 GCA_009806455.1 Tetrax tetrax
GGCGCGGGGCTCCCTGGGAGTTGTAGTGCCGGAGGTCAGCGGCAGCTCATCGCCTCCCGCCTCTTGGACTACAGATCCCAGCAGGCACTGCGGCCCGAGGGGGGCTTGGGCAGCAGGCCGGTAGAAACGATTGGCTGGGCTGGCCCCCGGCGCCCTTCTGATTGGCCGGCGCGCCGGCCGAAGCACCGCCCCTGTCGCCAGAGGGAGGTGGCGAGGCGGCGGCTAAGATGGAGGGCTCGGTGTCTGACGTGGGGGTCTGCAACCTGGCCTACGCCGGGCGCCTGGAGGAGCTGCGGGCCCAGCTGCTGCGCGACAGGGCCCTGGCCACTAAGACCGACCAGGTCAGCCGGCTCCGGCCCTCCTGGGCCGGCGGGGGAGAGCGGGCGGCTCCTGTCAACCGGTCCCCCCTTTCCCGCCGCCTCTTTTCCCGCTCCCCGCTTTCCCGCTCACCGCCGCTCCCCTCACTTCCCTCCCTCAGGACAACCGGACCGCGCTGCACTGGGCCTGCTCGGCGGGACACACGGACGTCGCCGATTTCCTCCTCGGCCTCGGCGTGCCTGTGAACGACAAGGACGATGTGAGTGTGGCGGCCCTCCCGGGTCGCTCCCCGCCCGCCTCGCCCCGGTGAGGGGCTGGCCTGGGGCGCGGGGCTGCCGCCGGTGGGCTGAGGAAGAGCTGTGAACCGCTTTGCCTGGGGAATGCGGTGGCGCGGTGTCTGGCCGGACCGCATGCTGTCGTAGTTTCCCGCCGCAGAAGTGGCCCAAGCAGCGGGGGATCTGAGGGACAGGTCCCGGCGGCCACTGGTGCTGGTCGCTTCCTTCCTTTTCCCCCAACTCCCGCCCGCTGGAGTGTCCGGTGGGGTTTCTGGAAGGGTTTAAAAAGCGTATGTGTGTACCCTAGAAAGGTAAATTGAAGCATTTCACTGTTTATATGGAAGAGAGGGTGATGAGACCTGATGATCCTTGCTTATTGTCAAGGAATTTTAGGAGCTCGCTTCTTAGGAACCAGGTCGCAAAACCAGGCGTGTTTGGGTTATTCTTGGGGCTTTTCATGTTATCTTTATCTCGCTGTGATCCTCTTAAATATGTTGTGCCAAATCATGAGGTGTCCTGAAGATTTCTTATTACTGGGGAAGGCTTTCTAGAGTAAGTAATCCCTTTGTAGATTTCACAGTTGCAAAGAAGATGGTCTGTTGCTGTTGTAGAGGAAGGGTTGAAGGAATTACATCCATTATGATGTAGGTCAGCCTAAAAAAAGGAAATGTTGTCCCATGAGTTAAATTGGAGGGTAGGATGTAGATAAGATTGCAGAATCTTTTAGGTACCCTTTTCTGCCACAGTTGTTTGTTCTTAATAAAGCACTACTGTTAATTCTGCAGGAGTGAAGCATCCTGCAAGATCCCATGCAGAAATGCATAAGAGAAGTGGTTTCTGTTGTTTAACTGGTAGCTTTTGTCAGCTACCGAATGCAGGCATGTGAGAGGCATGAGACCTGTCTCTCTGGTGGTAATCAATCATGTTTAGCTTTACACTTATAAGAATATGTGCAGCATGACTATGAGTAGCCAAGTCTGTATTGGGGTTATGCTTTGTCATGTTTTTTGCCTGAAACTCCCGGTTGAGTAACGTGGTTTTCTTGCCTCCGTAGGCTGGTTGGACTCCCTTACACATTGCCGCTTCGGCAGGGCGCGATGAAATTGTGAAAGCCCTCGTTGCCAGGGGTGCTCATGTAAATGCTGTCAATCAGAACGGCTGTACGCCTCTGCACTATGCAGCCTCCAAAAATAAGCAGGAGGTATGTTTGCCTATGCTACTGGAAGCGGTGTTGCTCTTGGAATAGTTATTTAGATAGAATAACTTTTCCTCCTTCTCCCCCCGCCCCCTTTCTCCTTCTGCGTATTCAGATTGCAATCATGCTTTTAGAGAATGGAGCTGATCCAGATGCAAGAGATCACTTTAAATCCACCCCGTTACACAGAGCAGCAGCCAAAGGAAACCTAAAAATGGTACGGATCCTTCTGCAGCACAATGCCTCTGTTAATATACCAGACTCTGAAGGGAACACTCCTCTGTAAGTAATTTTTAGTTTTTGTTTTGGTTAATAAAGAAATGAAACCTCATTACTCCTTATTTCTTTTTTAAAATTTCTTATTGCCTCAAAATACTCCCTTGCTTCACACCTCTATGTCATTAAAAAGGATTTGAGAAAATTGTACGTAGTATTTTGCATAAGTGTACATACATACTTTAATTTGTGTTACTACTTTTACTTTAAAAGTGTAGAATACCTTTTGTAGTAATTTGGAATACATTTTGTTGCCACTAGAGGGTAGAAAGCGAGCTAATGACATCAAAGTGAGAGGAAACAGGTCTTGCAGGCTGGCCTGCTCTGTCCTGCCCAGCAAGAACTAATTTTGGAAGCTTTTCTTCACCTGTCTAAGGAAAATAAGTTGCAATTGACCTACAGACAGTCCAGTGTTTGATGCTGCCTTAGATATCAGTTTGAATCTAAAAGGGTAGAACCTTAGCTGCTTTGAAGTTGGTGGCAAAACTACCTTGTCTACAGTGGAATTAAGATTTTTGCCACGAGTAAGATCAAGCAGTGTGTTTTAGCTGTACATAAAACCTAATATTGTCCCAGAACACACAGATTTGTGCTCAAAATAATGTGCCAAATGGGAAAAAGCACTTGCTGCATTTGCAGTAACTCATTACTTCAGATTATTTTTAGGCATCATCCAATTTAGTTTATCGCTTTCAATTCAAGCAGAGATTACTATTTTCCAGTTTCGCTGTGGATTACGCGCTCCTTAGCTTTGCTGCCTGCAGAGCCAGCTCCTGATCTAAAGAGGTGTCTTTTTGTGAAGACAACAGCAGGAGGAACGCTCTTGAGTTGCGTAATGACAACAGAGTGACTGGACAGCAGGCTTTGGCACCTGTGTAGGTAGTTGGTTGCGTGTGGTGGTGGTGTTCTAGGATGTATCTCCCCCCCAGCATTCACGCTGTCGTTTTGGCAAGGCATAATTATTGCCCTTTATAAGCTTGGACTGTTTAACGGTGGCTGTGGGTTTCTTGTTCTCATTACAGTCATTTAGCCTGCGATGAAGAGAGAGTGGAGGAGGCAAAGCTGCTGGTGTCTCACGGTGCAAGCATTCACGTTGAGAATAAAGAAGAGCTGACCCCACTGAAAGTGGCAAAAGGTGACCTGGGAGCCATACTTAAAAGAATGGTGGAAGGCTAGCGGGGACTTGTGACTTGAGTCTCTTTCCTGCTGCACTCGTCTTTAAGACTGCAGACTTCTTATTTTGATAGCTCAGCTAGGATGTGCTGTGTGGGCATCGGCATGGTAATAAAATGTATATCTCTAGCTTTCCTTCGAGTACAGTGCCAAAAGAACTGTTTGTACTTCCTTTTAATTAAATAGTTCGTGGATTTTAAAGTATTTTTCAATATCTTGCAGTTTTCTTTCAGTTTACGATATGATCTGTGTAAGTGCAGTCATTCCTTCCATTTCAGAACCTACTTTAGGATTATTTCTTGCAAGCAACAGGACCAAAAATGTTTTTTTAACCATTTAAAGTCAATTTTATTTTGAAAGCTTAGTCTAGAGTCTTTGGTATTTCCTTTTTTTTTTTTTTTTTTTTTTTTTTTTTTTTTTTTTTTTTTTTTTTTTTTTTAATACTATCTACCACACACTGGTGGTTAGAAGTATGAGAGGAATTAAACTTATGTTTAGTTGTTCTTTCTTTTTATATAAAGACATTAGCATAACTTGAGTAATTTCTACTTTTTTTAGCAAATGTAAGACCTGTGTTGTTCTAGGAAAACTCTATTAGCTATAGAAAATAATTACAACTTCAGCATAAGCTCCTATGTGACTGTAGCAACTTTTATAAGGAATAGATGCAGAGAAATTTGTGGAGGTGAGATTAAGGAAGGATTTTAAAATTATGATAATACCCACATAATATATTCCCCTCTTCAGTCATGGTAGTGCTGGTGCAGAGATAGGAAAGTTGGAAAGCCGTTCCAGTAAGAAAGATGTAACTAAGACACACGTCTACAGGAGACAACTTCAGAAGAACTAATGCAACTACAGCAGTGTCGTGAAGAGAGTTGTGTATATTTTCCCGTGAAGGGCAAGAGTAAAAGAATGCCTAGGAATGTCAGAGAAGAAATCAGTTAAAATTAATGCCCCTGTCAGCCAAGTGATGGGCTCCCTTGGACCAATAATTGATTTGAATTATCTCATTAAGAAAAAACTTTGGTAAGAAGTGGCACCCAAACAGGAGTGGAGGTACTGACTCTTCTGTTGCTGCTACTGAGCAAGCTTAATGTTGTAGTTACAAGATTTTGGGTGTCAGTATCAGAAATGTTCAGTAAGCTTCTAAACCTGGATGGGAAGATGTGAGCTTGTGGATTTTGCTTAGTAAAACTGCCACAAGAGTCAACAAGAGAGATGCTTGATTAAGAAGAGACTTCCATGCAGGTCATGACTTAAGGTTTACCGTGGATATTTTGGGGAGAGAGGAGTGTGAGGATCCACTGGAAGAATATGGCAGTGTTGGTATTGGTAAGGGTTTGACTCACCATCTGGCACAGGTCTTTTTAGCTAAGACAGCACAAGAACACTGTAAATGCTCTTTGACTTTGGAATGAGGCTAAATGCTAACACACATATATTGAAGACAAATATTTGAAAGCTGGAAAACTTGGTAGAAAAGGCGATAAATACAGTTATGCTTAATGATCCAAATCAAAGCTTAATTAAGACCTCATGCCTTACATCTTCTTTTTTTTCTTCTTCTCTATCAGTTTCTTGATAAGCATAGGTGTAGGAACTGAACCTGAAAATTTTAGCACAGATTTATCTTTTTATCTATTTTGAAGATGTCTGTTGCACATAACTAATGTTTACAGGCTAGGAACAGTCATGAAAGTATTTATGAACATTAGATCCTGTAAAAGACTTGAGTGCCAAAAAGTTCTAGATCCCTGAGTCAGATATGTTTTTCTGCAGTGCATGAGACTGAAGTCAGTGGATATCTACCCTGTGTAGTTCAGAAAGGAGCTGCTGAGGCTCTGTGTCTGTATTCACCTCAGCCCCGTGGTCCTTGAGCTCTTCTGAAAGCAGGTATCCTTGCCCTTCTGGAGAGCTGGGTTTGCCTAACCTTAGAAATGAGGCCCAGAGAGAAGAGGTGTCTGGTGATCAGAATGTATGTGGTCCAATTCCCTTTTCCCCTTCCAAGGGAGTGCTCGTTACTCAGCTGTTGGCTAATTGTGTGCATGCACTACTTACCTTTCCCCTTGATGCTTTCACCTATAGAAAACAACCAAAGTTGCACCGGGCTAAAGAAACCAGAAGAAACGTAGCACGAGTTTGTTCTCAGTGGGGAGGGCAGTTGCTGGGAAATAGATTTAAGTCATCTCAGGCAGAGGAAGCAGTCTAAGCCAGTGTGTTGTGTAGCAGGCAGTATTCACATCTCTGTGCTGAAAGCAGCTGTATCAGCATGTCATGAGGAATCTGATACTGTGCCTGCCTATTGCAACAAGCCTTGCAAGGGATTTAGATTTCCAGCTGCTCTTGTTGAAAACCAGTCAATCAATGTCCAAACTGGGTACCTGAATGCTAACTCCATTAAACTGAAAACCAGAACTGCTGAAGCACGTTACTCTGGAACACTGATGCCTTGAGAACTATAAAGCCAAGAAGTTAACAAAATGTATTCCATGTCAGGTAGCAACAGGATAAAAGTTTCCAGGATCTTTTTTTTTAACTTGAAGCGGAATTCAGACACATGAGATTTCATTGGTCCACGTCTTAATATCTCTTTTTACACTCTGATGACATTGATGAAACTTCTTTTTACTTCTGACATGCAAAATCAGATCCTTTAAACACTGCAGTGTGTTTGCTCTTGGTGCACAGGAAACATGAGATTGATCAACACCTGCTGTGGTTCAGAACTGCGTGGATACATACGGCATTACTGCGAGCTGACTGGAAAGCTCTTACTTTGTCCAATGCTTCAGCCCATTTCCTAATTAGTTTTGCAAAATCGGTTGGATAAATGTGGATTATAGTCCTTTTGTACTTACATTTGTGTACAATTATAACTAGGTAATAAGTGAAATTTAGTTAACTTTAAAGGCCAAATCTTCTGCTATTCACAAACTCATGTATAACAAACCCGTTTCAATCTCCAGCCCAGTGGTTCACAATATAAATGCCCGTTTAAGTTTTAGTCGTATGTTAATTCAATGACAACATTTTTTTTTTATAAAGGGGTCCAAATCTGAGAAGGAAAACTATATTAAAACTCTAGGCTATTTCTTCTTTTTCCACTTCTTGCTTCTCATCATTTTCAGGTGCTCCAGAGGCTGCTGTTTCATCAACACTAGGGTATTCGTTTGTCGCATTGCTTGATGGAACTGTGGTTGCAGGCATGTTCTCTTCGTTAGGTACCTGAACATACTCTGCATTGGTTTGTTTCTGAGCCATTTCTCTGCAGGAAGACAGGATGAGGATTGTGATTTCGCATGTTGAAATCCCATCTACACTAGAGTCTTTCAAAAGAATGACTCTTTGTAGTTTTGTTGTCTAAACAGTAACCCCCTTATTATTATGACTGTTCCAAGAGCTCCTGAAAAGGCTACAACATCACCACTGCTAAGACAGAAAGGCTGACAGAGTGTTAGATAATAAGGCTGATTTAGGTTTCACTGGTTTAAGTGATTCTGTTAGAATAAAATGGATTTTAGTATGGTGTGAGCTTTCTGAGAAACGCCATGCAGATCTGGTGTCCCGTTCAAGTGGGCTAAAAACAGAGTGCAGTCAGAAAAGAGATATGAAGAAGTCTAGAAAAAAGTTTTTAGTAACAGGTATTAATTTCATTTATCTTATGAAAACAATAATAAACCAACTCCCCATATTTAAGCACTTTCACATGTGAAAAAAGATCAAGTGCTAGTGGATTAATTCAGTGTAGTAAGATTTATTAGGATCCAAGCACAAAATTAGATGTTAATGCTACATCAATTCAAAGCAGAAATCAGGTGCATGAGCGACTGGCCGCTGGTCTGGATTAGCAGAATACTGCTAAGTCTTAGACCTGTGCTACAGGGAAGTGTCCCTATGACACAATATTTTTTTCTGGCCTCAGGTGTGTGTATTCATTTAGCAGTTTACATCATGGGGCTAAGTACAGTCTGTATGGTATATGAGATTATCCCTAGCCTGAAGATTTGGCAATTTAAGGGAAAAAATGAGCAACCAAAGCACAGAGGAAAAGACATTTGCAGAGCAGGATCAAAATGGACATTCTGGGCTTCATTCTGTTGGCTAAACCTTGTGTCTCCTGCATTTGAGATGCCTTAGAGTATCCAAAGTGTACTTCTGTAATTGCAAATAGCCCTGAGCTGAGCCCTCAGTGTTTAAATCCAGTAAGGTACAATCTCAGTATTCTTCCCCCTGCCATTAACAGTCACCAGTAACTTTTAAACAGTAAAAACTGTTTGTCCAACTTGACACTTTTACATTGTGTTGTTTAAAAAGCATTTACTTTACTATTTTAGATACTGCTAAGTGGTAGCTGCCTGTGAACACAGGCAAGAGGGTAATGGCAACTTCTGTTACAAGAGCAGCAGCTTAAAAGTTACACAAACCCAAATATTCTCACTCTGGAAGTTTCCTCAAAACCTGTATTATTTACCCTTCAAAAATGTTTAGAGTAATTACATTTTACTTTAGTTCTGAATTACCAGCAATGCTTTACAGAAAAAAAAATTGTCTTAAAATGAAGCAAACAGAAACTCTTACTGCATCTCATTACTTGATGACTTCTTATTCTTTGCTTTCTTGGTTAAGACCCAGACAATAATGCAAATGATAGCAGCTATCAGAATTGCTCCAATTAATGCTCCAGCAACAATACCACCATCTGAACCTGGAAAGAAAAAAAAAGGTTACTTGACTTTTTAAAAAGTATTATTGTAGCAAAATCCCATGGAAATTTAGTGGAGGAGCCTTTAGCAGAAAGAAGGGATTGGATTCAAAGAACTGAAAAAACTGACTGACAGCTGTATTCCCAGAAGGGAGGCCAAAGGTTCTCTAAGAGAGAGCTGTGCTTCTATGACCTTTGCTGCCTCATTTCTTGTTGGTTAGCTCCCTACCCCAACAAACCCCATGTTTATGCCTGGCTAAGGGAAACCTTAAATGTTAACACTGGCAATAGTTGAAAGCCTTTGCTCTTCAGTCCTTGCAAACGAATTCTGAAATTCGGATTGCCTTTTTCTACCTTTCAGCTGAGATGTAAAATGTGTGCTCTGATCATTTGTGAGCCTCCAAAACCTTCTATTTCCACTTCAGCACAGCTTCTAGCTCTGACCTGCGATGTTCATTTCATAGACCACTGAGTAACTGACCATTTCAGGGACTTCTCTCATGGCTGCTTGTACAACATATGTCTGGCTCTTGTTAAATGATGTTAAATGAATGTTAAATGAAAAATCTGCATGCAGATATGCTTGACCACTGCTTGAGAACAGTCAGGATTAGTTATTTTTCCGTGGCTGCAGTATTTTTAGCTAATGGTCACATCTACAGTGCCCCAATCCTTTTACTACCACATTTCAGTGACGGTTGTAAATTCTGGGCTGGGGGAGCCTCAGTGGGAGTGTTGGCTGGATGAAATTGTTCTGAACTCCGGGTCTGTTGGATCTCAGTGAAGGCTTTGCAGTCAGAGCCACGTTGAGATCCTACTCACAGTAGGAAATGAAGGTGGAGGCATTAAATAGCTGTCTAGGTCAGTGTAAATTCTGGGCATGCCCGAATGAAAACTCCGGAGCTCTCCACAGCCTTTTGTGTTCTTACATTTAAAATATCCATGCTTTAAAGTTGTTACAGCATTTTCCTGCAAACTGTGCACATCACACGTCAAATATGTGATTACTTTCACGCATCAAACTTACGGTTTGTGGTTAGGTCAAGCTCACAGGTACTGTTCCCCAGGAGGTTGCTGGCTACGCAGCGGTAATACCCAGTTTCAAAGGTGGTGAGATTGCCAATGTAGAGAATGCCGGTGTTCGGATCTGTGACAAACCAGAGAGCAGGTGCACGTTACCCTTTGTGTGCTGTAGAGGCAAACGGTTTTCTTTAGCTGGTAGGACTGAGAGCTATTAAGAGTTTGGAAACAGAGTTCTCCAATTATTAAGACATTTGGGGATTTTTATATTCCTTAAATAAAGAACATTCACCTTCCTTGAAAATTGGTACAATGGATTCTGCAGGAGTGTCTTAGAGCATGAGAAGTAGGCCTCTGCTCTGCAAATCAGTCTGTCTGATGTTTAACCTGTATTCCTGTTGTCAGTGTAACTTCACAAATGAAAATGTAAATGTAACAGGCACCGAAGATTTTCAGGATGGAGGTTTCAGCACCTGAATGACAAATTGACTTAACTTACTCTAAGTTCACTCAAAATTCCGAGGGAAGGGAGATGTAGAGGCATAAACATTTCTCCCATTTTAACAATTTAAAGCAATGGCATAGACAAGCCACACAATTTTTCTTAAATAGAAAAAGCATCCTGTGTTTGTGACAGCTATCAGTTGATTTGAATAAGTCAAAATACGATTTTGTGACATTGACCGTCGGAAGAGGAGGATAAGTTTTAACTACTCTGGGATACACGCTGTTTGAGATGGCTGGCACTATGGGATGCCAGATCTTGAGCGCAGTGTGGTCCGGTAGTTACGTACTAAGTTGTTCAGTCACGGGCTTGAGGGTATTCGCTTCTACTTTGTACCAGTGGTAGGTAGGGCGAGGCAATCCTTCCTCACATTTGCATAAGAGGTAGATTAGATGGCCTTTTTCAGGCGTTCCTTCTATTTTGCAGAAAGGTTTTGATGGTTTGACTGTAAAATAACAGTGAGGAGAACAGACACATAGTGAGTACATGCCTGGAGCTGCAGACATCCCCCTCAAGTAAGTAAAGAACTGAACCCCACCTACAGATTTCCATCCGAGAGCAGTCTCGTCTTTATGGATCTGACCAAAGGCTCTCACCTAAAGATTGGAGTAATATTCAATATATGTACATGGCCTAGGATACATTTTTATTATCTTTTCTGCTATTTGCATACTAAATATTATTATGGAGGTGTTGAGATGACGACTGTCAATTACTCTAATTATAATCACTGTTAATCAGACACCATTTTGCCGCATGGCAGCATCATTTTCTTTAGAGACACAGCGGGAGCTTTCCCACATAAAGGGAGAGAGGGCGAAGGTCTGATTCTTTAGTATATTGTGGTTGTGGAGGAAATAAATTAACTACAGTTCTGTTAAAAAATATATCTGTTTTGAGAGCATTTCCTCACTTTGCACACAGGAGAAGATTCTGTCTTCACTTACACCTATTATTTTTTATTTCCTATCTCTAGATGTGTTGTTGTGGTTCTTTAGAGTGCCATCAGTGGAACTATACCAGCAATGAGCACAGCCCAATTTTGTGTGCATAAGTGAACAACCTTTCTTGGTTTTCATGTGGAAAGTAAATCTCTTACTCAACTGCTCCAAGATTTGCTATTTTGGGGGGGCATTTTAGATGAGAATTAACAGTAGTACTTTGATTTTTCAGGGATTGAGTTTCCGTATGTCTTTCTCTTATCCCTGGCAGATAGGCAAGTGGTGTTGGAATCATGTTCTCAGTTGACTTTGATTTGTCACTCTGACCGGGTATGAGTTCTCAATATAAAAGCAATGATTAGATGGGGTTAGTACAAACTTTTATCTTATTAGGAAGTAAAACATCTCATCCCACTGCTTTTCATCATTTCTGTCCTGCCTGTTTGTGGTTGAATATTGCTTTCTTCCATCCAAAACAGATTTATACCACTTCCATCCAACACATACTAAGTTTCTAGATTTTCTGGACATGGGGGTGAGTCAGAACCACTGGGCTGTTCTGCTGCATCTCCCTAGATTTACACGAGTCACCATGACCAACATTGGCGTCTTTGCTGGGGCTGGATTATTCTAAAGCTTTAGAGAGAAGTTGTCACTCCCAGCTAAAAGGGCTTTTTATTTTAATCAAAGTTAGTGTTGCAATTTCAGCTACCTGCTTACATCAGTTAGCTTTTTGAGAGCACAAGGTGGATCTGAAGGTCATTCACAGGAGCGTGAGATTTTACTGTAGGCCAAGCAAGCGTAGCTGTGGAGTGGTAGCAGGTCTGCTTTGTCTGGAAGGTAGAGGGCACCCCAGGCTCTCCCTGCCTCCAAAGCCCGTGGAAAAAATCTCCGCCTCACTGCATCAGTGAGCCCTTTCTCTGCTTCACGGGCTTTGTTTATCACAGCTCTGTTATCCCCTCTGGTGCTAAGTATTTTGAGCCGTGAAATCAGGGTTTCGTAATAAGGGAGGAAAACTACACTACAGCAATAGAGAGGAGAGGCACTTACCCAGCACACTGACAATCACAGATTTTTGACTCTGTCCTTCGTTAGCCTGTGGGCTGAAAACTTCACAGGTGTAGGAACCAGTGTCTGAGGGCTGCATGTTGGAGATTGTTATTGATGCATTCCCTGGACTTGTTGCAGCTGTTATCCTGTCCTTAAACTCTCCGTAGGAGTAAGACTGGCCTCCTGAATAATAATAGATCTGTGATAAAGAATCAATTGTTAGTTTAATAACAAGAGATCTCCCTGCTGCTTTGTTTAGTACTCATAATTGGAATATAGTGGATTTCTGATTAAGCCAAGCAATGTCACACCCTTTCTTGCCCCTGCCCCTGAGAAAGCAGAGATGAAAACATGGTACATTTGAATATATATTTCTTGTGATTCTTAAAAGACAAGCTTTTCAGAAACAGGATTTTTAAATTGTGTAAATGGACAATAGTTAGTTCTTTGTGGATACTCCGGTCAGACTGATGGGTTTGCAAAAACAGAGGTAAGACCATTGACCATCATTCTGATGGAAGCACTGATAGTTTGTGGTATTATTAATAAGTGGCTCAGTAGAAGACTGTGACAAGAATGGACCTGTCATTGCAAAAAGTGCATGGCTTCAGAGCTTTCCAAATATAGAAGCTAGCAAACAGAGAACTGAAATGAATCCACAAGACATAGGTCCAAGCAAACAAGGTGCCTGCTCTGTTGGCAGTAAATTTGGAAGCGATAAAAATGCAGTACAAGAACACCAGCAGAATCATCATACATGCAATTAGAGCAACCATGCTGTTCTCCTCGTTTGTGTAATCAGGGTCAGAGCCAGTGTCATGGGCTGTCTTGTTTTTTTGAATTTATGCCATAGGTGGAGGTCACTGTTGGCCACAGTGCTTGGAGGGGCACCTATTTGGGGTGAATAAATTCCTCTTTTACTAAACAGTAAAAAAAGTTTTGCAGAATTATAGACATAGTAAATGTCTCTAAGGAATGCAACATTTCCTCCCAAATAAAAATTTGCTGTTTGTCCTGCAAAAAAAAACCCCTCAGTAGCATCAGTTGTACGTAAGAGTACTGTGGGAGTAAAATTGACTTCATAACCGTATAAGCCCAAACGTGTGGTCTGTTGCCTGAAAGGAGAGGTAGAACTGTGTTCATCGTGGAGCCTGGTTGGTAGTCTGAGGCTTGGGCCTGGAGTCTGTTTAGGAAATTGCAGTATCTCACCTGCTCTGGGGTAAATAAAATAATTTTCACAAGAGTACACACATTCTGTCCAGTCTAGCTCTGCTGTGAAGCCAAGATCTGAAGGAACAAAGCTAATGTGGAAAACTATGGTACGTTAATTGTTTTTCTCAGATGTTAATGAGTGTTGTGTAAAAGTGATAGTATTTGGGATAGGCAGTATGTTCCCCAGTATCTATATGCACAAACTCCATTGTCTGGGAAAAGTGAACAGTTCCAGCATACTCAGGCATTTTTTTAAACTGGTGAGAGTTAACCATATAGAATTACAGGTTGGTTCCCAAATAGACCTAACATCGTTCCTACTGTCAGTATTCCAGAATCAGCAGTGTAAATGTATTTATTGAAGTTGGACAGCATGTTTTTTAATGGGAGTAAGTGGAAAATGCTTGTAGGAAAAAGCTCCACGAACTCCTACAAAATGCCATATCAAAATTTCCTTTTGGTCAAAGTTCCCTGACTTCAGGGACGCTGCAGATCTCCAGGCAAGAAGTGTAATTTGCTTTACTTTGCAGATCAACTGATTGCATTTTGAATTAAGAATATGTATTCTTAATTCTATTTATCCACCCTGATATGGTGTTGACTGAAGTCTTTAAGCAATGTTATCTGAAAGCCTTTATTAGCTTAAAGCAAGCTACACCCCAAAACTGCCAGAGCACAGCTGGTTCATGCCGTGATAAGACTTTGAAATGAAGGTCAGAACCCAGGCTGCACAGCACCAGCAGCTCGGGTGCTGCAGCTTGGCCCCATCTCAAGTGCAATTTTGCCTACTTTTCAGCCAGACTTTATCTTTCCCTGCCCCAGGATTGCAAACACCAGGTACAATTGATGCAGGGCTCTGAATGCCAAAGCTACGCTTCTGCATTGCCGGCACGTGGAAAACTGCTGTCGCAGTGAGGAAGCATTAAGATGTCCGGTGTTAGCACAGGGGCAGGTTAGAAAGTCTGCTGAACAACTGGATAAACTCTTTGATTTCCATTGTTTGCACGCAATGCCATCAGTTTTAAAATTGATTTTATGCTTTGCAGATGTCCAGAGATGGACACCCTTGTATTCCCCAAGGAAGGAGTGTGTTCAAAATAGGACGTATGGTTTAAGCAATGTGCTCGTTAAAAAAATTATCTACCTGTCATTACGAAACCACACTGGCCACACTTGTCTCATTCTACATTTATCAAAGTATGAGCAGCAACAGCGTGTTATACACTGTTCCTTGCACGAGTCCAAAGTTACAAGAACTGTGAATTCAGGCTCCCCTTAAGCTGATCTCAGCAGTGAAGGGCTGAATTTGCATCTCCTCTCGATCAATTGCATCTGTTTGAGTGGGGTAGGGAAAGAGATTCCATCAGCTCTTCACATTAATGGGAAATTAAATTGTACATTGACTTAAATGAAGGTAATGCATGACTTGCAGCGCATGAGACGCAGGCCTATTATATCCTACTAAAAGGCTTGATAACTGAAAAAGGGGCTAAGTTCTACTCAGTCTGCCGCAGAGTGATCTGGGATTTACGTGAGAGTAAACAGTAGCAGAAGCTGCCCACTGAGTGCTAGCTTAGCTGTAGCATGTTCCTGGGAAATGAAGGTTACCATAAGTCTTAAGTGCAATCAGGGCATGCCAGTAAACATTATAGAGAAGCAAGGGCTCCTTGGTATATTTGATGAAGTCAGGGTGAATTGTGTCTCTAAGCCCTCGTACAATACGCTGAAAAATCAATCCCCTGTGTTCTCTCTTCCCGTCTGAATGCATGCAGAGAAAATATTTTGTGTACACTGTTAAATCTGAGGCAGGTGTCGACACAGCAGGGAATATTTGTTCTGTTCATGGATCTAAACAGAATCTTTCTGGGTTGGTTTTTTTTTTTCAACTATGAACATAAAGGCAATGGAACATCTTAAGGAAATGCGTTCGGTTCCTCTGCAGGCTCCTGCCTGTTCCTCTGCTCCTGTACGACGCTTATCTCCCCAGCTCTGGAGTTCCTTGCCTGAAGGAAGGTGGTAACCACCAGAAAGGCTGAGTAATGTGATTAATTACGGAGTGTGTATCTTGTCCCAGAGGTATGATTGGATTGTGTACACAGGAAATTTCATTTAAGAGGAACATGTTTCAGTTAATTGGCTGTGAATTCATTGCCCATTTTAAACAATGCAATCAAAATGGATATTTTCAACCCTTGTTCAAAGTGTTTTTATGCTGTCATTGAAAAGCTCATGTTTGTGCCTTTCAAAAAGGTGAAATGAAAATCTTTGCCAAAATGTTTCTGTTCTCTTTCAAAAGTTAAAAACTTGTTTTCTGTTGAAGCTAGAGAAGACTTTTTATTTTTGGGCAACTGACAGCTAATGTTCACTCCTACAGGCACACATCTCATTGACATTTCTTTCCATTTTACGTAAAATGTCCCTAAAATGTCTGTATGGGAAAGTGTAAATTTAGTCAATGGTAGACTTCCTGGAAGCCTTTTTAATTTGATATGATAAATATATTTAAAGTGCAGCATCTTGAATGAAGAAAAAAAATAGGAAAGAAATCTGCTCTGCTTCTCTTGAAAAAAAATAAGCTTTTTGTGTCCTCAGGCAAATCATGAGCAGCTCTAGTGAAGTCGATGATTTACGACTGTAAAAACAATATTGAGGCTGCAGTAATGGTTGCTGCTTCTCATTACCAGCTAGTTTGCTCATGCAAGTTTTTATATAACGGTGCCTTTTCATATTTCATGGGAGCAGCTGCCTGGGATGACTAATCAAACAAGTGACAGAAAAAAAGAGCAGAGATTATCACTTCTAAAAATGTTGATCCTAATAACTCTACCGTCTGAAAAAAAACAGTTTCTGTGAAACAGCTAAGTTGCCCAGAAAATGTCTCCCTCACCTCAGAAAGGACTGACAGTTTAGCTGGGTATTCAGCTTGTGAGCCAGCCGGTGCCTAAAGCCGCTCACGTCAGCAGCCGTCCTTTTCGGCTTTCTAAGGCAGTGGTGGGGTTACCCTGCATTTCCAGAGTCACAGTTTCTGCTGCAAACAAGAAAAGGACTTGGCTCCTAGATTTCCAAGGCAGTTGAGTCAGTTATTCGTGTACCTGTTTGCAGGAGCTGGGTTACAAACAGAACAGGGAATTGGGAGTGATCATACTCATTTGGAAGAAAGTCTTGGTAACTTCAACGCACTCCAGATGCTGGAGACGAGACTATTTGTGTCCCCAGTTCTGAAAGGTCTGGTACATGAAATCACATGTTCTTTTGTTCTCCTGTAGCCTGACTTGTGGGATGGCTGTTCCTCCTCTAGTGTGATGGTGGGGAAAGTATTCGTCTGAAAATAAAGCAGTTGGCGAAGTGGCTGCTGAGTTGAGGATTTTCAAAGGCTGCCAGATGTTTGACAGAGAGTGAGGAACCCACCTACAGCTTTTCTTTATACAACTCTATAGAAAGATCTTATTCCTTTGGGGGTGGAGGGAGTGTGTGAAAAAGCAAGCAGTAAATTAGAAGAAACATGCCTCCATCTGCTTCCTTTTTTCTTGGGGCAGGACAAATACATATTAGAATTTGCATAAATATGTGTCTTTCAAATGTCTTTGGATGGACTCATTCATAATGTCCAGGTCAATATTCTTCCTATCCCCATCTCCGGATGTCATGGCATCACATTGCTGTACATGCCTAGGACATCTGGATATCAAAATTATAAGATGTATTTGAAGGTGTGTTAGAAAATGTCCTGCTTAATCTCCACAGTAGTCTTAATTTCCTGACTTGGGGGCAGTTTTAGGACATGAATTTGTTTCCAGTCCCTGTCTTCGCTCCCCCAGCCCCTTCTCACTTCCCCCCCCCAGCAGATGCAAAGCCTGCTATTCGGTGAGGTTTCTCTACGCCGATGTATTCAGCATCTGATTCACAGGCTTTGTCTGGAGAGCTGTAAAGCTCAGGCAGTCAGAGGGGTTGAGTTGGGTTGTTTTATCATTTTCTGTTTGACATTTTCTCAAGCTACGAGAAAAAGAACTGTTAAAGTCTCGCTCTCACTGATAAATGCAAAGGAAGATATTAACAACTTTACTGGTTTGATATCGTGATGTCTTTTTGAAATCTGACTACAGGCAGAATTTACAAAATAACACGGGACAGAAAAGCATTCATCACTCCCTTAAGCATCTTACCATCTAATTAGAGAACAAATGCTGCACACTCCAAGTGTCAATTAAAGCCGAAGGCTCAGGTTCTGAACTGGGCTAGATAAGGAAGCAAATGCTCACACATGCATTGGTTTCTCTGACGTGTGTCATACTGAGTCTGCCTCCAAATGCCTTTTTTTTTTTCATCCACTGCTTCTTTTCACACATTTTTGTCGAAACTCTGATGTGCCAGACTGTAGCAGGGATATTATGTTCTGCATTACTGGGACTCTTGCATGCACAGTTGAGGATGTTAATAATGACTAAAAGCCTCTTGTCATGATTGCACATTGCTAGAAGAAAGGAATGGAGTCAGAAGCCTTTAGAGGATTAATCATTCAGCAGCTTTAACCGGTGCAAAATCCTTTTAAGGAGCAGCTCTTTCATGTTCTCACAGGATCATTCTTGTGGCTGAACTATGAGTGAATAATTTCTACAGAGCATCAAGCACAAACATGTTTTCTGAGTGCATTTGGTGTAACTGCTCTTCAGCAGTTATCATGAGACCTCAGTTTACACTGGGCTGTACCCTGTACTTCGTGGTGAGACAGGAATCCTGCTGCAGTCGGAGAGAGTTGGAACAGATTATGGCTGGGACCTTGAGCTGACAGCTGAGAGGAAGCCAGTTCAGCAGTCGGTTTAATGCTCCTCTGTATCCATCATGTCTCAAAATGTTGTTATATTCTAAAAAGGAGATCCAGGAAGATTTTTTTTTTTTTTTTTTTTTTTTTTTTTTTTTTAATATGTAGCCCCAAATTTGGGCTAGCCAGACTTGCTCACATTCAGCCCAGAGGCTCCTGGTGTGTGGGCATGCCCTTCAGATACCCCTGGGTAGAATATTCCTAAAGGTGCTAGTTCAGCCACCTAGAATAGCTGTGGGAAAAAACAACAGCTACATCCAAAATAATTTTCATAGAGGAAAATGCAATAAAAACCAGGATGACTTAAAAATTCTGAGTGATGGATCCGATTCAGCTTATCTCAGTCATGTGCTGGTTTTAGGATTTTAATCCACAACAAGATTACAGGTCTCACAGTAGCAGAAATCTAGTAGAAGCTATTTAGCTCTTTTCTTCCCTTAAGATTGTGGGAATTTTTTTCTTACCTTATGTCTCCAGCTACATCTTCCCCGTGCATCTGTCACATACACCATCTTTTGACAATGACTGACTGACTTTTCATCCATACTCAGAATACCGTGACACGGGGAACGCTGTATTTGAGTAAAAATGTGCTGATCTGAGAGTTAAATGAGACTTCAAA
This sequence comes from Tetrax tetrax, assembly GCA_009806455.1. Classification (NCBI taxonomy): domain Eukaryota; kingdom Metazoa; phylum Chordata; class Aves; order Otidiformes; family Otididae; genus Tetrax; species Tetrax tetrax. Next base: position 673,070 of record WHYT01017284.1, read on the forward strand.
TGTTCCCCCAAAATCAAAGAGCCTATTCTCTACACAGCTCCCCATGAGTACCGTCAGTGCTCTTCACAAGGGCAGAGTGCCTCGTGTTCAGCGGATTTTGCAGAAGATATCTCAAGCCCTTGACAGTAAGATGCAATACAATCTTATTTCTAAGCTTTACCTAAAATTAGGCAAACTAAGATTGAAGTCTAATGTTTGCTCCAAGCACACTGGTTACAACCTGATCATTTTCTACTTGTCTCCACTTTCCTTTGTGTTCTCACTATTGTCTGCTTCAGCGTATCAGTTTGTTTTCTCTTCTCTCTGCAGACTGTCACCCCGGTGCCAGAGATAACCGCAGACAGTCCGCAGGAATCCCATTCACATCCCAGGGGTCACTCACTGCAACAACATGACAACAGCATCTCCATTCCCCTGCATTGAACGTGCAGCCTCTGCTTTCCATGAAGCTGTTCCTTTTAAGTGCTTGCTCAGTCATATAAGTGCTAGATAAAACTCAATTTTAAAAAATCACCTCTAGGCAAAAAGAAATGTATCAGAGAGGCCCTTTCCAGGAAGTTTTCCAGTACTGCTTCAGGAGGTGCTTTGCACAGGCTCATCTTTGCAGTTGTGCTTGAATCAGTCTTCCTGCATCTCTTTTCTTCCCTGGGCTCCACCACCCTGCTCCCTCTTCCTCAACAACACTGCACAAGCATGCTGACTCCTGTGAAGATTTTGCAAAGTGGCTGATCAGACCTGCAAGGCTGTGGGTAAGGACATGACTAGACCTCTCGTAAGGGAACAGTGCCATCTTCCTCTTCTCTGTGGTTTGCAGTAAGTGAAACCCACTTTGTCCCTGTCCACGGAGTGATACTTTCTCGGTAGTACAGATATCAGAAAAAGAGAGGGCTTGGGCAATATGTAAAATAATTGGAAGATATTCTTGCTGTTGCATGCTGCATCCTCTCAATTGCCCATTAGTAGTTTTACCAAAGCAGTGTCCATGTCACCGTTCACAAATATTTCAAGTTTGCCTTTTTTTAGAGAATATTTTTGTGAGAAATCTATCAATAATTCCATTTCTCTTACAAGTGACAGTCATTAAGGACCTTTAATCATCTGATGAATTTAAAATTTCAGTCAAGAATTCTGCCCGGGGCATATCTTGGGTAGCCACACAGCGTCTCTGATAATTTCACTTGCTTTAACTGGGGGTGGCCTAGGCTGGAGGCTCAAGGTGTGGCTCTGCTTAGGTTCAGGAGTGGTATTGAGCTTTGCAAGGCTGTGGCCTCGCCTGTGCAGAGTCAACAGCAGGCTTCCATCTTTCAAACATTTACTTAGGTGCTTTCCACCGAGGGCAGCCGAGTGACTCAGAGCACGAAGTGACCTTAGCAGGAGTTGAGGCTTTACCTTGTGAACCGGGCCAGGCTGGGATGTGCTGTGTCGTACAGAGCTGAGTGAGTAGCGTTTGCCTCAGTGTGTGAAATAGAGATTGTCAGTATTGGAACGTTCTCAAGATCCTTGGCTGGGAGTTATTATTTTAAAATTAAATTTATCATTAAGAAGACATGTTGCTAAGAGGTAAATGGCAAGAAGAAAAAGTTAAAAATACGTATGGCATCCTATTTTCCGTGAGCTGATATTAGAGGAATTACTTCCAGTGGAGAAACTTCTCAGGAAAGGAGCAGAGTTAGGCTCCAATTAGTAAAAAGATCTATATTCACACACTATTTATAGCTGCACTCTCTTCAAAACAGCACCGCAAACACCTGCCATTCCGCTGTTTGCTGCCTCCCTTTTCATCATACTGCCCGTGAAGAGCCTGGTTGTGGTATTTCATCCTCTCCGGTGTAACTGCCACGAGTTTTAACTGTCAAGCACCTGTGCCAGCGTTGCGTAAGGTGCAGTGCGGAACAGGATACGGAAACACCAGAGCAAACAGCAAAAGACCCCAGCCAGCTTCACAGAGCTGGTGCTGGGAGGCAGATCTGCATCAGGTCTGCAAAGTAATGAACAGCACTGCCTCACCTTGAAGCAAGGTAAAAATCTGTTGCTGAATACATTAAATTAACACTGTCCCAAGTCCTGATCCTGATCTTACTGATTTCACTCCAGACAGGACTGTACCTGAGCTTATGTATCTCAAAACACTGCAAAATCTGTCACGTAAGTGGCAGTGTAAAATACTGACATTATTATTTAAAATACCTGTCACCTTTGTGCTTATTATATATTGTGTCCTAAAATCTAGTAATTTAAAGCTCACATTCATTAATGCTTAAGCCAACAGTTTCTTAATGGCATAAATTTGCCTTAATTAATTCTAATGTTCTACAATCTGGTGTATTATTTGCTATCACTGTAGGGAGAAAGAGCCATATTCCCTATTATGTAAATAAACATTATTTATTAGAATCAAGATTATTTTTCCCCCATAGTTGTTACAGAGAACATCCCCTTACTGTTGTTATTGTGACTATATCGGCCACGTGAATAATAGGATTGTCAAGACAGCTGACATTTACTAAGGTGTCAGGAATATTTAAAATTGTAGCAGGTGGGATAAGAAGACTTACTTTCTGCATTTTTTAAAAAAAGTTAAGTCTCCTTTCTTCAAACTATTTTGCAGAAATTTTCTACTTTAAAAAATGGAAGTTGAAAATGTTATCCATTGAATTGTTGAAAAAAAACAATTTTTAATTGTTATTGCCTATTGAATATTGAATTAATATATTCATATGAATTCATATATGTTGAATTCAGTATATTCAATACAGCATATTGAATATACTTTTGGCTTGCATTTCAGTATTCTTTAACCTAAACAATGAAAGCCAAAGCTGGCAATTTCCTCCATTGCCATGCACATATTTCCTGATAGGAACAAAATGTGAAACTTAACTTCAGCTACGTGCCAAGCAACCAGGGCAAAGCCAGGTTTGTAGAAAGAGAGATTATTTTTTGTTTAAATTTGTATTGTTTAAACACGCATGCTTTCAGGCACTCAGTCCTTTCTGAAACTCCGAAAAGTCACCGGCCTGAAATAGAAATAGCAACGTCGTATTGCTGTGGGTTCAGAGGGAGGCTGAAAATCCAATTTCATGTTCAGCTGCACTGTGTAATTTCTTAAACCGTATTTTCCACAAGCAGTCACAAGTCCTTTCTTCCCAGTGTTTGCATTAACGCGATTAATTTTATTGTGAATAGGTTCAAAATGGTAAGGAATTGCCATGTTGTGGTGAAAGGATCCAGGGTCAAGTGAATCAGCACGGAATGGGTCGCTGAAAGCGTTTTAGAAAGAGTGGCGGCCCAGCCCTGCAGCTCTTCACACACGTGCCCTCGCCAGGCACACCAGCAGGCTCAGAGGAGCGAAGGGAATCCTCCGAGCCTCACGGAGCGTGCAGGCCAGGGATAGCTGGTGCTGCAGAGAAAGGAAGTTTTACCTTGGTGCTCAAGGAGAATGGGATTAGTCACTAACCCATGGCCTTTCCTGATTGAGACTGAACTGGCTTTATTTAATGAAAATGCAAATCAGCCATTACGAATCCATGTATGTTGCAGTGTGAAAGTGAATTTACTGTGAAATTAGTTTCAGACGGGGAGAAAAACAGGTGCGGTTTTTCCCAGTAGTGTTTCTTACAGCCCTTATGAGCACGGCTTTCCCAGTGCCTGCACTGGGAGCTGCAGAAGCCGGCAGTGGGTGCTAAAGGGACGGATCCGTAAGGTTTCCCTGGCATTTAGTAGCCTCACATCAGTTAGTTCTTGTTGAGCATATTCTGAACCACCCCTGGTATTTTATGTTTATAATTCTCAGGGGGTATTTCCTTATCATTGGTCACAATTTAGAAATGGTTTTCCCCTCCTGGATCTCTTGAAACTGTCTAATTCTCACTCTGAAATACTTGCCACTACGATCTGCTTGTTTCTCTTGGTTGTGACCAGAAAATGTCTTGCATTTATTGTCTTGCACTATGGAAAATTTGACACAAGTCAAACAGAGAGACTCTAACCAAATCTGGAGAAGATAGGCTTGATCCTATCTCAGTGCTGTACTTCCCACCGGAACAAGTGATTAAAATTTACGATATACCGGATCAAAATTGTAATATATTGTACTATACTTAGGAAACCTGCAGCTACCACCCTTTCATGAATAGTTCTTCATTTAATAAAATAGTTTTGACTTGAAAAAAGCAAATTATGAGTAACAGCTATTCATACAATTAGTCAGGCAAGGTGTGCATGTGTCGATCCGGTGTTCAGCTGGAGCCGGGATTTGGGATGGGCCCGGTGTTTGTACTTGGCACGGATGCAGGCTTTATCTGTGGCTGTGATACACTGCAGCAGGGTGAGCAGTTCTGTCTTGGGTTAAATTGCTGTTTTTTACCTACTGGCTATTGCCCTTCAATGCCAAATACGTTACAGACTGTACATTCTGCAAATCACAGTCTAAATCTGCTATAATTGATAAACCGAACAGGACTGAACTTTGAGAAAAAAAAAATGGTAGCAACAAGATAAAAAGAATGGGACTGATTGTCTAAGAGGCACAAGCCCGACACCAGGGCTTGAAAAAAATCACAGTCATCTTCAAGGATGCAGTGACACTTCTAATCAGCATTTCTTCTTACACAGGAAGGTGTTGCTGATTGCTCAGCACCTGTCGGGACTGAGCTGATGGGAACTCATAGCCTGCCTGTTAATGCTGGGAGTGAGATTTGTTGATTCATTTCTTCATCAAAAAATAAGATTAATGGGTAGCTCTTGAAGTCTGCGCAGTGCTGTGAGTACGTATAGGAAGTTACAGATCCCATCCCTGACTCCTTCCAGGCAGACCAGGCTGCTCCGCAAGGTCTTTCCAGGCACACGAGGGGCTGGGGCAGCGGTTACAGCACGTAGCTGTCTAGTGCTTGGTGTCCTTCCCAGTCCCGACGCTGTCTCCGTGCTGACACTCTGACCTACCGCGCCGTCTCGTTATACCCCGGGGAGGTGATACTCCTGGGCTCTGCTCCCTCTCGCAGACTCAGGAAGGGCAGGGAGCATTTGCCTTCGATCTCTAATTGTTCTGCTGTGGCAAAGACACCCGTGGGATGCCGCAAAATACCAACGCAAGTTCGCTGTGGCAGATTTCCTGCGATGACAAATTTCTACAGGGTCCTGCCAAAATGCTCACCGCTCACTTTGCGCCCATCGCCTATCGTTGCAAGCCGCTCCTCTTCCCGAGCCGCCTCATAGCAACCGTAAGGGCTGAGTCAAGGAGCTCTCGTTTGACCCGTAAATGACAGACACATTGTCATAAGCAAGGGCGTCTCACCAGGAAAGCAGCCTTCACAATGGCAGGAAATATCTGCCAGACAAGAGAAAAGGGAGCGGGTCCAGGCGCTGGAGCGCTTGTGTGATTTTTGGACACCTGGTCTTTGCTTCAGGCTTCCTGTGTGACTTGGAGCAAGCCATCTGAGCATCTGAATCCCTTCTGTACCTTCTCATATGTTTCTAAAGGAGTTCAGGCATGCCAGTAGGAACCAGGAGCCTGGATAACTTTGTGCATCTGCCCCTAAATTTCATTGCACCCCAGCCCGTTGTTTTTAGGGTGGGAACACCAACATTATTTGCCTCCCTGGTCTGTAGTGAGGATAACACTATCAAACGTTAACAAGATTCTTTGAGAACTTAAGGATATCTTAAATATGACCGCATATTAATAATAAATAAATATCTTACGGTATGAAGTTGGCTCTCTTTGGCACTGTAAAAGCTCCACTGAATAAAGAAATTTCCCAGCGGTGCAGAACTCGTGTACGTACAGAGGAGGGTTGCGTTTCCACCTGTAGTGACATTCACTGTCTTCTCAGGGACGGTCACCACAACACTGCTGACGTGGCCTGTGGACAGCAAGCGTGGTGAGGAGAGATCAGCCAGGGCCGACCCTGGGAGCCGAGCGGGAGTGCCTTGCTCCCTGCATTATTGATGAAACCTGTAGGACATGTCCAGACGTTCTCCTTCTCAGTACAGTTTCCCTTGGGCTTTGTGTGGGAATTTTAGTGATAACAAGCTGGGAGTGGGGAAAAGCTAACAAGCAAATAAATCCCCCAGCATACCTGTGCCCTTAAAACAAATAATAATCTGAAAAAGCAGGGTTTCTAAAAACATACTTGTTCTCACCTGCAGAGACTTGTCTTCTCACTGAGAGCCCGTGGCTCAACGGAATCTTCCTCCTGCACTCGCAGTGCTCTCCTGCACCTTGCACTCTCACTCACGGCTCTGTCTAGCCCCCTTCTACAAGCTTCTCGCCCTCTCTTTTTGCAGTTATTGCTTTAGATGTCTGATCTCATTTACTGTGGATCACCGTCTCCTATCGTGTTGTCTCTACGTTCTGACTCGGACTCGGGGGCACTGTCGAGTTCCCCCAGGCTGGAGCCCAGCAGCCTTTCTCCACTTTTCTTTTGCTAATTCTCTTTTGTTTAGGTTTCTTAGGGCTTACATGCAGAAGCTGTTCTTTTCCAATGCTTTTACATTGGAAATGTCAACCTAAGCTTTTTGGAACTGTTTTTATTATGTGGGTTGTGAGAAATTCTGTGATAACTTCATCAACCCTTTCTGCTGTGCTCAAAGCAGAGAGGGAGCAAACGTAAGTTGTGAGCCCTTTCCCGTAACGTTCCGATCAGTCTTGGCTACACAGCCCTATAAATGAAAGGAATTGAGCACCATCTTACAGTATTTATCCGTTTCTGTCCTCCATATAAGTTACTAGCAACGGTGACATCTGGCAACAAAGCTAAAGCAGTAAGAAAAATATGTCTGAATTTCAGGGTTTTGCTAGATCACCGAGTCCAGTTATAAAGCTACTGCCTAAAGATTCTGAAGGAGAATATGTTTCTTTTGAAGGTGATGGAAATAATACGTCTTTTGGGGCTTTGTATGCAAAACAGGCAAGGTGAGAACTTCACATTATAATAATAATTTTCACACTGTCTATGGTGGTGGTGGCTAGGATGAGAACTAGTGGGGTTAAACTACAGCAGGATTTACATTCCGTGTGAAGGCAGTCTCACGGGAATGACTGGAGATTGACCTAAATGTGTCAAACCTGCCTGGGGAAAAGAGGGGACGCCGGTGCTGGCTGCAAGTCCTGCTCGTCCTGGTAGTTCACAGTAGCTTAATCCTTACTGAGATCTAATTTAAAAGCTGTCTAATATTATTTTACATATCTCAGTTCACTGTTCTCAGCTTTAAGAATTAGAGTTGGACACAGGATGACAGTTTCTTGCCACAATAATACTTCCAGGTTTACATGTATTTATTTTCTGCTCTTTGCACCATTAAAGCTATGGTCTTTCAACACAATGTCAGTTGTCTACTGAAAGCATCAATTTCCCAGTCATCTCCTCCATGTATTTCCTTTATCGTTCTCTGGTTTTGGAGTCACGAGTGCCACAGAACGTGGCTGTTACAAGCTTTTCTAAAAGAAATTAATTTTAGCGCCAATGACTCCACAAAGAATTCTGGTTTCTGTAAAGCTGTATATTTTGAAGAAATATATTTAGTTGAAATAGGCTTCACTTTAGTCGAAATATAAAGCCAAAACCTGTCATTGTCCAGACAGGCTATTTAAAACCATCACGAATTGTAAGATGGAGGTTTTGACTGGAAATGGAGTGAACTGGACCTGCAGACCCTGTTCCCTCGTCACGGAAGTTAATGGGAATTTTGCTTTGCATTTCGTTCAGTTTAGTTTCAAACTCATAATCCCATTTCATACATACAGGCCTTTTGGTTTCAATGAAAAAAGTGCATCAGTAAGAAGTAACTCAATGAAAAAAAGCTAGAGTGAACAGGACCATAACTTGTTAAAAATAGTTGAACCATGTCTTTTACTCATCAGTATTACAGTAAGAGCGTTTCCTTGCTACAGAGAAAGTCATTGCAGTTTGTATGAAAAATAAAGCTTAGCACATTTGAGGAAATGTCCTTGAAACATGAATAATATATAATCTATAATATACCGTATAGTTCCTAGGTTCCACAAAGTATTATGTCCTCACTTAACTTCAGGGAAACCTTGGGGATTATTTGCATGTTTCAAGTTAAGCATCCCCCAAAGATTTTTGGTGGGGGTGGGACCGAGGCAGCATTTCCAGGGCTGTTACCACAGGGAGACACAAGCTGCATGTGAGAACCTTAACCTTGAAACGCTTGACAGATCCTAATGCTCTATGTGGGAGCTCTTTGCCTCTTCCTAGCTTTAGAGCAAAGCATTAATTTACCAAAGCTAAAATTCTCCTCTTGAGAAAAAAAACCTCTTACCAGCCAGTGGTCAGCTTGCAGAGCGCAGAAAATGGCATAGCGTTATAGCCATGACTTTCATTCCATCCTGAAATAAATCTTGAATGTTCTCCTAGTTTGCCAGTCAGGATCACCTGCTCTCTTATTTCAACAAGTTCCTCTATTGCTATTTAATGTTATTTCAATCAGTTTGTTATTCTTACCTGTAACGATGGCTAGAATTGGAAAGATCTTCAACATCGGTGCAAACATCATCTTGACGTTGGGAGAGAAGAGAGACGAGATGCTGCTTCTGCCTTCAAGTAAAGCTCAACTGTTGTTTTTTTAAGTGGGTTTTGTTTTCCTTATCAGCTGTGTATCAACACGTCATTAAGCTCTTTCATTCTCCTTCTTTATCACGTGTGTGCCTTTCTCCGACTAGTGGTGTGACTGTTCAGTTGAAACCATTTTGTGGGGTTTGAGCCATTGGGGGGTTTGTTAATCATCAACCTTTCAATCAGACAAGCCCAGATTCTCCCACTTCTACCAGGGCCCAGCAGTATTTGCCTACATGAGTACTTCTACTGAGTACAAGAACAGTGTTTGTGGAGCTATTTAACAGTCAATCTGATGACCAGTGTTGGAGTCAGGCCGAACATGAATACGGAATGATCTTTATTTCCTGTTAATTCTATAATTTATTTTTTTAATAGGCCTGTGGAGATAGTATGTTGTTAGTACATTTTCATTTTAAAACATATTTATCATACGGTTTTTATACAGAATGATTACATGGGACTCATGATAGCCTTGAATTTTTCGTGTTGAATTCATCAATAAGGCTTTCTTTACTCCATGTCATTTGACGGAGGATATTTTAAAGCCCCAAGCTGCAATGGGAGTAGCTGGTTCTGTGTACACAGCCAGAGGTGAGTGAGGAGCTGAAGACGTAACAGAGGGCAGCATTGCCTTTTAGATGTGTGCCCGTACCAGGGCCCAAGACAGTTAAAACGCTCCGCAACTTTTTTTTTCCATGCTTGTTGAAAACATGGGTCTAGTTCCTGCTGCAGCTGGGGGAGCCCTTTTTGCAGGTGGGGCTCAGCCTCTGGCCACGTGTGGTTGGAGGGGGGGGGGGGGGGTATGCCCAGGCTCTTCCTCATCTCTAATGGGATGTGGTGGTAGATTCTTCAGCACAGCAGTGGTGAGTTACTGGTGCGTCAGTTACTATTGGGATCAGGTTTATGGACTTAGGTGAATTTTATTCTGCCAGATATTTCTGTGCGTCGCAGATGCCTGAATAATCTCTGGGCAGATGTCAGGGTTTGATTATATTCTTATATAAGCCATCTCCAAAAGTTTTATAAAAGATGTCTTTTCCTTAGTTCTGACTGTCAGCACTTCACACAGCATTCCCACTGGGTGGGCAGTGCTTGCGTTTTAGTGATGGGGAGGACAAGTCTTGGAGCAGTTAATTGTCTCATCAAGGATGCAAGGGTGACCCAGAGTCCAAAAAGGAATATGTACTTTGAAAGACTGAAATTCAAATTCAGGTTTCTTCCAAAACATGAAAAATGTTTAGATTCACCTTCACTAAAGAAGCACGGAGGGATCCCAGATGTGCATGGGAAGTTCTCACTGGCTCTGCCCTGGTCAGCCAAAAATGGGAGCTGCTGCTGTTTTCCAGTCCTTTAGCTACGGATGAGCACAAACCATCTGAACAGGAGCAGTGGGGCCAGTCACAGCTCCATAATACCCAGCAGAGTCTGGCGAATTATATTCATTTTTTGTGAATTAAGTCTCTGAAAGATGACAGAACTCCATTCCTGGAGGGTGAAATGCTCAGTTTGACCTGAGAACAGGAGCCAATAACACAACTTCTGCGTAATATGTGCCTGCTTAAGCTTGGGATGCAGGGCTGAGATTACCAATTACGGAGCGGGTCTATCTCGTAGCCAATGATTACAGCCATCAATCCTGTTTTACAGAGGATACTGAACACCAGTAGCCTTTACTTTTGACTATTACCAGCCTGGGGCTCATTTCACACCATCAAACCAGACGCGTGTACCCTAACGCTGATCTCCCAAGCCATCCAGGGTTATTCTCCTGTGAAGGTAATAGATGGCACCTGTCAGCTGCTGGTTTTGCTTCTAGCTCGTTGCTACTAGAGAGCAGCACTGTCCACTCAAATGTCACCTTAGGAAAAGAACCAAGCACAGAAAGCAAAATCTGGTTTGCTCTGACGACGGTTAAGGTTCAGTTACAGTGGGACGACCAAGAAGCTCTCGCTTACACGGCCGGCCCTCGGCTAAGAGGAGAGAACAGCCCAGAGTGCAGCAACGGCAGCAGTGGCTTCGCCGTGGGTGGAGCAAAGGCTCTTATCTGGAGATAAAATGGAAGGTGCCAGTACCAGGAACTGTGTGTTAACAGGCTTTGTGACTCAGACCTGTGTACACTGAAACGTATTCAGAAATGTTCCCTTCCAAGCAACTCCCTTGTATTCACTCTATAAATAGAAGTGTCAGTCATTAAAAAAATGAAGCCCAGAGGCACACCCAGAGCAAGGCAGCATCGCCCAGCCAAGCACCGCCGTGATACTCAGGGCTTGCTTCTCTTCTCCTGATACCCAATTTAAAAACTTCCTGTAGAATTCCATATTTAACTTGACAAAACTCAGCAGCACTTCAACCTCTTCGTGTTCCTGAAATAACGCTAAATATTTGATTCTTCGAAGACACCAAACCCAGCATAACGTGATTTACGAAGCTCTCTAGTTCAGTGCTGCATCTGATTGCTGAGGATGAAGAGTGTAATTAGAGATGCAAACAAGTACAGTAAAAGAGCTGCTTTAAGCCTCTAAATCCATCATTAGGTTGACTTTCAGATGCACTTTACAGTTTGCTTGCTTGTTGCACAGCCTTATTTGTTGTCTAAAAAATATTTATAAGCTTTTGCTGGAGTGTTTGCTGCCTAGAAGTTAATTCATGAGCTCACTGTTATTTTCAAGCTCAGAGAGTGAAAGCCTGTAAAGGTGCCAATAATATAAACTCTTCTGAGGAGAGCACCATGGTTTGTCACCTCGAAGTAACTTGATTAGAAGTATAATTAATCCTCTGTATCCACTTCCATAAAAGATCCAGCTTATTATCAAAAAGCACAATCCCATTCCCTTGTAAAGGTGCTGGATTGGTCTTTCTATGTTGTCCCTTTTCTCACTCCAGAAAGAAGTACTTTTTCCTTTTCACCATTCAAAGGCAGGCTCCCCTGGAGCAAACCCTTTACCCAAAAGACAAAGTTGTCTGTTGGGTGCAGACAGGCATCACCCCAAAGCCGGCTGCGCTCTGCATCCTCACCAGCGTGCGAAGGAGTAACGCCTGAGGAGCACGTCCACTGTGTATGAATTTTTATTTTATACGTGAGCATTAGTCAGCTCAGGTTTATCCGCACTGTTCTCCTGGTCGGTGGCTGACATGACCCAGACTACCCTGTCATTTGAAGGTTCTCTGACTCCCCAAATCCTTCCCACCACAGCCTTGTGCTTCCCATTTCCCTGTTTCGGTACTGTCCCCACTGGCATTTCCAGCACAACCCTGTGATTTCTGTCCCACTTCTCAGAGACGCTGTGGGCTGTGCACATCAGCTGGAGGCTGGAGGACTTCATGGGAAAGGAAAGGGATTGAACTCCTTCCCCAGCACGATGTCCCATGGACCCCTCCCTGTCATGTAACTCATCCCTGACACCAAGGCTGCCTTCATCGCTGGAACTGCTTTGCTGATAACTTCATGATGGCTCGTTCTGCTTATGGCAGGGGTTACTGTAAAATGACACACAACTCTCCAGAGAAGGAGCGTTGGCACCGTCACTTGGTGGCCTCAGCCGTCTGCGGAGGAACACTTGTAGAGAGCCCTTTGTGGAGATACACTCTGAAAGTTTTCAGGAAAAATCAGATGTACCCTTTCATCTTTCTTCTCTTCCCAACCAAGGAAAGGCAGCAGGCTGCAAACTTTCAGCATATTTTTGAATCCCCTGTAGGTAGCCAAGCAGGTAGCCAAGCCAGACACCAACCCAAAGCAAACCTGTCTTTTCATCAAAGGAAAACAGCGGTGCTGGCAGACACAGAACTTCCCCTGTGCGGACAACTGTTCCTCTTCAAAAGGGAACAAAATAAAAGGAAACCAGTGTGGAGCTGTAACTGAAGAACAATCCTAAGAAAAGCTTGGAAATGGAAATAAACAGGCTGCCAGTGGGCTTAATGATGCAGAGAGAAAGGTTGCCTGAGGAAGGCTAAGAAAATGTCCCCATCCTAGGTGATACCTGTGGCATCCAAGAGAATTGTGCATCCCTGTAAAAACTGCAGAGGATAAATACTACCCGGCCAAAAAAGTGCAGTCCCCTGCCAGACACCCTAGCAGGCACCTAAATGATCTTTATCGTGCGAACATTGTCCCAAGTGGGTGACTCACCATCCCACTCTGCCCACAGTATTTACACTGCTGGGAGGAAAATCACACCTGACAGAAGTGGGATGTGGGAAAGCAGAGAACTTTTGCACCCACCTGCTGCTCCGGTCCTGCTGTGGAGGATGCTCCCGGGGTGACGTGGGCATGGCACCGCTGCCTCCTGCCCAGCCGTGGGCTCCTCCGCGCAGGCTGGCAGGGGGGAGAGGGCTGCTGGGGCACTTGTGCACTGATCCTGGCCAGGGCTCTGCAGGGAACATCCTGGCTGTGCCAGGGGTGCTGGTCACAGAAGAGGGGTGGCAGATCTGGTGTGGTGGGTGGCTTTGGGCCAGGTGTCATTGCACATTTTAAATGTGCCCCCCTCTGGGGCTGGCAGTGACCTGGGCTGCTATTCTAACATTTTCCACATTTCTGCAGTATTGCAGTTGGGCTAGTTTGGAGATTTTAGACGGCTCAAAAATGTGGCAGGCAGTTAATTCAGTGGGATTTTGTTAAGAGCATGCAAAATTCTAGACCTCTGCTATCTGGTCTGTCCTGTTTGACACGCACAGAATCACAGAACGGTTTGGGTTGGAAGGGACCATTAAAGCCCACCCAGTCCAACCCCCCTGCAAGGAGCAGGGACATCTCCAACCAGATGAGGTTGCTCAGAGCCCCGTCCAGCCTGGCCTGGAATGTTTCCAGGGATGGGGCATCCACCACCTCTCTGGGCAACCTGGGCCAGTGTTCTACCACCCTCAGTGTAAAAAATTCATTCCTTATGTCTGATCTAAATCTACGCCCTTTTAGTTAAAACCATTACCCCTTGTCCTATCATAACGGGCCCTTTTTTCTAATCATCATTTGCATTTTCATAGGTTAACGATTTCTGAACTGTTCAGTGATATTGTGCTTTGAGTTTGGCAGCATTGGTTGTACTTGTCTAAAGTGAAAAAATGCTTTCAGCTTACGAGTGCACATAACTCTATAATTTATATGGTGCCTGCTTGCCTTAACAGGTATGGTAATGTAATTTTAGGATTACTGTGCCAAATTTAAACCTGGCATAAAATTCATGCAATCGCGCTGAGCTCTGTGGTTTCCACCTGCTTCTGCCGTCTCTGAAATGGAGGGCTTAGGTGGATAGATGTTATAACAATGTTAGTGTTTGGTGCTTTTCAAACAGACCAAATGAATACAAGGCAATCTCATTCTTTTATTTTCAAAAATAGCTAGTTTTTATTTCTCATTGTTTGGAGGAAATACTTGGACACAGAGACCTCAGCGCTGACCTCAGCTGCTCCCTACTCGGAGCAGGAATTGCTGAAATCTCTTTGCTTTTGGCATGCTCCGGTTTAGGAAAGAGACTAAAGCAGCCTCTGGTGTCTGGGCATTGCTTTGCCTGTCCGAGTTTCACCTGGTGCTAATAATCCTTTTCATTTCACTTCTCATAACTGGCACCTGGAGGGGACTGGACTCTCCAGAGAAGCTGGTCTGTGTCCAGGCTCTGCAACGTGCTGCCCTCTGAAGGAGCCTGAATTCAGTGAGACTGCCTGGCATTTTTCTTGGGGAGGTGGAATAATAGTTGTATATGCCATTAATTATTAATTAAGGGTTGTGTAGCTCACTTTCTCTCAGCTGCTCTTCTCCCAGCAGAGAGAAGAAAGATATGATGCTTCCTATCCTGCTTTGTTAATAATCTCATTAGAGTTGTCTTAATTATTTTAATTACACTGAGTATGATTGTGCAATGGTGTGATGTGGTGTTGTCAAGCAGGGGATCAGCTAACCTGAATAAAAAACAGTGCAAAAAACCAGCAGAGATAAACCTAAGCACTTTTTTTTTTGTCACGCCTTTGATTTGCTTGTGGCAGGCAACCAAAGTTATTCATCAACCGATCGGGACTCAGATCCTGTAGCCTGGCAGCTTTGTTACACACCCTGCATTAGCAGCTGGAATTCTTTGGGAGCACTTGTTATCCTTCGGTGATCAAGCAGGCAGTGGGTTTGTAAACTGAAGGGAAGGAATGGAAAATGAAACTGTCAGCGGCCCGTACATCATGGGAGCAGCTGGGAAAGCAACCGCTCGGATTGCTTCATCTGAAAAACACATGAATCTTAATTGTGTAGGGTGTAGCCTTTGAAGAACAACTGTCTAATCCAGTTGTACACAGCAATTTGATTCAAACGAGCTAATAAAAGCAGTGGGGCAGCCTGGCCTGGCACAGGTACGTCCCTGTCACGCCTTCACTGGCGGCAGTGGGGTTTGGCAGCTGTGCAAACGTGTCCCGTTGGTGGAGAGCCCGCTGATCCGTGGCTGGTAGCCGTGGCACGCTGCACCCCGGCCCTTGCCCCGCAGCCCGGCTCTCCCTCGGGCGAGAAGCGTGCTTGGCTCAGGCTGCCTACGGCCAGGCAGCATCCCGCACGTTTCCTGCGTGCGGCCGCGTCCTTGCTCCCACGTGGCGGCTGGCTTTGCCCAGGGAGAGCCCAGGGCACCGTGCGGGCTCCTCCTCGCCTGTGCGGCTGCAGAGCACGCAACTCGCTGAAACAGTCTTGATTTATAATCTACTCTGTAATTTCCAGGCTCTCAGAAGGAAAAAGCAAAAAGCTGCAGGCTTGTACAGGCGTCTCCAAAGCATCAAATTGCTTTGTGAAATTATCAGAAGTGTAGTGAGGCTCTTTATGCTCTTTTCCTCCCCAAACGGTGAGTGTTGCTGCTGTGCCAGAGATGATGTAAAACTCCTGCTGGGTGGCCTTTTCCATGATGTTCAGTAAGTAAAGTGATATGTTCTTGGAGCCTGCATGAAATGCTGAAAAGCTTCCAATTCTATAAGCAGACAGCCCCTAGAAGGAAATAATGGCTCAAAATCTGGCGCAAGGACGTATTTATTGGCACCACTGATGTGACTGGTATTGAATTAGCAATTAGCTTTTTGCTCTGCCCCTTTTCGTTCTGCAGGTTAATGCCGTATGTCCAGCCAGGGCCGTTCCACTCAGCATCCGTCACGGTCGCTGTCTTTGCATCTCTAGAAAAAGCTGGTTTCAGTTCACTCTGGTTTTGGGAGTCAGGTCACACCGCAGCTGACAACTGACCCGTAGCAGATGGATTAGAGTGGTTGTACATTGCTAACAGTAATTACGTGTAATTAAAGTGCCTTCCTGGGACAGCATAACCCTGACCTTGCAAACGATCATTTTCCCTTGATTTTAGTCCCGAGGTGTCAGGGAGACGGCTGCAGCGTTGAGGGCAGGCACGCGCGTGCGGCTGTGGGAGCAGGGCTGAGGTCTGAGGGAGAGGAGGATGCCTCCTCACGTGCTGTAGAAAGCTGCTTTTTGGCCTCTGTGTTTCGTCAGGATAATACGTTGCGTAGGGGAGACATTGACCTAAGGTGCACCAGGATTGTCAAGTTTGTCATGAACCGTGTCTTTGTTAATGGTTTTCCCTAAATCCCCAGCTCTGAGCGTGGTGGTGAATAACGACTGAAAGGTCAGTTTATGTTTGCTTTTTCTTTAAGGAAAAGGTTTTTCTGCCTTTTGGTTGCATGGAAAAAAATCTTAAAATAGTTCCAAATATACTCTAAAAGAGCAAAACCCAGATAATACATACAAAATTTTTATTTTTTGAAGTATTTTAAAAAATATTTTCATTATTTTTATGACCCTGTTCATGGTTTTTGACTATTTGGAGTGGCTCCACTGAAGCACACAGCTACCATGAATATGGCATCATATGGCTTTAGAACGGGTGAAAAACCATTAGCAGCTTCTTGCAGCTTGGACTTCAAAGCCAACCAGGACAATGCCTCTTCCTGATTGTTCCACTTCAACATTGTATTAACAACAATAATAATAACAGTAATATAATTGACACTTACCTGGTAGTTTCTAGAAAGAAATTTATTGGAATAATATAATCTCTCTTGCAGTTCAAATGCCATTCATAGGCTACTTGCATTTTTGCAAATGTTTCCTTTCTTAGAACACGACCTGAACAAAGGGATAAACATAAATGGTGTGGGAGTTCCTCACAAGGGCTGGCTCTCAACAGTTAAAACGAGTTTTTTAATTGTCACTGAGCACAAATCCACGTGACATCATTTATATGCCTTAAAGGTGTTATCCCTCGTTGTAGCAGCTTAATTTGCACTTCCAAAAAACATGCAGCAAATATTTCCTGTTTCCTTAGAAAATGCTGGGTTTGTGATCACATTCCTGTAAGCAAACTCATTTTGTGGAGCAGTCCCTCAAGGCAAATACAGCAAAAGCAACACTTCCTCTAAGCAAATATCAGCATAATGCATGTAGGCTTTTTAAAAAAAATATTTTAAGAATATAAAATTCTGTCAAAGTCCTGTTTTATTCCTATTTTGATAGCTTTTTTTTTTTTTATCAGTACAAAAGCTTGGTGTACGTTAGCGGTGTAAAAGCTCTTGTGCCCTTTTGAGACAGGAATCCACGCAGGGGAGCGTTTCAGCCTGGCTTGGCTGGGTGAAGGGAGCAAGGGAGGAAAGGAAGGGATACCTGTTCTGTTGTAAGGCGACAGGGAAAAAAGTTCTCCTGATTTTTTTTGTAATGAGAAATCATCTTCAAACTAATGTGCCTTTTAAAAAAATAATAATTATGAAGAAATGGCCGAAGTGAGAGACTGGACGAAAGCTTGTATACTGGTGAAGAACCCATCTGGAGAGTATCAGCTTTCACAACATAGGAAGTCCGTGCCCATTTCTGGGGAAGTTAGTCCTTGGGATGTCATCTGAGTTCATACTGGGAATGATGCACAGGGGCAGCTGAGATTTTGAACTTTGCCTGCAGTACGCTGCACGCTGTGCGGCACTGGTGGTAAAACAGCATCTGTGGGGACGTGCCACTGTGGGTAACTCTGTCCTTCACTTTTATTCACTGGAGTTTGTTCGCTTGCAGGCTAATGTAACTGCAGATATTCTCATTCAGTGGAGAAACATCTACTCCTTTTTTTTTTGTATCTTGGAAACTGCTTCACCTCTGTGTTATCTTTCCTTGTGTGGGACCACCCTGCAGTGTAGCCTTTACGTAGGACACCCTGTCAGAACCAAAGAGAAATCCAGTTTTAAAATGTGATTTGGACTGCAAGAGGGCAGCAAACTCACTAATATATGAAATAAACCTCTGTATGAAAAAAGATGTATTGTTTGCTTGTTTTTAAAGGCATGCCAGGATGTGTTCCCAACAGGAGAGACTCTATTGTTTCCTCTTACAGCACAGGACACTTTTAAAGCCAGTTAGCAACAAACACGTATTTCTAATGGCTTCCTGCTGATGCGCATCCAGAGGGCAGGGATGGGACAGTGCGTGGAAGGGATCTCAGGAAATGTCACTTTAACCATCAACAGCACATTTCTGTCTGAAAATGGTAAACCTTTGCTGGTAGCCTCTCTTTGAGAAGTCACCTTCTGCTCCATGTTGCCTTCTGCTGTGACCTGGGTCACTGCATGTCTTGGAAGCCAGAGAACAGATTTCTCCAGATGCTTTTTGCCGTAGGCACCGAATGTCTAGCCTAAATCCTGAGTCCAGCACAGCAAACCTGGAGCAACAGCGGTGGTGAGAGCAGCTGCATAGCATTTCCTTTTCTATGGTGGTTTCACTCTCTTGTAGCACTGCCCTCAACCTAAACACATGTGGCCACAAAGATATGTATTGCAACCAGAGCAGTATCTATCAGTTTACAATCAACGCTGGTTTATCTCATGCACGTGTAGACTGTCACCTGTTTCCTCTACCAACACTGATCTCAGAGATGCTCCGTGACTTGTAAGGGCAGGCAGTAGTCAGCATCTCCCAGACGCAGAACACCTCCCAGGATTTTAAGCTTAATAGCCCAAACCTAAGACTTGAATCAGCAGTTCATTTTAGGATACAGATCGTAAAAGCTTAAATAGAGATCAGCAAGTAAATACAATTTTTTTTCCCACTTCTGCCTACTATTTTAGTGTTTTACGTGGCTTCTGCCAGTCATTCTCCTGAAGACATTAAAAGACTGAAAGTTGGGAAAAGCATAGGAGTAGCTGGCTGGGGTAATAAAATGCATGTGTTCAGTGGTTTGACAGGCTGTTGTAAAGTTGTCCCCGTGTGACTCTGTTTTCTCGCGTCCAAGTCGCAGTTTTCTCTATCCCTGAACAGGACTGGCCAGAAATAAAACCACTACTAAGCTGTTGTTCCTTCCTCCACTCGATGCAGAAGCATTGACTCTCCAGCGCCCAGAATTCAAACTCACAGCGATGTTTGGGCACTTTGTACGTCTGTCGCTTCTGAAGTTTACTGCATGCTGTAGGGTTGTTATTTTACACCAGTTGTTAGGCACAGGCTGTGATGGGCTGGGTTTAAGGTACCTGGACGCAAATGTGAAAGCACAGGCTGTAAATCCAAGCAATATTGTACCTATTGAGTCTTTATACCAAAATTCTTCCTGCAGATGCAGAATCCAGTTCGCGCTGACTAATTTCATGCTGAAACTCCAAAATGGGGTAATAGCTCTGACTGATCTCAGCAGGCTTTAGCATTATTACCCATTGACTGGAGGTGAGATGTAGAAAAGTTAAGTAAGTTCTGTGGCACTACGTGACGTTAATGGTGGGATCAGGAGTAAGACTCTGTCTGGCTTTTTGCCTTCAAAGCCAGTGCTCCGCTTTGTAGCCTAAAGAGTAAGCCAGGGAGCTGCCGGCCATGGGCAGAGCTGTCTCTGTTTCCTCAGTTCGCGGTTTACCCGAGCTGGAGGACCTACGCAGCTGCCACTAAACGTATCTCAGCTAATTGAGATCATTAGGGTGATTATGGTTTACTGCAGCTGGAAATCAGCATTTACAGTGGGAAAGCAAATACTCCAGTGCAAATATTCCCATGTCCTGAGCTCTTAATGTCCCTCTTTAAAAAAACAACAACTTTAATCCCATGTATGGAGGCTCAGGCTTGCAGAGGCATTTGAGGAGCGCCCAGTGCAGGGCACACCAACGGGTTTTGTCTTAGAGCTGGAACTAAAACTGAACTACCTTCAAATCCTAACTTGTAGCTGAATTTTCGCTGGGTCAGGTTTGAACAGGGGTTTTTGGGGGGGGCTGCTCTTTGTTATCTGCCCAAGTCGAAGACTGGAACACCCCCCAGTCCCCGCAAACCTGCCCGAACCCCCCTCCCCACCCTGCCACCCCCAGCTCCTGCTCTCCCCCGCTCCCAGCTCCGAGCCGGGTTTTCCGCAGTGCCGCCGCCCGGCGTGGGCATGGCTCCGCCCCCGGACCCGCCCCCGAGGGGATAGCCCCGCCCCCGAGGGATAGCCCCGCCCCAGAAGGGGATAGCCCCGCCCCCGAGGGGATGGCCCCGCCCCCGAGGGGGATGGCCCCGCCCCGCGCCGCTGAGGGCAGGTAAGGGCCGCCGCGGGCTCCGTCGTTCCCGGGTCCCGTCCCGGCGCCCGGCGGGGCCGGCAGTGCAGCCCCCGGGGCCGTGCGCGGGCGCTCGGTGTCTCCCGGGTCCGGCCGCGGGACGGGGGGCACCGGTACTTCCCGGCGGGGCGGGAGCCGGCCGGCGGGTCCGGGCAGGGAGAGCGTCGCGGTGGGATGGCGGCGGGTACCGCTCCCTCCCTCCCTCCCGGGGAGCCGCAGGGCCGGTAGCAACGCGAGCAGCCCGAGCCAGCCGTGCCCATGGATCCCCGGGCTGGCCCGGAGCCTCCCCTCCGGGCGTGGGACCTTACCCCGGGCGCGGGGCACCTCCGAAGCGGGTGGGAGCGCCGGGTTTAAGAGCGGCGGGCACCCAAGGTGGGTGGGACCGGTCTCAACGCCTTGACGCTTGTGGTGGGGATCGGGAGAACGTGGTGGAGATGCAAGTGTGCTGTAGCAGGTCTCCGTGTGAGGAAAGCAGCTGGCACATCTGGGACAGCAGCCCTGCGGCGTCGGCGTTGGCCCAGGTTGCCCAGAGAGGTGGTGGATGCCCCATCCCTGGAAGCACTCAAGGCCAGGTTGGACGGGGCTTTGAGTGACCTGGTCTGGTGGAAGGTGCCCCTGCCCAGGGCAGGGGAGTTGGAACTGGATGAGCTTTAAAGTCCCTTCCAACCCAAACCATTCTGTGGTTCTATTAAAAATAAGTTTGTGAGGTGACTGCTGGTTTTCAGAGGAAAGGTATCAGCTATGTTGTAGAGAAAATCTGACATGAAAAACTTTTTTTTTTTTTAAAAAAAAAAAAAAGAAGAGGAAAGTCCTACAAGATAAGAGGTACTTCTGATGCTTTATAGTGTACTTTTTATTATTGCTTCCCCACTTCAAGTTGTAACTTGTGAAAATCTGGAACATGAAGTGTCACTTGCCTGGGATCTATCCTGCTGTTTTGACTGCATTTCCATAAGCCCCCCCATCCATTCTGGTTTTATTTACTTCCTTATTCATGCTTTATTGTTGTAAATAGTTGGCATGGCAACAAGAGCAGCATTTATTAATTTCTGCTCCCTTTGCAGCCAGCGCTCTGGTGTGATCGATGCTGTTGTATAAGCTGCGGTAACCTGTGGCTATTGCTGTTTGGTTTATTATTTTTTTTCTTGGGTTTCTTTGGCAGTGGCTATCTTCTAAATAAAATAGTTTGCCATGGAGCTCATCCTCTCCCCAGCAACATTCTAGACCATTCTGTGCCCTCTGCATCCCTGCACCCAGGGCACAAGGAATGATCTGGATGATGGTCTCCTGTCCTACCGCTCTGAAAACTTCTGTGAGGGCGTCAGCAGGCGAGGATGAGTTGGTTATGAGGGCTGAACCCTTCCCCTCTACTCTCCCCTCTTCTCTCTCCCTCCTCATTCCACCTTTGGCAGAATATCTGAGAAGCTTCAGCGGGGACCCAAGTTTCTGCTCTCCTCCACAATTCTGTAATTGAAGTGCAAACTTGGTTTTTTTTTTTTCCTCCTGAACTCGTAAATCATGTCCCTTTAATGCGCCTCCACCACTGGGAAAGAGACAGCCCTTGCCACAGTGTGGCACGACCTGGACAGAGCGTTCATTGTGCGGCGGGCTCGCTTTGGTTGCTTTAAATCAATATCGTTATCTGCACTTCAGAGAGGTAGAGGGGGAGAAAGAACAACGAGAAATGTTGGCGACAAAGTTGAAAGGAGCACATAGCTGTGGTGGGGGCTGTCAACAGGCAGAAAAGCTGCACTGAGGGCTAAGTGCCTAGTAGCTACTCTTGAATCAAAATCAAGTAACCCTCTGCAGTGTAATGTGCATTTTACACGACAGTATCATCATACGGTTATATTTGGGCAGAATTATAGTTGCCACTGCTCATATAAAAGCTCCAAATCTTATTCAGCGTAAGCACCTAGAAATAAACCCACGTTGTTCAGCAGCACAGGTGATCTTGTTATTCTTAACCTCAACATCTGTCCTCCCCACCTCCCTGCAAGATTTGCAAAGTATTCATGGTGCTGCACAGATGGAAAAAACACCTTGTCTGCACAAGAAAATGCTACCAGATGATCATCTGAAACTGATTTTATTTTTAGTGATTTAATTAAATTGGTGCAAGCTGTGTTTGGATGTCTCAGTTGAGTTTAGGTAAACTTTATCTTGAGCTCAGCTAAATGGCAGTCCATGTTCACATGCAGACTTGTGCTAGTTTAAGCACATCTGTTTAAGCCATGCCTGTAGTTAATTAACCTACTGTAACTTTCTCCTAGTGAAAAGATCTTGTATGAGAACTGTGCCTTTGTGATGGAATGAGTGTGGCATCTGATTTAAGTAATTTATTTCCTTGTGAATGCAGACTGCCTAGCTCTGGTAGTATTGGTCTCCTCACATCTTGTGGGTGTTGTACAGCAACCCTCACTGGGGAGACTTCAATCACAGAAGGGTTTGGTTTGGAAGGGACCTTCAAAGGCCACCCAGTCCAACCCCCTGCGAGGAGCAGGGACATCTCCAACCAGATCAGGTTGCTCAGAGCCCCATCCAGCCTGGCCTGGAATGTTTACAGGGATGGGGCATTAAATACAAGATCTTTCTCCTAACTGTGAACGCTACAGGGGCTAGAGAGTGCAACTGTTCCACAGTTACCTTCCTTCCATTTTTGACTTATTTCAGAATCATCCCGGCATGGCTGAAGCTTAAAAATAACCGTTGCCCAGAAGGAAGGATCCCTCCGTATGCAAAGTTTGCTCAACAAACAGCACTGCTTTCCCGCGGGTTTTAGCACCGCTCTGCCTTATGCCGTTGAGCTCAGCAGGCAAACAAGTACAAAAGAATTCGGCCCCTCGTGTATTTTCAACTTCTAAGCTCCCACTGTGTTACAAAACCAGGAATTTTTTTTTGGGTTGTGGGTTTGGTTTTTCTTTTTTTCAACAAAATGGCTCCTGATTCTGAGGGCTCCTAACCCACTCCAGACGGCCAGGCAGGTGTTGCAAGCTCAGTATTACTGGGGCGTAACAGGCAGGGTCAGGAAAGTAATTTATAACGTGTCACCACTGGAGGCAAATGTGGAGAAACTACGTTTGGAAGGAAGCAAAGTTGAGGTCAGCAAATATTTTTCAGGGTCAAAAATAAAAGCCAGAAGTTCTCTTGGGTGGTTGCTTTTTTCTTCATCTTCCAGTCTTGCAGTTTCATTGTTTGAACTCAGCCAAAACTTACCTTCCATCTCCCTTTTTCATATTCAAAATACCCAGGTTCTGAGGATGAGTGAGTGACAAATGGGGACAGGGAGATGATTAGTCTAAATATGTAACCTTACCTGCCGTGGTCTAGCTTCAAGCTGCTAATTTCTCACTTTTAGGTACCGTGTATTTATTTGTTGCTGACTTTTCAAGTATAACAGCTGAGAAGGTGCTTTTCGGAGTAACCTTCGTACCACGTGGCATCTAAAGACACTGCTAGCAGGACAGCTGGGTTCTTCAAAGCTGATACAACATGATTTTTCTCCCTGGGCTGAGAGGGAAGCCTGGACACCAGGATATTTTTCCGATGGCAATGTCAGTGCAGCAGAAATGCAGCAGAACTTGCATGAGGAGCTCTAAACTTACTCACAGATAAGCCGCGGGGGTGAAGTTACAAACTAATAAACTGGGAATTGCAAATTCTTTTAAAACTCAAGTTTTCTTGAGGATGTAAGTGCAGATCTAGCGCCTCACCCCAAAGCCCAGTGCCTCTCACCTCCAAAACTCCCCCTTGCCAGCGCCGGGGCTGGCTGGGTGACAGACATGGCAAGGTCTCTGAAATCCTGGCATCCCCTCTCGCAGCTGGGACACAGGCATCCTTGTTCAGTGGGTATTGAGGAGGATTTCGGTGTCCCAGGCGGCCGTGCTTGTTTATTTGTGTTCTGGCAATCTGCAGAATTACAATGAACTACATCCTGCAAGATCTGCAAATAGTCCCCACCTATGAAATAAACAGAAGTCTCAAATATTTAAACTAAAGCGTTGGATTATCAGTTTATTACCAGTAAAAGGCCTTATCGACCTTAAGGAGTCTGAGTCACTTCTCCTCTGATGGGTTATTATTTTTTTTTTGTGATGCTGGCTCTAGGAAATGATGATTAGGACTAAGAAACTCAGTCTTTTGTTTACCTTAGGTGGTAACCGTAGGATGGTTCATTTAATTAAAAATGGATAAAAGGAGGTAAATTGTGTGTAATGCAAATTCCACCCATGCAATTCCTTGCTAGAAGGAGACGGGGAGAGTTCAGTGTAGATGATTACTCATCTGACAGCTACATTGCATTGGGCAGAAATGCACAAGGGAGAAAAATCCTTATGCATCATTTTCTACAAAGGGAAACTGAAGCGTTAACGAAACCTCCTGCAATATTGTGGGTCTTGTACCTTCTTCGGAAGCCGCGGTGTTTCTGAGGTTGAGTGCAAATAAGCGGAGTTCACCCTCTTCTAATGTGGTCAGCGGAGCATTTCCTCAGTTATGCATTCCCCACATGCACTGAATAAGGGAGTTTACTCATTTTTTTTGGCTTAGCATTGTATTGTTTTTCTAAAATATTTTCTCCTGACTGCTCTCAAGGGGCTGGGCCAGAGACCTTAGTGCTCTGATAAATTCCTGCAATTCTTATGTGCCTAAGAGCATCTCAGGGCTGTTCTTGATCAATGGATGTCCTTCGCTAAAGCTGCCCAGGGGGAGGAGGGGGAAACAGATTTTAATAAAACAGCTGAGGTTCTCCATCATGCTGGACATTATTGGAAAGTGTAATGCAAGGCAATGACTGAAACTGGAAGAAACCACCCAAGGCTGTGCTCACAATGAACTGAGCAGTATTTTTTTGTTCTGGGACGCACATCGGGGTGAAGCGCCGTCGCTGGGGTGAGAGCTGCTGACTTCCAGCCTGCCCCTCGGCGCCTGCCAAAACTGCCCTCCGTGGTGGTGTTCGGTAGGCACCGCGTTGGGTCTGAGGGGGGAATGGCACATCGTGTCACGTACAGCCCTTGAATAGAGAAAAATCTGTGTAAAGCCTGTGTTGGCTTGAGGAGTTTTGACGTTTAGAGATGGGTGAGACTAAACCAGCCTGATATTGCCAGAATTTGGCCTTGACATTCCCTGTGTGATGGTAACAGATGCATTTATGTATGGACTGCTCTGGGAGACCGCAGTTGCCTGCTTTGTTTGAAGTTATTCTTTATCTTATCAGCTGTCTCTCATCTGAAGGCCATTTCTATGTGACTTAGTTGCTTAGGAGTTTTTTGGGTAGGAACAGTAGACCTCTATTCTCTCCCTTCACTGGGACAAGTCAGCCAAAATATCATTGCAGACCATGCAGCCACAACATTTGCAGTGGAATAGCTTTTCAGAAGGTAATTCTGTTAAATATATTCTCTGTTCTCCTAGCTCACAGCTGCGAAGGACTAGACAGTTCATAACTACAAGTGGCCTGTTGCAAATTGAGAGAAAACGGTGCCCCTTGGAAGAGCTCTCGTGATGCTGCGGAGCTTCGCTTCGCAGCGGCTAACCAAAAGGCAGTGTTTGTATTTTATACATTTATTTCATGGCAGGGAGAGGGGAGGTGTGAGCACAGAGAGGGAGGAAGAGGGTTAGTGTTGTGACTGCGGACGCGGGCAGAATATACCTGAGTGGGGATGTCTGCTCTTCAGCCGTGTGCCTTTTCAGCGGGACAGCCCTCGGCTGCCTTCGGAGAATTCCAGTGTGAAGGTTGCACACTGACTGCGCTTGCTGTTATCCAGCAGCTTGACACTTTAAGAGTAATGTTGGTAGGAAATATCATTTCTACCTCTGTTATTGCGCCTTGAGGGCTTGTCTGTGTGTAAAAGGGAGCACTTGCAGCAGTCGAGCGGCCACAGGTGTAAGCGAGACTCACAGATCTGGCTCCCTTCTGCCTCAGTATCTCCGTCGGCTTGCGGCTTCCCGTCCCGGGACTGCCATTTCCCTTGGTGACTACAACCGGTGCAGGCTGCAACCAACAGCAAACTCCTGTACTGGGTAGAAACTGGGATTGCACCGCTCCCTTTCTGGCTGCAGCCGCAGGGCAGGGAGACGCAGTCCAGCCCCCGTGCAAAGGAGGTTTTGTGCTGGTTTCAGCCCATCCCTCGCAAAGAGGAAGACCATCCTATAGTTTACTTTTTATTTCTTCTCTGCTGGCCAAGGAGGTCAATCAAATGTCATAGTATGTGCCTGTAAGCATTATAATGGCTGCCAGTGTTTTGCCTGTAAAATAGCGATGGCAATCCCTCCTTCATGGCACTGACAGTAGAAGAAATGAGGTGGGAGGAAGAGTGGGGCTGGATCCTCCAGCATGAGACAGGGAGAGGCACAAGGCTGGTCGTGGGCTCCGTACAGGTACGGCAGTTGTGGCTCTAAGTCTTTCTGATTCTCTTCGCTGCAGCGTGCGTTGGGAACTGCAGTACGGCTGTGGGTGCCAGGAGCACATCCATCATTCCTGATACAATGCTACTCTTGCTTTTGACCTGCCCTACAAGCGCCGTCTTGACTAATAAGGGTATTAGGAAGTGTCCACACATTGTAATGCAAAAGGAGGTTATTTCCTTACATTGTGACAGGATATGTGATAAAGAGGTATGGGCAGAGGCAAGCAGCCTTTCCAGCTTGCTGCTATTTTCATCTGGCCAGGAATAGCCTTGTGAGCTCAGTGGTATCTGTTCCGGATTTTGTTATGTTTTGGGTAGGGATGTTTTCATATCTTTATTACGTGGACCTCTGTGCAGCTGTGGGTCTCAAAGGGTGAGGTAGGTCTGGATGGTCCTACACTGACCTAGGCAATGAAATTGGGGTGTTAAATACCATCGTCATTTGTGAGTCCTGACTACCAAATGGGCAGATTACAGTTCCTAAATTCCCCCTCTTCCTTTGCATGCCACGCAGTGTCTAGGCCATGAAATGTGCTTGGCCTATGGTGTGTATTATTAATCTGTGCACATCCCAGCCCTGAGGAAGATGTGCAGCATTGGGAAGGAAAGGTGCACGCTGAGAAATCAGAACCGAGAGTGGAGTGCCCTGCAGATGGTCTACAGATAATTTGTGTCTGTGGGCAATGACAGCAAGAGCGCTGAGCTGGTACTGTGCATCTGAGCAGTTTGTGCGCGGGTTAGTTATGAAGAGCATTAACATAGTTCTGGTTTTGAGCTGGAGCTGAGTTAAACCTCCCAAAAATAAAATGAAAATGCAGCACAAAGAAGGCGGCTGCCCCTTCAGCTCTGCGTTTCCAAAAGGGGCTGTGTTTCATGCCTGCTGGGCTAAGCAAGCATTCAATTTTCACCTGACGAAACTCTTTGAAAGAGAGTTACTTAAAAAACCCAGAGAGCTCCCTGAACAACACCCTTCTCCACTGTAATAAAAAGAAAAAGCTTGGAGAGAGAGGATATATTAATTCAGGCAAGAGGTCTGTAACATACTTTCTTTCATAAATAGCTCTTACTGCTGCAGAAACCCTACATGAGATTAGTCAAACTATTTGTTTTGGAAAGCGCTTCAGAACTACACCTTCCCGAGCTTTTCCTTGAGGGCACGGCTGCGTGCTCACGACCTGCGCAGCCGGCAGGCTCCGAGCGAGAGGAGGCAGGACTGTCGGCACGGTTAATTCGCTTGAGTCAGATCACATGTGTGGGGACACGCTGCAGAGCGCCGAGGATCAAGGAAATGAGCGTCGTGCAGGCTGTCCGAACGCGCCTTCGCTCGGCGTGCCCCAACACAGGTACGCTGCCTGCAAGAGGATGCTGCGCTCTGCTGAAGGAAGGTTGGTGTTTATTTGCTTCACTTTTAGGGGTTGGATATTGGGTTGGTGGTAGGGGAACGCATGGGATACCACCGCTTGATGCTTTGCTGAAGGGAAAGGGGCGGTTTTGGACAGGGCACAGATTTCCATGTCTTGGCTAGTGTAAATGGGAATCTCCCCAGACCCGTGCTCAGCACCTGGCTGTCAGCTCCAAAACGTGGGGCTGCTGTTCTCCCAGAGTGGCACTGCCCTTTGCAAGCGCACAGTCCAAGCAGCTGACAAAGGGAAGGTTTATTCCTTTTATTAGTATCCCTCGTAGCTTTTCTGCAGGTGATCAGAGATCTCCTCTCTCCGAGGGGCTGGCAGAGCCGTTAGCTGTGCCCCGTGTGAAGGCTGGCGTTGCCTGTCTCCCTCCTGGCTGCAGAGCTGCAGCTGGGCACGGCTTACACCGTCTCTGCGCTGCAAAACCAGTCTCACAGGTGAAGATACCAGGGGTTGCATGCGTTGAGAAAAACCTTTTTTGCACCTAAGTACTGCTAAGCAGTTCTGTAGTAAGCTAGATGGGGGCGAAGAAGGGTGTGAGGAACAACCGAAGCTCCCTGAGTAACATCTGGAATGAGCAAACAACAAACTTCCTTCCTCTGGAAGAGGAGGCAGGGCTGTGGCGCAGGTCTGCAAGCGTGGAGTAGGTGACTGCAGAGTAATCCTCACCGGGGTTTCTAATAAAACGCTTGGGGATATCAAATGAAGCGTGCAAGTGGCAGGTCAAAACAAAGCAAGGACAGATATTTTTTAATTTAAAGAGTAGTGAGGCTGTGGGACTGTGGGGATTTAAGGATATTGCAAATGCTTAAAATTAATGTGAGTTCAGTGAGTAATTAGAAAAACCTGTGCAACGCAGAGAGGTTGCTCCTGCTTCGGTGAGTCCCTGCCCGGTGCCTTGCAGGAGGCTGGAGCGCGGGACGGCTCACTGTACGCTCTCTGCCCTCTGCTCTTAGCCCTTGGTGGAGATAAACTGCTGGTTACAGCCTGGCTGTGTATGGCCTTTCCTGCATTTTTAAACTGGACCCTGAAAATCTGTTGGGAGGCCAGATGCTCAGATCCCAGTGTGCTGTTTTAACAGAGCAGGCCCACGCTCGGGCTCTGGGTTTGACAAGCTGCATAGTGGCGTAACACGCTGTCACGGATCTTCTCCGGTCACCAGAGCACTTGCTTCTTCTTGGGGTGCGGCCACAAGAAATGAAAAGCTGTCACAGTAAGGGATGCAGCCAGTTATGCCACATGATAGGTCATGCTTCTGCTTGTCTCCACACCCAGCATTTGTCAACACGGCTGGGCGTGCGAGTCAGTCTCTTTGTGCTGTTCTTCCCCAGAGAAACAGTTAGAGGGAAGAAAATCCTTTGGACATCCAATGTGCTCCTCTGCTCAGATTTATGATCTTCCCTGTAGCTCTGGTAACCCATTTTGCCTATCTGCTTTGTCGTGACACGTGGTGGGACCCTGCGCTGGGACGTTGTGGTGGGGCGGCACCTGGGAGCAGCCTGCCTTTGCTCTGCTCGGTGTGTATCGATCTTTAAGCAGGCCCTGCTAGTCTGGACACAAACAATTTGCTCGTTCATGACTCTCCGTTCTGCTCCTGTTGCTTTTGTGTCCCTTTCCCGGCTGTTCGCAGAGGTGGCGAGGCGAGGGCTGGGCAGGACACAAAGCGTGAGTCCCACGGGGTCCCGGCGTTCTTACAGATCTGTCGACTGAGGTGTTTGCACCGCATCATCCCTGTGCTCTCCGACCTGTTTATTAACAAGGCTTTGAGAGGAAAGAGGATTATGTGCAATCTAACGAAGCAGATGAAAGCTGTGTGGTGCTGCCTAAGGAGTGTAGCCGCGAGCTCTAGGATTAAGCAATCTGGGGGAGCGGGCGATGGCTGGGCACGGCGCCGTGTGCCTACCTGATAACATCCTGTACGTGTCAGTTGATTTTTATCCTTAATCTATTGCGCTTGCAGGCCCAGGCAAACAAATAACACGCTCTCCCTTGTCGCCGTGTACCCGAGTGGTTAACTGGGGGCTTCTCCTGTTTCAAGCCTCCGCGCCGTCCAAGACTGGGGTGCACGGTGCGCCCATCAGAACCTCAGGTGGCAGCGGGGACAGCCCTGCGGCCGTGGCACGTATGGAGATCATTTCCTCAGCCTCGTTGGCTCCTGCAGGCCTGGGTGTCCAGCGTGGCAGGTCCTGAGGCTGCCACAAAGCCTCCAGGTAGAGCGGTCTTCTGGACCAGCTCACTTTCCCACAGCGAGTGCGTTAAGCGGTTTGATTTTTAACTATTTAAAACAAAAGAAAGAGTTGGCTGTTTGGTTTCTGTTAACCTTTTCTTTCTAATGTAAGTATTCCAGTAAGATAAAACATTCTCGGGGGGGAAAAAAACTATTTACAAAGAAGTAGTCTTTATTCTTTTTCTAATTGACTACCATCCTGATGAATAAATATGAGTCTTTGCTGAAAATGTTTTCCGAAGTACTTTCAGCCCACACATCATGGGTTTGTTAAAAATAAATAAAAGTTCTAGAGCAGCAAATACTGTGAAAACTGTGTCCCTAGATACTTTTTTAAAAATAAAATGTGTCCCGGAAATTACTGTACATGTCTTTGTAGAAGTAGGACTGTGCCTGAGAGCCAGAGAGAGTAGATGGTGGGAAAGAAGCATGGAAGTGCCATGCCAAGCTGGATGAAACACAAGTTTAAAGAGTAGAGATTCATCAGGGCTTTTTATTACTGTTTCTGTTTTAACTATTTAGAGTGGTATCGGTAGTTTCTCAGATGATAAAAGCTGGAATTGTAGTGTGACAAGTGCAACCATACTTGCCACAAGAAATCTGAAATGTTGTTTCTTTCCTTCAAAAAATATTTTCACATAATTACAGAGTTTTTATGACAATGCCCACTCCTTTTACAAGCCTTTTTTTTTATGGTGTTCTGTGGTATTTCTTCGTAAGTGTTAAGGTCAGATCCTATTCTTTCTTCTAACATGTTGCTACACAATTATGAAAAAGGCAAACATTTGGGAATGTATCATCCATAAAACAGTGTAAGTCTGTGAGATGATGACAAAAGAGCAAATTTCAGCTGAAATATTTGTGCTCGACTTTGGAGATGCCAATTTGGATACGCCTGTGGAGACAGTCTGAAGAAGAGTGGTGGGAATGATGAAGATCCCAGCTCTGAGGAACCTGAAGGAGCTGGGGTTGGTCAGTGTGGAGGCTGAAGATAGGCTGGGCTGCCATCTACCAGGGAGGTCTGGGGTAGGCGATAGGAAGAAGTTGCGTGCTGCCGGTTAGCTGAGCACTGAAATAGGTTGCCCCGGGAGGGCTGCGGTTGCCATCCTCCAAGGGGCAGATTGGACAGACAGAGGGTAGGGGTGATACAGGCCTTGAGGTTAGGGAGCGGGCCTGATTGATAGCCTTCAGATCCTGTTTGCCGTGAAAGCTGGGATTTATTCTTTTTTAATGACCTGACTCCCAAGGCTGTGGCTTTGGGAGAAAACGCCAAGTGTGATGAAACCCACAGTCACCTGACGGGCTTGGAAACAGTGGAAAAATCCCATCTGGTGAGCTAGAAACTGCCTACCTGGACACGAGCAGAGGTGTGCCTTATTGCCCTCACGTTGGCCAGGAGAGAGGAAAAAGAATAAAGCAGCAGCGCAGGACGTGATTTACTCCTCCTCCACGCTCTGCTGCCTCTGGCTGGTTTTGGTGTCTGTTGAAACACCAAGTGATCTGCACCCATACTGTTGGAAGAGCAAATATCAGTGCAGCAGAAAGCAAAGTTCACGCATATTAGAAAAGGAGCAGCCTCTGGTTATGCTATTTTATAGCACAACGTGCAGCGGTAACGCTTGCGGGTTGCTGTATGTCGTTTTCTGATTGCTTTTATCCTCAGTCTCATTTAGGGCAGAAAGAAGTGAGGAAAAGAAGAATGGAGGTAAAAAGCAAGCAAGCAATTGGGTAATTTAGAAGCATATTTTGCTTATAGCATGCTGAGTAAACTGTTAGTAGGAAAGCGGTCAAAATAAAATATTGTCTTGCTTAGGTTAATACCGCGTGAAGAGCTGTAGGACGCGGAGGAAAGTAGGGCAGCTTGATTTGGAACTTGTTCTGAAGAACAAATAAAAACCCCCAATGTACACATTCGGTTACCATATGTCGCGCTTATCATAAAAGGCATCTCGGTGTTATTTCTTTGCAGGGATGCTTGAACTCCACGGAGGCAGACTTCCCCGCTGAAGAAAGCGCATGCCAGAGGTGCCGGGGTTGCCGTTGGTGAGACCGAGTTTTCGTGCTGGTTGAGGCAGCCAAGGCGGGCGGCGAGCTTGCTCCTTCCTGCGCTTGCCTGTTTGATTGACGTTGGCTTCCAAATTGCTGCGACTGTGCCTGAAGAAAAGCGAAGGAGCATAATTTTGCTGAGAGAATTTTCCTGGCAGGGGAAGGCATGCGGTGCAGAGAAACGTGCCAGTGAAGAGCCTGGAAGTACAAGTCCAGGTGCTAACGCAACTTCCACCCAAGCCATGCTGTCGTGAAGCCCTTTTTCTCCAGCTGCGTCTTGCTCCGCCGCGCAGGGGCTGCCCATGGCATTGCGGCAGTCTGGGCTGGATTAGTTCCTGGTGTGTCGTCGCTTCAGCTGTCTGAAGAACTGAAGAAGATTGCAGGGAAGATGTTGGACTTGAGCTTCCTAACCGAGGAGGAGTATGAGAAGCTGATGAAGGTTTTGCAGAGAGATGCAGAGCTGAAGAAGAAGGATGGGGATCGCATCAGGTGAGAGAGCATGCAGTAACAGCAGGATGTGAGCTTCCCTTGGGGGCATTTTTTTACTTCTTTTAGCAAGGATTGTGTATATGTGTGTGTGT
This sequence comes from Tetrax tetrax, assembly GCA_009806455.1. Taxonomy (NCBI): domain Eukaryota; kingdom Metazoa; phylum Chordata; class Aves; order Otidiformes; family Otididae; genus Tetrax; species Tetrax tetrax. Next base: position 705,821 of record WHYT01017284.1, read on the forward strand.
GTGTGTGCAAGGAGAGATGCAGGCTGCAACAGTGCTGTCCCTTCTTGCTTAGATCCCGACAGATCTTTTCATTTTGCCTCCTGCTTTTTCAGCCATGCTGCTGTCACTGCTGTCCTCCTTCTGCAGGATTGCAGGGCTGGACTCCCCTTTTTTGTTAATCAGCAGCCCCCAGAGACCCCAGGGGAAATCATCCCTTTCCTGCCTTGAGAGGAAGATGCTGATTTCTCAGTGTCAGATGTCCAAGGAGGGGAGTAGCTGCTACCCTGTTTTCCTCACGCAGTAGCACAGAAATCCCACAGAGTGTTTTAAAATGAGACTTTGCATCCCCATCTCTGCTTTGTGTCCCTCCAGCGCTCTTTGAGGTGGGTGTGTACGCGGCATCCGTCGTGCAGGCAGAGAGGGGCAGTGAGAGGCTAGGTGGGCTGCCAAAGGTTTGCGGGGAGCCGTTTCAGAGCCAGGAATCGCTCTTGGTTCAGTTCACTTGCCACTGGCCATCCTGGAGCTCAGGTCTGGTTGATCAGGATTGCTTGTTGCTGCTGTCACTTTTTAAATGCCAGCCATCAGACCATCTGGGTTGGCAATATGCGCCAGGCTCGGGAAGCTGGCACCAAGCTCTCCGCGGCAAGAAATGAGTAGTTCAGTGAGAGCGGATGGCACCGTGCAAGTTTACCCCTGTTAAGGATGTGAGTCTTCGACTCGCTGTTGAGCCAAAAAGAGTAAGCCTGGCGTAGGAGGGATGCTCAGGGCTGGAAGGGGGAGTGGGTGGCTTTGCAGCGGGCCCCAGGGAGCCTACGTGCCCCGGCCTCTGCTCAGGGGTGAGAGCCGGCAAAACAGAACTGGTGGTGGCACACAAGCAGACTGGGCTTGAGGTGTATGTGTCTGTGTGGTCTTGTGTCTCCCCTGAATTGAAACAAGATTTCAAACAGGTTTTATCTTTGTTTTTTCTTCTTCTTCTTTTTATTTTTTTTTATGCAGTATAATTTCTGCTCTGCAGTGGAGGTTTGGGAAGAAGAATGTTTGTGTGATTTCAGTTTTGTTTCACTTCTCTTTGGAAACCGTTGCACAGAAGGCTTTCATTTGGGAGCGAAGCGGGTTAGATCCTAGCTGGGGGGTGCCCGGTGCCCCTTGCTGTCCCGATGGCCACATGCAGTAGGACCTTTGGTGCAAGTAAGGACCTGTTTGGCTCCAACGCAACCTGCCTGCCTGGGGGAAATGAGGTCAACGGCATTACGGTGCCAACAAGATCAAAATATGTTCTTACATCTCTGGCTCAGCACCTCGAGACCCTCACGGGGCAGGTGCAGCCCTGATGTGGGTGGGAGCTGTGCAGCTCGCTGGCTGCCAGTCCTCCTGGGCCCCCCAGCGTTGCCTGCGGAGGCTCGGGCCCGGTTGTCCCCTACCTGCTCCCTCTGGCCTTTAGGCAGCCAAGCGTGACCCTTCAAGGATCCACAGCTATCTGGGGTTTTGCCCCTTCTTCCTGCTGAGAATTGCACCGAGGTGGGAGTTTTCTCTGGTCTCTCGGGTCTCGCAGGGACCCTGAATTGTGAGTGAGCTGTGGGAGGCAGTGCCAGCTGAAAAGCCAGCTAATTCAGCAAGCCGTTGTGTAAAAACAAAACAACTGGAGGAGGGTTAACAGTACAGGCTAGCAAACAGAGCACTGACGGGTTTAGGTGCCAAAAAGCAGCCCTGGGTGTGCCTGAGCAAGTTACAGTAGGAGAAGCTGTGCTCAGGAAGGAGAGCTAACTGTTTGAGTGCCAAAATTGGCATGGCAGGAGGAGCAGAGTCCAGGGAGAATGCTGCAGGCACAGGTTGCTCCCCAAATAACATGATTTGTTTCCATGGTTTGCATCAGATTGGATCCAAAAGGCTTTACTGCTCATAAAGAGATTAATAGACAAATAAAACGGAGAAGTACTAGAGCTGCAAACAGCCCCACCCCTTCCCAAACCCTCAGGGCTGCAAAGCAAATGGACAGATCTTGCCAGGTGGCTCCGATTTGGATGTGTCAAATTTGGAAGAGGTGAAGGCCCGTGTTTACAAGGTGCTCTTCCCATTTCAGATAAGGAATAAATCAGCTTTTGTTTTAATGCTGGTTTGGCCCTTGCGATTGCAGAGAAGAATCTCCGGATCTGTCATAGTATCAGACAGGTGAACCGTACGGACAGTTGTTACGAAGGTGGCTCGGGGGAAGTCGAAACCTTGGAGATCTTTTTTGGTGTGTAATGTTCTCATTGATTTTCAGGCGGATACAAGGCTCCATCAAGGATGAAAAGAAGAAGAAGTTTGTGACAGGCGAATGGTTTTTGGAAGTGAAGGCAAAACGGTTTCAGGAAGACTTAGAGGGACCAGATCTACTTCGGGCATCGATTAGGAGGAAAAAGGGCAAACTGGAAAGTAAGTATGTTAGTGTGCATCTTAAGAAAACAAATTGATGGACCAGAAAAATGTGATGAAGTATGGGCATCTCCCTGTACAGGGGGCTTGTTGGAGACCAGCCTTTGTGTTGTGGTAAGGGGATTCTCAGTTAAGCTTTCAGTACTGGAGAAAAATACCTGATTATCAAAATCAGGGCCCAAAGGAAAAGGAGAGAGGACTAAGGCAAAAGCTTTTTGCCAACTATGTGCAGTAAATGCCTTTTCACCACTTCAGCTTATTTTTCCTCTGTCTGTTTGTCAGAGGTCATTGGTGTCATTTCTTGTCATAGAAGCAACAAGGGAAAGGGGTGATGTAGGGAAGTTTCTGGCATCAAACTGATTATGTGTGAGTCAAACACCTTCCCATTTCTTAGGCTGGGACAGTCTAGACTGTTCTTAGACAGCCAGCTGCTTTTGCAGGCCTTCAGGCTGGTGGAGTTCATAACATCTCTGCAAAGGGATGGGGTACCTCTCTTCTCCTGGCAAGTATTTGCGCACTGTGAGAGGGTCATGATAGTCCATGCCTAGCTTTTTACATGGGAATAATTCCAAGGCACAGTGTGGTTTTCAAAATAAAAAGGGCTTTGGGACCAAGGCTGAATGATACCCAGGCTGCTGGGCCATAGCAAGGGTATGTCTGGGACCATGTGCTAATTCAAAGCAGATGCATTGTGTGTTGTTTGACATGATGAGCTCTCATGGTGGTACATAAAACAGATCAAATCAGATTTGTCAGCTCAGGGCAGGGAAAAGAAGAGATCAGCCCCATGTGAAACAAGCAGGACTGTGCTTTGAGCCCAAACGTAACCAGCCTGGAGCTGGCACTTCGTGCTGAACATTTGTGCAAAGCAGAACTGGGGATGATTCACATCCAGTCCTCAACATGAAGGCAGGCCGACTGACTCCGCAGCAGGACTGTGGGACTGCGGGACTGCAGCCCAGTCTCACACAACCCCCTGGATTATTTGTCAGGATGGGTAATCACAGACGTGGCTGCTGAGTTACTGGCTGCTGCTGCTGCTCTGGGGAAGCCATAGCTCTGATAGACAGCTCTAAGCAAAGTCTACCATGGTCCTTAATATAAAGATCCTATAACTGGGCTCTGTTCTTTTGCAGTAAAGGCCTCTGATAGCTAAAGGGTTATCTTCCATCTGTCCAGAACTCAAATGTCATCTCCACCAGTTGAGTTCAGCCCTCTTTCCTGGGCCCAGCTGCCCGTTCCTGCTGTGGGGTAGCACCAATATAGATCACTCCCTTGTTTGGCAGGCCTTGTTGGCTGGGATCTCTCTGTAACGTTAATTGCCTGGGCTTAGTATACCCCTCTTAGCTCCACATTACTCAGGCACAGTCTCAAAGCTAAATGCTGGCTAGGGACTTCACTAACTGAGCGCCTCATTTTCTTTTTGCTTTTTACTCATCGTTGACAGCTCTCGTAACTTAGCATAGATTCATCGGAGCCTCTGATGCAGACCTGGCCCATCGTATTTCATATGAAGTTGCTTTTATCCTTGGTATTAAGCATTCATGATGTCATTAGATTTACTATTTTATCATCCCTCCAGAATGCTAAAACATATAAAACCTTTTTCAGCTCGACAGAGTGGCTTGGCCATTTCTGCAGAGCGTGTTCTGCTTTTTGAGGATGTGCATTTGTGCTTGCACCCTCTTTGTGTGAAGAGACGGACGCTTCAGCAGCCCCTCAGCTGGGGCCCAGCTCAGACAAATGCTGGGTCACCTGCAGCCCAGCCCGTGGCCAGCAGTGAATTGGATTCATGTGCCTGTGATGTGTGTGTATGAGATGTGGCCTCAGGTTATCGTCTGAAATAACTCCTTAGTAACACCATGGCAATATGCACGTCATGCCTTTGCATGTGCTTTACTTGGCTAATGCTGTTTCAAGAAGGAAGAAGCAAATGTTACTAAATTACTATAGTAATTTTGTTTAGATTTAGCTCTCTTTTTCAACTTTTTTCTTCCTTTTCTTTATTGTCAGACTTATTTTGGTGAAGCATGGCTATGACGTGACTTTATTCCTTCCTCTTTCTTTTCACACTGCCATTTTACAGCACTGGCTCAGGATCAAGATTCTGCAGCTAATATTTTCACCTTGCTGTTGCCTGCTTAGCTCCTGCAGTGGTTACTGTCTAGATTGCCTCCCTTCACGCGTGAGGGCAAGCGTTTCTGTCGCTGACTTCTCAGCAAGAGTATTGCGTCGGTGAGAGCAGCGCTTGGCCCGTCAGGGAACAAAGATGAGGCCTTTTAGGGACAGTTTGGCCGTGCAGCTCACGTTCAGTCTGCAGTAGATGAAATAAGAACCTTTGCTTGCCATCTTCACACCTCTTTTTCTTCCCCTGGAAAGATCAGTGTTGTTCACCTTCTGTTTAGTGTGCTCGTTTAGTCAAATCCACGTGTTCATGACTCCGGGGCTCTTAATCCCGATTTAAGTCTTTAATGACTGACTTAGGGGGTGAAATGAGAAAATTCCTGCATGGAAAAGCCCCACTGAGATAATTGCTGGCATTCCCTTTGCATGGTAAATGGGCTGAGGAGGGGTGGAAATTTATGCCTGCATAGGAAAATGCCCAGTGACCTTTTCTGGAGGAGGGCTTTAACCTTCAGAAGCGAGCGCCGCGTGGATCCATAAGGGCCTTCACGGTTGGTATTGATTATAATAGGCAACATTAGAAATTGGCAGTAATATAAATCTGTAAAACAGACAGATACACTATATTTAAACTACAGCCTGCAGAGCAGCACAGATGGATGAATTTGGTGATAACTTCTTCTTGAGCTTGTATGTAATGGCTGAAAGCTAAAAATCCTCTAGGAGAGAGACCTTTTTATCCACCCGCTGAGGCAAGTCAGCCTCGAGAGCACGGTTAGCCACGCGTTCCCCAGGCACTGGGTGTCTTTGGTTTAGAGTGATAGGAAATGGGTAAAGCAGCTGAAGAGTTGGAGCAGGAGCGGCTGTATCCATACATATTTAAATCTATATGGACAAGTTAATATAAGGACAAGTTAAACTGGTCAGACCACTACTAATTTCTGTTGGAATTTGCTTCTTATTCTGTCTCATCCTAAAGTTAGCAAGGTGGTTTTGCTTATCTTGATGGATTATCGTGTACTGATACTCTGTTTGTGGTTATAGAAGCCACCAGCGTCGGTGGCTGAGCCATTTGGAAGGGCAGTGATTGGGATGGGAGGAAGCGAACACCTCCCGCTGCCTCTGCCAGCCAGGAGCGGGGAGCTCTGTCTGAGGGGGAAGTGTCAGTGGAAAGCAAATATAATGCAATGCCTTTGGAAGTGAGGTGAGAAATGAATGCAGTTGTTGGTTGTCAAGGTCTTTTCGACCATGGCAGGCAGAGGGAAAACGTGGGAGCTCTGTGTTTGGTTCCTGTACTTCCAGAGCAGCTACCTGCTGGCATCTCCCTCCCTCGGGTCTGGGGCAGAAGAGGAGGACGTGGCTCACGGTATAAATAAACGCGGCTCAGCGTGCCTTCCCGTGCCTGTGTGCCATCACCTGCATGTGCCGCCAGCCGTGCCACAGCTTGTTTCTCCTGAAATGGTGGTGTTCAGTGATGCACATCAACATTTACGTGGACAAAACGCAATCCTTCTCTCAGAAAGGTGCTTTCTAAAACCAGGTTGTTCTTACACAACCAGACTCCTATTTTCCAGCAGGAGTGACTCCCCGGCTTCCCACTGCTCCAGAAACGACAGGGCCACCCAGCTGCCATCTCCTGCATGTGGCAGATGCTTGGTCCTAATGCAGCCAGCCCCCAGCAATGCCTGCTGTGGTCCCCTGCACTGCAGGGCCAGGCGCTGGATGGGGACAAGTTGGGACTGCAGCATTTTTCTCCGTGGGGATGCACAGGCAAGGGGGAAATGAAACTCCGTCTTGGAGCTGCATGTGAATACGTATGTGCCGATCTTGTTGACCAGACTAGTTTTGCATCGCTGTTTGGGAGTTTAATTCTTTTGGTTTTGCAGTGGCAAGAAAGCAAAAAGTCTAATGCAACTTTACACCCTGGCAGGCTGCTCTAAAGGTTACCGGCATTTATTGTTTCTTCTTTAGGCTCTTTGAGAGCTTGGAAGACACAGCTGAGCCTTGTGCCAGTAAAAATAACAAGGATCTCCTCATTAACTCCGTTGGCCTCCTCCTTTGTTTGCCAAGATCGGATGACTTTGAGTCAAAACAGGAAATGGCTGAATTTAAGTCCTGGAACGGATTAACTTTTTTTGACAGCCATGGCAGTGTCTTGCAAAGGTTTCCAGTGATGCGACAGCTCCTGGCGCGAGCCAGGCGTCAGGCAGCTTGCTTTGGCCTCTCGGCCCTGTGGGGTCTGGAGGTGCTTTCGGTGCGTTGGAAGCGCGGGTGATGCTTCCCCAGAGCTCCCCGATCCGCGGGGAGAGCAGGCAAAGCCCCGCATCAGCCATCTCCTGTTAAATCCCCAGGGTTTGTGCTGGTGGGACTCATTCAACAAGCCTTTTCTTTCCCTAAACAAAACACACCGGACTGTTACAAGTGTAAATAGCTGTCATTTCTCCTTTGTCTCTGTTATGTGACAGATGAGGCTGACAAGCACACCTGGACGGGTCTGGAAAGCAGCGCTGCCCCAAGTCCTGCCTTCCCTGAGCTCGCTACTGGCGCAGGAGCAGAGAGGTAACTGCTGCTGCTCGTGCAGTGCTCCGGCTGCTACTCTTACTTCTAATGAAGACTGAATGCTACCCATTAAATCCTGGTCTTTAACTGAGTTTCTGAGACTGTATAAGTAATAGGTTATATAGGAAATTTTAAAAATCCTTTTTCCAGGGCTTGCCAGAATATCAATCCTCTCCTAATAACTACGCGCTAATGTGCTTATCCCAGAAAGGTCTTTTCCTGCATGATTTGATAAGGGCTCAGTAAAATGGAAGCTGCCTCTAATGTCAGGATATTCTGGTTAGTTTTTCAAAGTAATTATGTTTTATTTGTTTAATTTTTGCCATGGAGCAACTCTAACAAAATGAACTATTTGAGGAAACTGCTCATTTCCTTCCCGTGCCAACCTCTGGGTCCAGTGCTCAGCACTCTCCATCAAGGCTTGGTAGGATTTCACGTCGTGCTGACTGAGCAGAAACACCCACTAAAAGCACTCCAACAAGCAAATCGGTGACCTCACCCAATATTTGTGGACTATGGAGAAGCCATTAAAATATTCACATATTCATCTATTGTTGCTCCCATCTTATTTGCATTTTTTTTTATCAGCAGAATGAGGAATCATTCTTCACAGGTGGCAATTGCTCCAGTTAAATATTAAATATGTGCCTTGACAACACTTCCAGACCTCTTGCAGCTGATCGTTGGGTGTTGCTTAGTGAAGGATCCAGAGTCAACAAGCTCGAGATGCTCCTGCTTTACTGGCTTTTTGGGTGGTTGGTTAAATTCTAAAATGCACAAAGCATTGTCACCTGAAATCTCACCAGCCTGACTGCTGTTCTCCATCTAGAGAGCAGCTGCCACTGGCCACTCCCAAAGGTAACAGGAACAGTCAAGTAAACTGCCTGTGATGTTTCTTCCATTTGTTTACCAGGCAGATAGTAATTAGCACACGTCAAGCATGAAGATTTATATCCTGTACTATAGTTTTGCCCTAACTGTTGTTGTCATAATCATTCCTGTAGTTTCTAAATCCTCCATCAGTCTGGTTATGCCTTTGGCCTGAACTGGGAGGTGTGGCCTGTTCCTTCCTGGACCATCGCATGGGAACGCGTCTCTCTCCCGCATGGCTCTTGGGCTCTTCTGGCACTGCTGCTTCCTGTGTTTTTCTCCCAGAAGGGGAAAGTCTGAATAAACCTAGAAGTTGGCACCGTTGTTTTTACTGAGCAAGCTCTGTACTGACTGCAGTGGGAGACTTGTCCTTACTCCAAGTTCAGGCCATTTCATATGTTCCTCAGTCCTTCCAAGCGGTAATGGAGAAAATAAATGAAGGTACCAGCTCTGGGCAGCCTTATACTGGGCTGGGTCAGGAGATAAAAGCGGCGAGGTAGCTGAGCAGAACTGAGATGTTGCCTGCTCACCCTACCAGGCACGTCATTACCGCTGGTCTCCTTGCTCAGACGTTTCTCCTCTCCCACAGATCCAGCACACCTGCTCTTGATACCACAGAGGAACACAAAATCTTACCAAAACCGAAGCCAAGACTTCCCTCGCTGTCGGCGTCACACAAGGTAATATAGGCACAGCCTCTGCACTTTGTTTCGTTTTTCTGTGGACTTTCACACACTCTGAACCTACTGGCAGGGGCTCCACAGACTGCCTGCCCTGGTGTCTACGCTCAAATAAAATAAATTTTTCCAGTCTTGCCAGTTTATATACACTGATGGGGTTTGTTTTCTCTTCAGAGATCCAGTATACATGATGTCTCTTCCTCAGAGAGTGACACTGGAACAAGTCCGTTTGTGGCTGCAACAAACAGCTTGCACTTGTCTAGAAAAGGTAAGGTTTTTGTTCAGTGAGCCATTGGGGTTTTTGTTATTCAGCATTAAACACTGAGAAACAGGATGCTTTTTTGTACAGATGAATGACAAAGAGTATTTCTTACCTCGGCATCTTAGAATGGGCTGCCAACATTTGTATGAACTGTGCCCAAGGCAGCAGGAACCAAGAAAAAAAGAAATGCAATGACTAAAACTTCTCCTGGCTCTCAGTACGTTTTAAACTGAGTGCTTGACTCGCAGCTGCCTAACCCACAGATCCAAGTTACCTTGTCTGTCCTGCCTGGAATGTGTAGTGTATTTTTGGTACATAGCACATAGCCAGTAGGAAAACTGTCAAACTGAAAGCAAAGCTGTGAAAAAATCCCCAGCTCACAGCAACAATTTAGAGCTCGGTGGATTTTTTCCATGTCCTGTTGCAGAGAGAATGGCTGGGGTTTTCAGGGCTTTCTTCAGATGAGAGGATGCTTGTGAAAGCCTCAAAATGGGGAAGAATTAGGAACATGTTAGTGGCTTCTTGAAATTCTCTCTGCCTTCTCTTTGAGAAGCTGCAGCCCAGACACCTTCCAGGGAGATACGATGTGATGTGGTGGGACAGGCTGTGAGCATTTGTTGTCGTTGTAGGTCATGGAGTATTTTCATTGCCCACCAAGCTTTCGGAGGATGCTGTGCCTCAGCCCAGCAGTGGAGCTGGAGGAGAAGCTGTTGATGAGGCTGCTGGCACCACAACGGGGGCAAAAACTTCACCTGAAGAAACTTGTGCTCCCAGCAAGATACCAGTTAAGAGGAAACCAAGCAGAACTTTCCCCAGATCCGAGCAGTTTGTGAATCACGTGGGGCCAGCAGAGAACAGCCTCGCAAACAGAAAGCTGCTGGCGGGCCCCAAACCACTGCCCACAGAGGGGGAAAGCAGCCAGACTGTGAAGCAAGGCGTGAACTATACAATCTCATCAATGAGTAACAAAGAGGAGGATATCGGCCTCGATCGGGAACACTTCAAGAACTTGAAGAACTTCTGGGAGAAGGGAGCAGACTCTGTGACGGCGGGAAACGTGCCGGAGGACCCGAACGGGGTGGAGGCAGACGGTAGGCAGTTCAAGCTGTGCCGCTCACTCTCTGTGCAGTCTGGGCAAGGCCGGAACAGCGAAGAAAAACCTGACGTCTTCACCAAAACAAGAACCCCCTACAAAAGGACAATAACCTTGTCTTCTAGCGAGGAAGAACCGAGCTATGTAGCCCCCGCAAGGAAGGGCTCGCTTTCCGTCATTCCTCGATCCACATACGCCAAGAGCAAAGGCGGCCTGGTTCCAAAAAATAACCCACTGGGTGAAAGCAATGGGAAGCCGCTGGTGCCAGAGGAAGAGAAGGCGGCACAGTGCTGCTCCAAGAAATCCAGATTGCCTGTGCGAGCGCCTTCCCTCAAAACCGAGTCGCCTACCAAAGAAGTGTCTGGCAGCGTGTTTGAGCCAGAGACGCCTACAGACGAGTTTATCGTGGCGGAAGAGCGCAAGCACACAGCAAATTCCTTGGCGAGTGGGGTGCAGATACTGATCGAGCCTGTGCTTACAGATGGTGAGAACGATGATGAGAAAGAGGAAAGATCTGATTTCGGCGCTCATGACAACATGGAAATAAATGGAGAGCTAGCTGAGGAGAAAACGCGTGAGCCTTCGGCCAAGCCAACACGCCGTGAGCCAGCCGGAGAGAGAGAAGCCGTTCAGGGAACGGACTCGGCTGTTTACTCAGGTACCGAGGGCTGTAACCGCACCCTGTGAAATCCCAGTAGAGAGCCATCCCTGAGCCTGTTTTCTTCCCTAGCCCTTCCGCATTTGGCATGTTTTCTTCATTTGTCCATTTATCCTCTATTGCAATTTGTGCAGAGCGAGCCTGTGTGGAATATGTTTAGCAAACAGCTCTGGAGACAAATCTTGTGTAGCGCGGTGCGAGTGTAGAGGGAGGCAGTGCCGTGTTCCCTTGCCTTCCTCCCTGCTGCCAGCCCTCGTGCGTACCTACGAGCACCTCAGCTTGGGACAGACACTCATTTCTTTAGCGCTACCTACAACAGATCGCGGGAATTTGTTGTATTTCACTGGGAAGACTGTACTTTTCTTCACATGTGGGGCTGGTGGAATTCTTTGTGGTGGTAGAGATAAGTCTGACACAAATAGAAGAAATAAAATGTGAAGCGGAATGTTTAATAAATACGTGGGCTGTTAGGCTGCCTTGATACAGCTGCTGGCTGTCAGTGTTTAAATGACATTTTGGGTCTTTTGTGAATCCACAAGTGAATTTGGATATTAAACTGCAACCAAAGTGGACTGAACAAGGAGTCTGATCTTTCTGGGTTCTGATACCATGTTCTCGACCCTGATGGTGTCAATAGTATCACCACTTTGTCAGCCTCTCCCTCTGGGTTTGGTGGGCTCTTGTAGCGACTGTTACTATGAGCAGAAGTTACTGTTAGTTGCAGTTTATTTTACGTATGGGCTGTGATTGCCCACAGCTCTGCTCTCTGCCAAGCAAAGATCAAGGAAGAGAGAGCTTCTTACCTCCTTTTCCCAAATTTCCTGGCCTCATGTTCCTGAGTAAGACCTATTTGAGAGGATTTTTCGTAGAGTCACCTGATTTTGATTTTTAACTGTGTCATTTCTTGGCTTATTTCCTACCTCATGTAACAGTTCTATGAAAATCGTGAGTGGCACTTCACATAAACATAAATATTTCCCTTCTATACCAGATCATTCTTACATTTTTAAGGTTTTTTTACCTTATTGTTACGTTCATTTCAGGATGATATTAGCAGATGGCTGTGTTGCTCTGGAAGCTCTTTGCAAGTGCTGGTCTGTTTCAGGGACTGGGTTAACCCAGCATTTACATTTCCCATGACAGCGTGAAGAGTTACGCTCAGGCAGAGGCATTAAAGCACGCTGATGGTTTGAAAGCAGCCCTGTGTAATGTAACTGCAATGTCCTCTAAGCAGGACATTGTGCTTGTTGACAGCCTGCCCATTTGTGTTTGTTTATTTACCGTGTTGATTTGGCTTTTCGTGTGTTCCAGAGGAAGATGGAGATCATTCTCCCGCCGCTCAGGCACTGGCCCGAGCAAATAGCATTAATCTTGCAAAGAGCATGGTGAACATTTACACCACCACAGAGAGTGAGTAGCATCTTTCTTTCTCCTTTTTGGTTTACGTTCCCTGCAGGTAATATGTTATGGCCAAGTTCTGCATCCCTGGTACTGCTGTGCGTGTGCCAGGCAAGGAAAATGACATATTGTTTCATCATCAAATTAGAGAGCTTATAGTGCCTAAAATTAAATTCAGAGCCAGGAAATTGTAGCTGGATTGATGGGATGTTACTCAGTGTTTTCAGCAAAACACAAGGGTTTCAAAGGGTTGGCAAGAAGCTTGTGCCCGTCTCTCCTCTTCCCCCACCGAGCGCTGCGGGAGCCGCGTGCAGCCTGCGCGGTGGGTCAATCGGAGGTGCCAGACCTCGCGTCCAGCACGCAGGTCGTGCGGCAAACTCCTGTCACACGCTCACAGGGCTTGCAGTGCCCAGCCTGAGCCTCTCACCTCACCCAGAGCAGACTTCATTTACCAGACTGATCTCCCTGGCTGCTGTGGTGGCAGTTTCTCCCTGAGAAACCAAGAGAAGCTGAGGAGAAGGCAACCAAGAAGGCAGCAGCAAAACTGAAGAAGCCTGTGGCCAAGAAACCTATCTGTGCAACCAAGAAGCCCAAGAAAGCTGCAGCTGAGGAAAGGAGCTTGAAGGAAGGGTAAAGCCGCTCTGAGGAAACGATCAAGCCTGTTTAAGTAAACCCAACCCCTCGTTATGGGAAGGAGGAGAGTCCCCTGGGGCTGTGTCGAAGGCACCCTGCGGTGTCCTGCATCGCCCTGTGACTGTGCCCACCCCGTCTGGTAGCCTCGTGCCAAGTGCGTGCCCCACCGCGCGGTGCAGCCACGAGTGTGACATGGCACGGTGGGTCAAAGCTTCGGCTCCCACGCGCGTTGCCCTTCGGTGGCATGGTCTTCACAGAGAAGACCGAGGTTTTAGCCTCCCCTTATGAAAACTTATTTAGAGCAACAACTTTCATCCTCAGAAGCCATCCTCTGCAGAGTTACACGTACTTGTTTGCAGTATAACAAGTAGTCTGTGGAGAGGGATAGATTTTAATGCTTTGTTCAGGTATGGAAATAAAAATAGTAAATATTGAATGAATGGTAAATCATATAAAAGGAAAATTCCAAAGAAGTTCTTGGACATTTTGAGCACTGAAGAAAAGATAAAGATAGAACAAATACGTTTTATTTAGATATTTAATCAGTCCAGTAACCATCTTTCTAAGTTGATATGAAGCTTTCTGACTTTCTCCTTTTAGATATCAGGCTATTGTCCACCTCATTTTCTAGTAGAGTATTTGAGAAGTGTATGCTGTAGTGAAATTGTAGGTGTAAGTATTTTACACCTCTTTTGTACAGGGCAACGTGCTACAAGATGGAAAGGTGAGCATGTTTGGTTTCTTTGACAAGGAGGCAGATCTGTGTGGTTTTAGTCTAAATTAAATCTACACTGAGTGGTGCAAACAAGATGCGCATCCTTAGGCTAATAAGTGAATTAAATTACCCACTAGAGGGAGTTTGCACACTCCCACACATTGAATGAAAACACATTGAAAATAGCTTTAAGACATTAGCTAGCAATTTTTGTCCTGGGGAGAGTCAGCTTCAGTGGCAGACAACAGAGATGGGGTAAGTGGGTGGTGCACCAGTGCCTCGCACAAGTTTTTCCTCGTGTCCTTAAAAGAAAAGTGACTTTCTTATATTTTCCTGACTCTGACAAGATATCTTGATGCCTTTTTGTTTTGTTTGTACCTGCAGCATACAATAAACCTCATTTGATACCCCATCAGTTTCTTGAACCTGAAAGAGTCAAAGAGCTGAGCAGATCCTCTCCTCTCCTGTTGTCCGAGGTAGGCTTGATGCCAGAAATGGCTGGAATAATGTTCACAGCGTCCTCGGAACGGCAGTCGGTGTCATGAGAATGTTTCTTCTGAACGCTGACAGTTCTTACTTTAGAGCATGCCTTGGTTATGTCATAAATAAATGAGAAAAGCCTTAAGAAAAAAAGCCCCTAATAGCCTAGACCAGCCCTTCTATCCTGAAGGAGTTTTAGTGTTTCCCTCTGTCTCAAACCGCCCTATTTCGTGCCGTTCCCAAGAGCTGAGGCGATTGCATGCCGCTCTGTTCGGAGGCAGTTAATGATGACGTTCGCTGCCGGTCGGAGGGAATGCCTCTGGGGAGACTCCCTGCGCTCTCCTCCGCTCTCCTAACCTGATCGCTGCTTAATGGCACTCTGCTGAGCTATTGGTTTTTCTCTGTAGTGTTGCAGACTGCTCATACGGCAGAGCTTAAAGATGCTTGTTATTTTCTGAGCAGACTGAATCAGACACGGCTTCGGAAATCAGCTTCCAGTTTAACAAGCACAAAAAGACGCCCAGCATTGGCAGCCACTCGTCCGACATGGCATCTGTCTCCTCGGTAGGTATTTAACGCGCACGCCTCGCTAGAGAGGGGATTTTCAGTTGGATGCGGTGACGCTGCATTTAGGCTGATACTGATGATGTGGCCTGCGGAGTATCCCGATGGTTTCTGCAAGGTACGTTATTAAAATAATGGTGGTGGTTAATGACTTACTTGCCTTAAAGGAGCGTCTCCAGGTACCATCTCAAATTAGAGACCCACTGAGTCATTGTCAGACAAATTCACAGTAAGCCATAGTCCCCGCTCCGAAGTGTGGATGCGCTGAAGCCTGGCAGCGTGCAGGAGAGGGGGGGGAGGCTTTTTCTTGGTGGGGAAATGAGGCACACAGCTGTTCAGTGACATGTTTGCGGTCCAGCTCCAAGAGAGCTGAGACCACAGACGGGTGCACTCTGCGAGCTCATCCTTCACTTTATCAGCAAATTCAAGGGGACTCAGATTTGGACAGCAAAAGCATGATTTAGAGCTTCAACGTCTAAGCTGCAAAAAGCTGAGTGTGTTTTAGTTAAGCATTTTTAAAAGATTTCTTAGAGACAGTGTTTTGTTTGGGGCTGCTTAAAAGTACTTGCATTTGCTGTATTACCTGTGTTCCAGGTATCTCCAATGTGAGATTTAAAGAATATATGTGAAGCAAAGCTGGTAGGGAAAGGTCATGTTAAAAAAAAAAAACCTTGAACTTTTGGGCACATGAGTCCTTCTCCTAGTCTGGAGAGTCTGGGAGCCATAAATGAGCTTTTTGTACCCAGGTCACGCAGGTGTTCTTGAAAATCTAACTCAGGATTCTCTGCTGGGGTGAGTATCCTGATGGGATGGTAAATGCAGCTCCAAGGACTGAGAGGAGATGTGTAGCAGGTTGTTGTGGTTTATGACAAAATGAAAATGAGAACCAAAGGAAGTAGGCGGAGGCAGAGAAGAATTGGGTCAATTACTAGGAAAGTTTGTTGATAAATGTTCATGACTGTACCACAGAAAAGTGTCAAGAGGGTTAATGATTTGCTTTGTAAATAGCATTAGCTGTTATGTTATCCCTTCAGGAATCATGAGTGATTGATGCAACAGAAAATTCTGTCATCTTTCTGGAGCTCTATTTTATTTCTGCTTCATCACTTGCTGCTGGTGAAAGCAAAACCTTGAAAAAAGAACCCCAAGGTGTATGGGCAAATACAGTTTGTCTGGGAAAGCAAGTGACTCTGGGGTGCCTAGCTCCTGATTTATATCCTTAGAAACCTCATTCTCCTGTGCCTTTGTGGCAAGTAGCCACGCAGGCTGTCTCTGGTGGGACCATGGCTCTTCAGGACAGGGTTATATCTCTTTCTGTTCTGTACAGCTCCGTGCACATTGTGAGCAAGCAACCAGATAATAATAGTTTTTCCTCATTTCTAGTCTGATATAGGTCTTGCTAGCCTATTTAAAATTTGATTGACAGTTGTGTGACTATATCTAGTGGAAATAATAAGTTCATATACAGTTAGTTCAAGTTCTGTCATTGTATTTCTTTCTTAGTGATGAGACTGAGCCAGGATAGCAGCTGTTTGTACTTTAACCATAGAGAAGAGACTTGTGTGGTCCACCCAAGATTTGAGTCCGTTTTGCAAAGTTTTGGGATTTAGGGGTGGAAACTTTTCTGCATTTCTTGAGCATTCAGGAGAACAGTGCTTCTAAGCCCTGATCTCGGCTAGCACATCCTTGTGAGGCCCTTATTCGGGTTCCCCAGCCCTTGCTTGTTTGAGCACAGCTGTAGATGTGTGCTGTTTCTGTGTTAAGGACAAAATACTACACAAGAAAAAAAATTGTAGATTATTTCTCTGGCAGTGACCTTTGCAGACTATTGTCTTTGTCCAGAAGCCAAGTCAGGAGAATGCCTATTTCATTGGTCCTGACGTTGCTCTTCCACCTGGCAGGTGAGTGGCAGTGTGCTCAGTGTCTACAGCGGCGATTTTGGGAGTGTGGATGCCCAAGGTACCGTCGAGTTTGCACTAGACTATGATGAGAAGAACCGGGAGTTCCAGGTTCATGTGTCCCAGTGCAAGGACTTGGCTGTTGTGGATGAGAAGAAAGGCAGATCTGACCCGTGAGTGATGCTTTGTACCTTGTGACTTCTACATGGCTGAATTTTGTGTTCTGGAGGATTTTTTCCCCTATGTTTTCTCTTTTTAAACGTCATGGTTTCTTCCATCCTTCAGACTTCTGGTGCATGCTTACTGCTGACACTTTCCTAGCTGATGGTTCTGAAGCCATTTGCATCAGTAAATATGTTGCCACAGACTTAAATTTGGACAGATTGAGAAACTACAAAGGCAGTTCCTGTTGTCACTGGAATATGTTCTCTTTGCGTCCATGTGAACCTTGATCTCCCTGTGGTGAACAGACTTTGGTAGTAACTCTGGTGATGCAGACATAGGTCTGTATGAAAAGAAAGTCTGTAAAGAAGTGCTGTGAGGGGCACAGTGGTAGTTGTGCAGAGGTTGGTGATCTCTATTTTGAAAGATAATGAAAAGAAGCTTGGAATTGAACCCTGAGAGAGAGACTTGAAGGCATTCCACCTGTTTCCTCCTCTCTAATTTGACCCTGATTTTGAATGCACAGAGATGCTATAGTTACAGGCATTTCAGAAAATGGATGTATGGCCTTGCTGGCTTCCCATATTGCCTAGACAGCTGCCTGTTCTGAATGCTGTGGGCATCCAGCCATCTCCAGTGAGATTTATAACTTCACATGCATGTTTCTTAATTAGTTTTGCCTTCAAGGAGTCAACTCCAGGTCTTTTGTTCCCATGTCACCATTCACAAGTGTTGCCTGCTTATTTAGAGCTTGGCGATACAGAACAATATCAAGGTGGAGCTTATTTTCTTTTCCAGGTATGTTAAGACTTACCTGCTTCCAGACAAAGCTAGAATGGGTAAGAGGAAAACTTCGGTGAAGAAGAGGACAGTGAATCCCATTTACAACGAGGTGTTACGGGTAAGAACAAATATGTGCTCTGAAAACCTGTGTTGTAGCAGGCACTCCTACCAGGTCAGGTCTGGGAAGATCCTGCCTTCTCAGCCAGGCAGTTCAGAGCAGGACCAGTCTGTTGGTGCATGTGTGGAGTGGGTTTGAGCGTCTCAGTCAGAGCTTCTTCAAGCTTTTGAGTAGTTTATATCCAACAGTGAAAGAAACAAGAAAAAATCGTACAACCTGATTTCTCTTTCTTCCTCTAGTATAAAATAGAGAAAATGGTATTACTGATCCAAAAACTAAATCTCTCTGTTTGGCACAATGACCCACTGGGACGTAACAGTTTCTTGGGAGAGATCGAAATCGACTTGGCCAGCTGGGACTGGAGCAACAGGAAACTCAACTGGTACCCACTGAAGCCCCGAGTAAGTGCTGCAATCCTGCTTCCTAGCCCAGCTCTGAAGCCTTTAGGTGTGGCAGAAGTCCCTTGTGCCTCCTCTGAGGTCCTTGGGTGGTGTGGTGGAGCAGAAGAGCCCGAATTGTATCCAGGGAAGTGCAGTAAAACACCCACAAGCACTTTAGAGCAGTATTCAGTGCTCTGAACACAGGCCTTCCTGGGTCTTGTTTGGTGACTGATCTGCAGGGACACTTTCATAAACGTGATCTGATGCTTTGACGTGACTTTGCCTCTCTCTCTATTCACATAAGTAGACAGCAGAGTACTAGGTGATGCAGCTGAACATGCCTTGAGAGGCAAATATTCAGGTGCCACTTTTTGTAAAGCCTGGACGGCGTCCTGCCTGCTTCTGGGTTCAGAGGTCTGCTTTGAGATCCCATTTCAGAAAGTAAAGGACATTTGTTTTTTCAGAAGTAAAATGCTTAATTATGTCCAGCTGGACATGTCTGGAAGGGCAGCCTTGCTCTGAATCCTCAGACTGTTGGTTCTGGGGGACTGAGTTTGAAAGCAAAGCCACAAAGAAAGGAGCTGCCCTGAGAACGGGCTGCCCCAGCCGTGCAAAATCAGAGTTGGCCCATTTGTGCCCCTCCAGTGAACTCAAAAACTCTTTGCCTTGCTGTATTTACACAATCCCTCGTTTAGTCAATCATAAGTCTTTGTATTTCAGAGCCTTTCTGCTGTTAACGGTGTGGATCATCGAGGAGTGATGAATTTGTCCATTAAGTACGTCCCTCCGGGAAGCCTAGGTAAAATGTGTTTTGTGCATGAAGAAGTATTGCCCGTGTGCGTGCATGCAACTTGTAAGGCCTCATCTGTTTCAGGGCTGGTTAAAGAGTAATCTCATTAGAGCAGGACAAAGGCGCAACCAGCAGTGCTTGCTAGGAACATCTGCAGCCCACATCTGATTTTCACATCTGGGTTTATCAGGAGAGTGTTGGGGAGAGAGGAAGCGCTCAACAACCTCGAACTCATCAGCTGTTCTGAGCACTGCGGGGTGCTGTGAGGTGGTAGCAGCAACCCACAGCCCCTCTTGCTGTGGGGCAGGCGCACGGCTGGGTTTGCCCAGCAGTTCCTTCTCCTGTCCTGTTGCAAAGCGGCCCCAGCGCTTTGCGTCGGGAGCTCTCCAGCTGCAGGCGCGATGGGGCTGGTCGCAGCGCTGTGGCACCCAGGCAGAGGGGTGCAGAGCTCCCGGGGGAGTGAGCAGGCGGAGAAGTCACGTTGCTGCTCCCTCAGGTCCCTGGAGAGGAAGCCTGTCATTTTGCTAGCTATTTTAAGGGCTGGCGCGACAGTATTTCTCATCTCTTGAACGGCAGGTCCCAAGAATCCTCCCTCTGGCGAGGTTCACATTTGGGTCAAAGACGTCAAGGACCTGCTGCAGTTGCGTCCGTCTGGAGTTGACTCCTTTGTGAAGTGGTAAGTGCGTGAGCGCGGTCTTCGCTTCGATCCTGAGTCTGTGCCTCCACAAAGCGGCGTGTTTTCTTCTCTTCTCTCAGGCCCACCTAGCTGTGCCTCCATACTGTAAAGCCTTCGTGTTGCTTTGGGCTCTGTAGAAAAGAATTGTCCTTGTTAATCACTTGTGGACCAATTAGGAAAATCCTTGCTGTGATGAAGCTCATGGTCAATCACTGTCTGTGATTTGCCTCAATAACACCTGAGTGAAAGGAGTACGTGGGCCCTGCACCTCGGCCCGGTGTGTTCATGTGAAGTTGTGAATTTTGCCTCGGTACAGGCTTGCACGCCAAGTTTGGGAATTCTGGGGACTCACCAGAACTGACATCCAGACAGCAGGATCCTGCTTTCATTCTTTAGAGTTTAGTACCTGCATGTTTTCTGCAGCCTGCAACATCAGTTCTACCTGCTGTATGGGACAAGGTGCTGCAAATATTCCAGAAAATTAAAAATCTTTTAAGGGCATTTAAAGATTTTTTTTTCAGTACTTTGAAAGGCTCATTATGTCTTTTTGTGTATTTTAAATCCTTACAGAGTTCTCCTGCAGAGAGTTTTGCTCAAGAAGCCTAACGGAACATTTTGAAATGCCCTTTTAGGCATCTGAGTGATGAAAATTTTTGAAAATAGAAAGATGTGAAAGTAGTGTCCATTTTTAATGTAAAATGTCAGTTTTCAAAAAAAATAAATTCCAAAAGCAGGAAATTTTAAGCAGGTGCCCTCCTTTCTGAAAATGTTTGCTTTTAAGATGAATTTTCTTGGGGGAAAAACTTTCATCCAGGAATTATGAACATTTCCTATTAAATCTACAAGGATTTCTTGTGTTGAGACCCAATTCCTCCTTTCTTCAGAACTGAGGCTTGTTTAGACCGCGGAACTTTGTAGGAACAATTCAAATTTCAGGTGATATTCAGTACTACATGCTGTATTTTTTTCTCCTCTTCAAGCTATGTGCTTCCAGACACCAGTAAGAAGAGTTACCAAAAGACCCGAGTCATAAAAAGAGACACAAACCCTGTTTTCAACCACACTATTGTGTATGATGGCTTTCACACAGAGGATCTAAAGGATGCTTGTGTCGAACTGACGGTGTGGGATCATGAAAAACTTACCAACCATTTCCTTGGAGGAATCAGGCTGGGTCTCGGGACAGGTGAGTGATTTCCTTTACGTTAAACGAGTATCGTTACCATATTGCTGAGCCACAAGATATAACGGCAAGTTGCAAAGCATTTTCCTGCTGGGGAGTCTTAGTAACTGGTGAGAGTCTTGGTACTTGCACTGTGTCTGTGATGGAGGGTACTATGACCATGACCTTCTATTTCTACATTTTCTGGCAACACCAGCTCTGAGGTCTGGTAGAACTCAAGAAACTTCTTGGGTCCATCAGAGGGTTTTCCTGGTGTTACAGGAAAACAGGCTGCCTTACAAATTAGCATTATATTGCTGCTCCTCCCAGGAAAGAGTGCTGAGATGAAAACTTGGATGCCATGTGGGACAGCACCACCTGGTGACTCTGTCCACATCACCTCCTCCCCTGAAATCACCTCCTCCTTCGGTAGCAGGAACAACTAATATTTGAAAAACAGGGCATGCTGCACTAGTTGATCTGGTTGGTAATCAGTACCAAATTCCAGTATTTTTAAGCCAAAGTTGTAAGGAGCAGGTGGGACCATCTCTTATTGTCCAGCTGTCCATCAGGGAGGTTTGTCCTTCCCTAAGCATCCTGTCCTAGCTTTCAGCCCTGTACCTAGGCTTTGACAGATAGCATGTTCATCTTTGCATTTTTGTGAGTGGGGTGTCCAAGGTTTTCTAAACTATTTATTGTCAAGCAAGAGGGCTCTCTGAGAGAAGAGGGAGCAGCAGAAGATTTCAGAATGTTGCAATGAAGGATAACTGTTCCTTGAGGATAAGGAACAGGCTCATAGTAGCTGGAAGGTCTGCCTTGCAGGTGCACCTGTGTTTATTGGGTTTGCTTGTGTGTTCTCAGTTTTCAGTCTCTAACATGTCACCAGGAGGGCTGTGAACTATTCAGTGGGAAGTGGCAACAAGAATAAGCTTATATGCAAGATGGAAAAATACCAACCCCAGGATAAGCTATGATCCAAATGTTGACCTTTGTCTCATTGACAACTAGTTAGCACGTGAAAATTTGGTTGAATAATTGACTTGGAATTAGTGTGTGCGCTTTTCTGCTATCATATCTTTGATTCCTATACAAATGAAGTGTAAAGCAAGAGAATTTTGACCCCACCCTGTCCACAAGAAAATCTTGAAGGGGAAACCCAAGCCTTTTAGACCTTCTTCACCTTTCCAGAAGATGCAGAAAGGGCTTGAGCCCAGTATTCTTTTCCTTGATGGGTTATGTTTAGCTTTCTTGCATTTTGTGGCTTTTACATTAACTTAATTCTGAACTCTGGTGTAAAATGGACAGCATTAGCAGAAGAGTAGGAGATGTTTAGGGTGCAACTTGCTGGAGGGGAAGAAGTCAGCAGATTTTATATTAAGATAAAGATATTGCCTGCAACAGTTACATCCCATTGAGTATTTTTGCATGGAGAAGAAACTCTTTGTGCAGCTCCCAACGTGGTCGTTTTCTTGTTCTTTTCAGGTTTGAGCTATGGCATCTCCGTGGACTGGATGGACTCCACGCAAGAGGAGGTGGCCTTTTGGCAGGAGATGATGTCGGCTGCCAACGAATGGATTGAGGGATTGCTGCCACTGCGCTCGCTGGCAGGGAGGAAAAAACTGAAATAACGGACCGTTTGTGCCGTAGAAGGGCTGACTGTGTTCGTTAGAATTAGGAAACTTCCTGCACCAAGGGGATGAAGACCATCCACAGGGCTGGCAAGTGTCAGGTTAATAAGGCAATTGGTGGATAGCACTTTGGAGATGTTAAGTACTAATTAATTTCCTGACAGAGGACGTGGAAGATGCCAAACTGATGCTATACTTGATTTTACCTAAGAAGGAACTTCATTTGCCTTTTTATTTAATCATTTACATTCAGTGTCTTTGCATTCCATTAAGCTCTGGGAACCCTGGCAGAAGGAAAAGGAGACATAGATATTTTTATTTTTTTACTGTTTCCTGTGCCTGTTTTGTTTCTTTTTTTTTTTCCTGTGCAGAGATGTAGTTGTACTAAAGCAGCAGCATGGTATTATTCATATTCCCCTGCAAGTGGTACACTTTGTACTTGATGTAGAATTGCTCCAAGTCACCAGCAGCACAGTCTGAGAATTGGGAGCTTTGCATTTGTCGCTGTTGCTAACACGTCTCTAACGTGAGGAAAATTGAGATCCAAGGTGAATCTAAAGAAAGAGAGGACAGTTTGAAGCAGAAAATGAAGCCACCTGAGGAGGATAACAATGAGGAATTCCATATATTCATTTATTTCTGCTTCAATACGAAAGAGAGAAGTGATGGTCCTGCAGCTAGTGGGATTTTGCAACCAGGGGCTGTTTTCCTAGCTTTCCCACAGGGTTCCTCAGTGACCTCAGGCAAGTTTCTCCGTGAAAAGAGAAAAGACCGTTTCAGTGCAATATGAACTAAAGTGTAAAAATATGGTTACATTGCTAATGGGCTTAATGGCACCTTTGAAATGCTTTGTGTGCAAAACATTTCGAGATGAACTGATGGTGTAGGAAACAGTCTCGTGTCAGCACGAGACCTGCAGGTCAGGAAGGAAAGGTCAGAGCCACGCTGGAACGCGGGAGGTGTTGGGAGCCAGCGGGAGAGGTGAGTAGGGAGTGAATGAATGCAGAGCGTGGCTGCAGAGCTGCAGTTGCCTGGGGTGGTCTCCTGCCTCTCAGAGCCTGCTGCCTGTCTGGTCTTCCTTTCCCCTGATGCCTGTCAGCGAGTTGTCCGTGGCTGGAATTTCCTTTTTGCCAGTGGCTTGCAAGAACTTTGCGCCTGGCACATTGACCGTGGCAGAGTGGCGTCGTGAATGCATTTGGAAATGCAGCTTTGTAATTTCTATTTTGGATGTACATATTGTGATTAAATAGAATGTTTTTCTCTGGTCATCAGCTGGTCTCCTTGTACCTATTTTTAGTGTGGTCTGAGTAACCAAAAAGTCAGCAAAAAGGTGTTAAATTTTGTCGTGTCAAAATGAACCATTTTTGCCCAAGGGCAAGTGAACTGTCAGAGAAATATTTTTTGTAGCTATCCTATCCCAGATTTTGACTCTGTGAATATTTTTATTATCTTCTTTAATGTATTGATTCTATTTAACTCAAGCTCAGCATAAATTTTCAACTTAGCAAAGACAGTTGTGAATAAATGAATGGAAAAACGTACACTTAAAATAACACGACTTTTTCATGAAATGAAGACATTTCGGAGATAATCAGCAGCTTTCATGGGGAAAAAAAATTAAAGAAAGAAGATGGTTTTGCAATTGGAAAAAGATAATACTTGTAAATGTCCCAATTGTAGTACTGAAAACGCTAAGAGAGAGTCTGGAGAGCAACAGAATTAAAAAAAACCTCTCTGATGAAGGACCTGATGTATATAGCGTGTCAGCCCGAAGGTGCTTTGTGTGGCTCCAGCCTGGCATGTTTTCTTCACCAGGGTTTGGTCATTCATTGCCTTTGTGGGATAAAACAGCAGTATTGGGCCAAAGGTGAGAGGTTTTACATTATTACCTGTTGAGGAGCTGAACATGTCAATATTTATGCCTGCATACAACGTAATTCCTACGAGGAGCCCCGCTCATCGCAGCGATGGCTTGCGGCAGTGAAGTTACACGCAGACCTGCTGCTCTCCCACGGAGCGCTTCCTTATCCCCCGGGGTGCTCCCAGCGAGAGGAATTTCTGCTGTGGCTGCCAACGTGGTCGGTAACGCCGGGGGCTTCGGCTCGGGTCTCTGCCTGGAGGGTTCGGCTGGTCCCTCTCTGGCACAAAAACGGAGTCGTCCCACCTCCTCCTCCTCTTCTCCTCGTCACGTGCAGTGTTAGCACACACGGTTGTGACTGTTTGCGTCACTGGAGCTGGAAATGTGTTGGTGTTTCAGAAAATTAACGTTGTTTTCATTGGTAGTGCCAATAAGGGGAGGAAAAGGGGGTCAGTGGGCCAGTTCCATCCCAGCGCAGTTCCCTCTATGAACTTGGCCCAGGGCTTTGTGAACAGACTAGTTTTTTTGCATTCAGATTCCGTTGAGGATTTTTGTTAATCTTTTGGTGGCTTGTTTATTTAAATTAAGCCCTGATTAACTTAATAAGCTTTCTTTGGCATTTAATCATTTATCAGAGTAAAAGATTACACGGCCGAACTCACGCGCATTTATAAGGCTGCTGTATCTGAGGCGGTAAAATTTGCTACGCCGCATCGGTTTCACTTGCTGCGCAGAAAGCGCTTTTATCAGAAAAAGACTTCAGGCAGTTTTATTGTTAGTGTCCACTGGAGGAGCTTGTGAGTATACGGCTAACGGCCTGGTTGTAGGCGGCTTGTGATGCTGACGTTTGTGAACGCCACGTGTAAAAGAGACTTGGGCGCATAGGTGTGCGACGATGTTAACGTGGGTTGGGTCGTAACTGGTGAAAAAAAAAAAAAAAGGAAAAAAAACAGATGGAAGGTTTTCTGTCTGTATTGACTAGTTCTGCAAAGTTCCATGAGAAGGTAAGACTTCATGCACGTAGTAAATGTGGTTTGAGGCTCTCGTCGCCCTGCGTATGAGCATGCGGGTACCGGTGATGCAGCGGGAACTGACTGCGGTCACTGAGCTCTGGCTGGGTACAAAAGTGACCCCAGGGACTGGGCAGCCCCGTGAAAGGCTGGGTTACGGCGTGGGAGCCTTGGGCACTGTCTTCTTCATACAAAACACAGACCTCAGTTTCTACAGCGCAGCTGGGCAACTGCTTTCCGTGAGCGTTCTGCATTTGAGAGCGAATGTACTTCCTTTGGGTTTATGCCTTACTTGTATAACTTTTTCTTGGGAATTTTGCAAGCAGAAAAAAAAAGAAAAAAAGAGGGAAAGCAAGAATCTAGAAGCTATTTCTGCCCCATCAGGCAAACACAATATGTGACCTATGTCCGTTCAGAACTGTTCACATTACAGGTATCAGAAACTATTGAAAATAGTTTACGAGCTAACTAAAGAAGAGAAAGAAAGAATTGTTGAATCTTGAACAAAATCCAGTGAATGAGTGTCTCGGAGGAGATGGAAAAGAAGTGGTTGAATTAATTATCCATTAGTAAATATTTACTCAGCCTTATCCTTCACCAAGACAGGAAAAAAATTTGAAGTACTATGGAGATTTGGAGAGAAAATTATGCTGGCTAAACCAACCCATGTAACAATGTGATCTGTTGAAATGAGAAATGCTGGTTTTTTGCAGGCTTGTTAAATTAAGTCAAAAAATGTATGGAATAAATTGCTGTATTACAAACTGAATAAATAAACACACTTCAGTTCCTGGTAACTAAGAGTGAGCATATTCAGCACCAGGTTTGCTTGTTTGTTTCAGTTGGCTGTTTTGTACTTTAACATCTTTCATGGCTTAATAATTTTTATTTTCCACCTTTGCAATTTCCACCCCTCAGGTGTCCTGGTCACCTGCTGTTACTGTTAAACCGTCTGCCTGGGAGATGTCCCTCTGAGCGCTGTCGCGAAGGTCGTCAGAGGACGTCGGGAAGCTCACGGTGAAGCACCACGCAAAGGCACGTTTCAAAGACGCCGTAAGGTACGCGTTAGTGGAGCCGTGCTGCTCTCGGCAGCGTCGATGCTGTGTGAGATCCTGCTGGCCTCTGGAAAGCTCCTGAAGCAGAAGGCCCTTCCCATGGGGTCAGCCGGGAGCAGCCGCTTCTTCCCAGGAGCTGCACTTTTTGGGAGGCTCCGTGTACTCCTCTGAGTACAGATGAGGCCAGATGAGGACTGTATTTTGGTACTGGAGTGCCAGCTCCTGGCCTGTCGTGAGCAGGAGGTGGCTGATTTGTGGCAATGAGGTTTGAGCAAGAGTGGGCAGCTCTGGGGTGGCCGTTCCCACTTTCAGAGCGTTTGCCAGCTTCTCCCGCCCTTCTGAACGCGTTGGTTGGAGGGTGATGGGTAGTCCTAGGTCAGCTCACAGCAGCACTGTCTGGGCTGTGGCAATCCAGCCTCCGTTGTAGATCCAAATTAGCTAGACCAGCCCTGATTTCATAGATCTTTTTAAGGAGGAAGGGAAGGAGTCTGGAGTATGAAGGCATTTCTGCTGGCCCGTTTTCCTTTTTTTTTTCCAGAGCTGCAGTCAGGATTTAGCAAATCACTTGGCATCCTATATTTTACAAAATGGAATATCTACAACTCCATAGAGCCACAGTCCTACCCCCTGCAGCACCTTAAAGACCTCCACAATTAGCCCTCAACAGGCGTTACAGCTTCTGATAAAGGCACGTGTTCCATGGTGCTGAACAGCGCAAAGGCAAGTACGTTTTGCCTTTTCTCACTCTGTACAGACCTGCCCGTGCTGCCACGAAACTTGAGACGCTACCAGTAGGAACAGAAATCAGATGTCTAATAAGCTGTAATGCCATCTTGCTAATTATTAACAATCCAAAGGAGCTCTTGAGCTGTAAGCAAGCAGTCCGAGCCCTGGGCTCGGAGTGGAAGGTAGGGAGCTGTTTTCTGGCAATGTACATAGCTCAGACACCTGCTCTGTAGGAAGAAAAATCACAATAACCTCTTTTCCTCTCCTCCTCTCTCTCCCACTCACCATTACTAATTTATTCTGATTGTAATAGCTTCTATTTGCTCCAAGCAGATCCTGTTCCCTTCCTGGGAAGACTTGAACAGCTACAAGGACATAATATTCCCAGTGGAGGATCTGTTCTTGGGTTCAGGCAGGCTCGGGCAGATACAGTGATCTCTTGATGGGAGCCCCCCTTTTTCGACCAGCCAACCCACGACCATTTTAATATGATGGTAATCTGCAATAAGGCTCCGGGAGCTGCATCTGGAGTAAGCCATCCCACGGTAGTGAGACGACGTTTAATTTATTGTCACAGGGCAACGTTTTGCAAATGTTCTACGTCTCCTCAAAAACCCAGCCGACTTGCTCGCGTGTGCAAGCCGTTGGGGCTGGAGGCCGTGTCGTGTGGGTGCTCTGTGGCATCAGAGGGTGGCCCTGCCGCTCGCAGGGATGCAGGGACAAGCTTATCCTCTGTGCACGTCCACCCACGTGGATCACACTGTACCAGAGTTTAATCTTCCCTGTCTGTTCAGGTTGCAAAGCAAATGCTAACGCTGCCCCGGAGCCCTGCTATTGACTCAAGAGGTTTCTCTGGTTATTTCTGAAGTTGCTCTGCGTTTGTGTCTCTCCCATCGGCATGGATCCTGGCTGGCTTTGCAGCCCCATCTCTGTGGTGGCCCTTGGGAGGAGTCAGAGCCTCCTGCTCAGGGAATGGGGCAATTCAGGCTGTCTGAGGTCGGGCAGCTGCTCTGTGCTGGGCCCCTTGTTCCTCAACGGCGAAGGGAGAGGGCAGTGCTGGTGGAGGACGGTTCATCCCATCAACTGAGTGCGATAAATAGCTCTCAAGATGTTCCTGCCTCTCTCTCTTGACTACAGAAGGAGCCTGGGCAGGTAGTGTAGGAGACACATTTGGGTGGTGTGTGCCTGTATTAATGAGGGACCATTAATGGGACAGCCAGCGTCACTCAGCCATTACTGTATTTATCAAGCCTGTGTCTGCCCTACTGCTTTTCATCTGGTCCCAGTGTGGCACTGGGGAGACCAGCAGTACCTCTGCAGGATGCCACCCCTGGAACCCCAACCGGCATGCTTGGAGCTGCCTTGGTGTGCAGTAGGCTGTTGCTCACTGGAAGCATTTTGCCGACAGGTTGGCGTTTGAGGAGGGAGATTGGACAAGTTTCCTGGGGTCAGAGCCTGCCAGGCTGCCACGGAAGTCCACCACCACAAAAGGCACCTGAGCCCAGCCAAAAGCCAAGGTGGGACAGAAGCTTCACCGTGTGTCTCCTGGCATTCAGCCCTGCCTGCGCTTCCCTCCTGCTACTGCTGTTGGAGGCTCTCGGGCTGTCACCTTGTCACAAAGTCCTAAATTACACTCCCAGTGCCTGCTGTCAGCTGGGCTGTCGGTTCCTGAGCACCGCGGGGCGCACTTGGCTTTACGCTTGTCTGCGCCACCCTGACTAACTGTGGGCATCACATAAACAATAAACATTAATTCGCTTAATACCTTCCCTCTGCCCTGGGTTTGAGAGCGGGTCACGGGCACAATCACATCCCTGTCAACAGCGTAATCTGTCTCCGTGTCACATCTCCTGGACAGGCTTCATTTAACAGGGATGTTTTTCGGAACGAGCTCCTAAATTGTTTGCAACACGTGGTTAGCCAGCCCTGTTCTCATCAGTGCCATCACCGTGGCACTGTTTTCAGTCGGGCAAGCCCCAGGCAGCCAGCCCCGCAGCGAGGGACTGCGTCGGATTGATTGGGTTTTGTATCCTTGGAAACTGAAAGGGCATTAAAATTGCGCGGTGCGGGCGGTGCTGGGGCACGCTCCTCCTCGTAGTGCTGCCGTGGGCTCGGAGGTGGCTTCGGCCTCCGGCTGCCAGCTGCGGGGTGTAAAGGGCACTGGCCGGTTTTGGAGAAAAACTAAACTACAGCTGGCTGTGAATGGCAGAGATGGGCTGGAACTGGGCTCACAAAAGCCCCTCCTGAGGATCTGCTTCGGGCTTCCTCATCTTAACGCTACGAGGAAGTTTGTGTCATTGCTCTGGGACAGAGATGGCTGTTTTCAGGCAGCTGCCAGGAGAAAGCGGCTCGGAATCGCCCCCGGACCCACGGGAAGGAGCGCTGAAGCGTTGCCCCTAGTCCAGGGCTACCGACAGCCCGCAGAGGCTGCTCCCAGCGCTGCCGTCAGCGCGCACGCTCCTGCGGCTTCTCACCACACCCGCCGTCCCGTCCCCAGCCCACAAACCTGCTTTTGCGTCAAATCTAGGTTACTCCCCGTCTCTCTCTTTCAGACACCAGATTTTCCATTTCCTAAAATGGTACCAGAACAAAGGCTCTCCCAGGATCTCATTTTCTCCTACCTTCTCAGTTGCTGCTAATTAACATCGTGGCTGCCTAGTCACGCAGCATGTGTTCATCTATATGCTTGTGTTCAGAGGAGACAAAAATAATATCTGCATCACGGGCTCCTGGGGGTTTATTTGCTGGGGAAAACAGGTCCCTGGTGCTCCAGGAATTCCTCCGACCACGACCGCATCTCCTGGGCACCAGCCCACCCCTTGGTGCTCTCGACCTTGAGCGAGCTGCTGGACTCGCAGGGGGTGCCAACCCGTAAAAGAAAGGGAATGGGGCGACTGGGAGTGCGAGTGCAGGGGGAGCGGAGAAAACCAGTTAAGGGAAACCACAGTTTGTTGTGGGTTTGAACTAATGGGCATGGAATACTCGGAAATCACACGGTAAAGTGCAACGGATCCCCACAAAGCCTCGCTGGCAACGAGTCACTGGTTAATGTACCGCTAACTCGGATTTATAGGTTTAATATTTTTCTGTTGCGCCGTTTGTGTTGCTGCGCAGATTGCTTCATCAGTTTTCTTGCCTGTCCTGAGGTACTTTAAAATAGGATCTTTTGGGGTTGTTATTTTTAATAAATATATTACATTTCAAAGGATATTGAAAAAATTCCTTGCTACTTATTCTTCAAGACTCAAAATGGTCTCTCTAATGTCCTACTCCAATTTGCAAACTGGCTAACTAGCTCATACCTATATAAATGTCTTTTTCTTGAGGATCTAATGAATATAATAGCCACTGTGAGTGTGTTTATTTCAATAGTGGTCAGGCAGGAGGAGCGCTTTTTAATGAAACCATCTTTATTAAAAAAAAAACCACCAATGCTTTTGCTTTCATAAATTTTAAAAAAACAAAAACATCAATAGTTCTCTTCTTTTTTTTTAATATTTGACTTAATACACACATTTTACTCCCTGTTTTTAATAATATACGTGCTCGTTTTCCCTTCCAGAGATCAAAACTCTGCTCTGGCAAGTGCTGAACAAGCAGGCGCTTGAGCTCAGCCACATCCCCCAGAGCCACGCGCTGCTGTGGTGCTGCACGGCGCTGCCCGTTTGGACTTACAACGCGCGGTACCTGTGTGTGCGCTGCGCGACGGTGTTCACTGCCGCCCGGGTTCCTGAACACTGCGCGGAGCCAAGAACCCGCTTGAGTGGAGCGAGGGAAAAGGGATTTGTTAAGATTTATATTATTTAAGTTGCTGGGTATTTAATGTTTGTAACTTAATTTTTGAGACTGTACACACATCATGTATATGTATGCACATCTATAGATACACACACGTGTGCGTGCACGTGGATACGCGGGGTTCCATGTGCCTGCTGGTACAATTCCTCACTATTACCATTGTCCCTTTCCAGACAAGGCTGGTGCGGCGCAGGTGGCCCGGGGTCCAAGGTGGTGGCGCAGAGGCTCTCCAAAAGAGCGCTTGGGCTCCCCCCGTTCGATGTCAGTGGGAACGAAGCCCCCCGACGCAGCGCTGAGGAGCCTGAATCTCTCCAGAAATGAGACTGGGGTTTAAAACACCTGCCCTGCTAAACACCCCCTCGTCTTGGGGAACGGAGCTGAGGAAGGTTAGCCTTGGCCTGCGCCCCTTCGCTTTGGGGTCTGGCTGGTCCCCCAGCTACCCCTTGGCCCTGGGATCAGCACAGCTCCCCTCAGTCCCCCGGATCCCCTCAGCCCCATGTCC
>WHYT01017284.1:737265-773392 GCA_009806455.1 Tetrax tetrax
GTGCGGGGGGTGTAAGGCCTGTGGGACGTGTGGGCTCTGGTGTGGGGGCTGTAGGATGTGTCGGGGGTTTGTGCGGGGTGTGTCGGGGGTTTGTGTAAGGTTTTTAGGGTTTTTAGGGTCTGTAGGGTGGAGGCGTCGAGGACCAGGCCGGGACGAGCCCTCGGCTGGGGCCGAGCGGGGATGACAGGTGCTTTCCGCAGCGTGCCACGGGCACAAACCCTTCGAGAGGTTAAGCAGGAGTAATGGAGGCTTGAGGGAAAATAAAGGCGGCAGGTGAGACTGTGCCAAGAGTTTCCCGCAAAACCGTGTGGTAAAAACAGCGGTGGCGTGGTTGGAGGAAGCTCGGCCCCAGCCAAACAGGGGGCTGGTGTTGTCATGGCATGCGTGCTGCTCAGACAGTGCTCATTTGGAAGGGATGTGAGCGTACCCGCAGCTCCCTGCCTCCTATTTGCTTGTATTTTTAATGCATCTTTAACCCTCATCAGCTCTTTCATCCTGCTCCCTCCGGGAGCACTTTCCGTGCTCCGCATCTCTGCGCAGCTTCGCACAGCTTCTACTTCTGCGCTGTAATGGCTCGCCTGAGGAATGTTTTGGTTTCATTCAATAGATGAAACCTCCCCTGCTCCCACCCCTCTCCCCACCTTCCTTCGCATCTGTGGCACTGGCGTCCGGCCCAGGATGTGCAGTACTCCGTCCTTCTCCACTGGCAGGTTTTTCTTCCGCTACCTTGCAGCCTTTCGGGGCGAGGAGCTGGCGCTTTATTCTGCTGAGAGAGGAGGTGCTTCAGCTTGCAGTTGCATCAGCTTCCAGCTTTGGATCTCGGGCTGAGGTCTGTTGAAAACACGCCTGGGTGCCGTCCCCTGCTGCTGCCTTTGCTGCGAAGAGCAAAAGCTGTCGGATGGCTTCGATTTCCTTTCTTTTACACATTAGGAAGTTTGGGGCCCTGGAGGCTGCTTACCCTTAGCGCTGGTGGTTGACCTGGCCCGGCGCTCGGGTTGTAAGCATGATGATGATGATGATGAGAAGGCGACCTTCAGCGCAAGGGCAGGCTGCGCCGCGGCGATGGGCAGCAGCGTTCAAAGGCAGGAAGAGTGTAAGGGGCAGGAACAGTGAGTGACAGAAAAAAACCACATTGCGCAACTTTGAAATGCCCTTGGCAAAGCACAGACTTAAATTCCCACTGTGAAAAGCTAGAGGGAAGTGAGCCAGCCCAGGTGCCTTTACGGTGGACTCTGAAGTCTGGAAAAATCAACCAAAAAGTCTGTTTTGTGTTTATCCCTTTCAAATCACCGTTATCCCTGTGCCCCATAAAGACAGCACCTCTTGGGCTCCTCCTGCAAGTTATTTTTCTTGGCAAAAGGTGAAATGTAGCTGTTACTGGAGTAAGCTCTCAGACTTGTGGGCGTAGGCGAGAAGCATGGTGGTGCAGGTGCTCTCCATGACCCTTCAACTTTCTTGTCATAGCACAGGGAATTTCTTAAGAAGGGAGTTCATAAGAATGAGCTCCGCTTTTTCACAGGGTTCTCTGATTTGAGCATTTCCAGTCTGCTTTGCATAGTTTAACAGCTGCCCCACAAGGAAGAAACCAGTGTAGTTATTTTGGAGACGCCTTGTTGGCATTCTCTGGTCTGCAGCTGTGCTACATCTCTGCTCTTCCTGACCCCCGTGGTGAGCTCTTTCACTCTCCATAAATTAGAAGCAATTTCCCTGCAGTCAAGGCTTAAATTACAGTTAAGCAGGTGCCTTTCTGTTTTGCCAGGTCAGGCCCCAGAACACGCTGCCTGGGGCAGCGCTGAGGCTGCTTTGGAGATGTAGAAGAGCAGGGTCCAGTTCTTCCTGGATCCATCAGGTTTTGCCCGTCTCTGGTTGCTCGAACGCTGTGATTTCCGCGTCTGAACTGCCACGTTGTGTAACGCTAACAAAAGCAAAAGCGCGTGCAGCCCTCTCTCCCTGGAACTGTGTCCCACCACCTACAGAAGAGCTGTTTCCTTCCAGCCGGCAGCTCTCCCCTCAGCTGAGAGGGAAAGACTCCAACAAACGGCCGCGAACCCCGTGTCCCTCAGTCCCCACGTGGGCACAGAGCAGGGGAGAGTTCCCGGACGGAGGGAATCAATACATTTTTGTTAAAATTTGGCCAAAATAGGTGCAGATCCCCATAGTACTCTGCAGGAGCATGTATGAGCATGGCGGGAGGAGGGAAGGGAGCTGGGGAGTTGTGCACAGCGTGGGGGGAATACAGTTTGCTTCCTGTGGGTCAGTAAGGAAAACAGTCTGGAAAAGGCTTTAAGAAAAGGCGTCGAGACCTTCACCTGGTTTTACCTCAAAGCAGCGCTCAGCTTAGATCCCGTCATGTCTTTCAGAAGTTCCTGGGGCATTGTTGTTGTTGTTGGCAGGAGGAGCCAGGGCTGATGCATCGAACAGAAGGGAGAAGCAGAAATGCGTGTGACAGCGTGGGGGTGAATTCAAAGCGCCCATATCTGTTTGCAGCTGGCTAGATAGCAAAAGGCAGATCTAATTCCCTCAGTGCCAAATGTGCAGAGCTGCTGTTGTCCCTCAGCCAGATAATTGGGAGAGAAGAAATGATCCAAACGCAGCCAGCTATGGTTTTTTCCCCTCTTCTGGCTTTCTTCAGTTTTGACTCTGGATTTTCACCCATCACTGCATGTCTACTGACAAAGCAATCTTTGAAAACCCCAGTTCATCCTTTCTTGGGGCAGTTTCGCTAGATATGCACATTACAGGACCAAATAACCCCTGACAAGAGTCGTGCATGTCCGAAAAAGTACTTGTCCCAAGGTAAAAATGCAGCAGTGCTTACATTTTTCCCAGCAAGTTCAGGCGTGAGTCTGAATTCCTCCAAGGACTAAAATTTGATCATTCCTTCTGGATTTAGAATGACTTCACAAGAACAGCACAGTTTTACAGCCTCTTGGTTTTTCCACGTGTAGTAGTCATTGACCCGTAGCTCTGCTCAGCCTCCTGGTCTCAGCTTCGCTCCGTCACCCAGCGTTCGCTGATTTCACGCGCTGCGTCTGGCTGCCCTGAAGTCTTTCGGAAGAGTTGTGGGAGACGCACTCCTTTTCTCAGCCCGCCGCTCGGGGGTCTTTTTGGTTGCTATTTAATGTTGTCAGTATTTGGCAGAACAAGACCAACCAATGCAGATTCCTTTCGGAAGCTGTTGTATCGTTTTACTGTTACTCAGGAGGTCAGAGTAGCTGCTCCTGTCAGTGCTTCGTGCCACCATTGTGACCAGTGACAGAGGGGGAGAAAGCGCTGGGGTCGGTGGATGTCCCTGTGCCAAGGAGCTGCAACCCCACGGTCTGCCTTCCAGCTCTGTAGCCTCCTTTTGTGTGTCTGTCAGAGAGTGGGAGTTAGGTTTCGAATAAACCCTTTAATTTGTCACAGTGCTTCTAAACCAGGTTACAGCAGGTATTCAGAGAACGCGGCGAGGGACGGGACTCTTGAGGCTAACAGCAAAGGGCGTGCAGAAATCTGTGTTAGAAAACAGAGACCAAAAACGGGGATGGGGATTTTGAACAGAGCTGTAATAAACTGGTGGGGCAGTTAGTTACCCAAGGATGAAGTCTTTAAGCCAAGGCGAGTTGTCTTTTTGAATGACAAGCTCCCCAGAGCACAAACTAAAAGCGCTAGGGCATTGCCTGGATGGCCTTCTCTGCCCTGTGTTCTGCGGGGTGGACAGGGTGGTGGAACGGGTGCTTTCTTCAGCAAAGACCTTTGTTCAGAAGGGCTACGTTGGGCTTAAGAAAAAAAAAAAGGAAATCAGAATAAACAAACAGAATCCCAAGTGAAACTCACTCTGCCCTTCTTCCCAAGCAGCTGTAACTTACACTTTTCTTGTGGCCCGTTCCTTTCCAGGTCCATCACCAGAGCCTACTACAGGAACTCAGTTGGCGGACTCCTCCTCTTTGACATTACAAACCGCAGGTCCTTCCAGAACGTCCACGAGTGGCTAGAAGAGACCAAGGTGCACGTCCAGCCCTACCAGATCGTCTTTGTTTTGGTAGGTCACAAGTGTGACCTTGACACGCAGCGGCAAGTCACCAGGCACGAGGCTGAGAAACTGGCCGCTGCCTATGGTATGAAGTACATTGAGACCTCGGCTCGGGATGCCATTAACGTGGAGAAGGCCTTCACTGATCTGACTCGAGATATATACGAGCTTGTTAAAAGGGGGGACATTTCCATCCAGGAGGGATGGGAAGGGGTAAAGAGCGGGTTTGTCCCAAACGTGGTGCACTCGTCAGAAGAAGTGGTGAAATCAGATAGGCGGTGCTTGTGCTGAGCTCTTCTAGTGAGGCAAGTGGTGATGAACTCTACTAACCAGACGTCCTTTACTAAGTGAACTCAGTGTGCCAGGAGGGAGAGCAGCGCTCCCGTTGTGAACAGCCTCCCACGTTGTTTTGGACACCAGAACAGACCCTGGACAGAAATGTTCTGTTCCAAATAACCTTCCAGAACTGGGGGGGCTACAAACCTAACAGAGAGTGAGTGAGGGTGCATGTAGATGTTGTGAGGAGACGGGAAGCAGGAATGAGGGGCTGCACGAGAGAGGAGAGAGCGTACAGAGAGCTGAGTGGGCTGGCACGTGCCAGGGCGCTGCGCACGTCCTCTTTTAAGTAAATCCACAGCTCCGTGCTGGGTATCGAAGCCACGGTACGGATACTTCAGTAGCATGACAGATGGGCAGACAGAGAGAAAGGAAGAGGGCATTTTTGTTTGTGCCAGCTGTTTATTACCAGGAAGGTGTAAAGGCAGCACAGAGATCGTTTCCTCGTAAGGCCAACTCCACAGGAAAAGCTTACTGACGTGGGATGCACACTTCTGAATTTTCCTTCTTACGTTCTTGAACCTAGTTCGCTAGCAAATATTCTGTGGGATCTGAAGAGGAAAACAGTAGCTATTTGATGCCTAATTAAAATTTAAATTATTTCCCCCAATAGTGCTTTTCTTGCTGTGCTGAACTGGGATTCTAAGTGCCAACTCCTGCTCCAGTAGTAATTGTTCAGTGCATTGTTGTGCATTTACTGCCTCGGTGAGTACCTCGGAAGTACCCTGCGGTCAGGGCTTTCCCGTAGAATTAAGCCATCGACGGCATAGAGAGAGAACTGTGTCCTGAGGGATCTTAAGGCTGGGGCGTCGCAGCCAGGGAGGGGACACGCCAACATTTCTGTTTTGTTAACAGCACTGTGCTGACCTTTTGGGTGTCTTACCAGCCAGGTCACAAGGAGGAATGGAAAGGCGAGGGGGAAAAAAAAAAACCCCACACAAACCCCACAACTCAACAAAATAAAAAACTTGAAAAGCTTAACTCAGGTGCATCAGCCATCCTAAAAGGTGAGCTTTGCTTTTGAAGAAGTTAAATAGCATGGAAAGCAACAGCTTCCATCAGCACTTTCTGCTGTTAAAGTCTCTTTTTCTTTCTTGGCATCTGGGAAAGAAGAAACTAGCACTGGGAAGGAGGAGCACGCAAGAGACGTGTCTGAGCAGGTGGAAAGGAAAGCCACAAGACCAGCTCAAGAGTAAAATTTATTTTCCTCTGTGTTTTAATTTGACAAAAGAGGATCCATCTCAGGCTGGCCATAAAGGGATGGTAGCCTGTTTTAACTTACGCTTTTGAAAGGCAGCAGGGTGCTCCTGTAGCAAACCAGGGCAGTCCAGTCTATTAAAGGCAAGCAAGCAAACAAAACTGTAGTGACTTTTTAAGTGGGGTTTGCAAGCTTTGTACATCAAACTGCTCACGGGCAGCAGGGAAGGACTGGGTAAAAACCACAGGAAGCACCTAGGGTTTGGGTTTATGCCTCTGCGTAGAGAAGAATAAAATATTTGGCATAGCTTTTTAAGCCACCCTGTCTATAGAAGTGTGAGTTGATTGCTGTGGAGTTCAGACTCTTTCTCCCTTGAACCGGTTTGCAGCACGTGGGCAGATCTGTATGGAGAAAAACAACGCCGTGGTTTCCATGTTAAAGCTGTAAAAAACACCCAACAAACCACAAACCCAACGCAAGAACCAAAACCCTGAAAAAAAAGAACATTTTTATTTTCAGTGTTCCAGGAACAATTTCAGTTCCTGGGCTCTGCGGGGAGGGCGCTGGTAGCAGCTGACGGGGGGGGGACACGACGGTGGCAGTGCACTAGCACCTCTCCTGCGCCTGGCATCGCGCTTGGCTAGGCTGGGAGCGTGTCCAAAACCTTGTGCTGCAGCCCAGTGAATGCCAGGCAGGTTCAGTGGTGGTGGAGTAACATTTAAAAACAAACAAACAAACAAAAAAAAAAAAACCCTTTCCAAAAAATTTTTTTTCTAGGTAAGCAAACTGGTGACAGCTGATGGCAGAGAGCACCACGGGACGTGGGCTCTCACGGCTGACCTGCGTGGAACGCACAAGGTTTGCTCGGAGCAGGTCGGTTAGTCGCGTTTTGCCAAAGGCAAAGCCCAACCTGTACAAAAGGGGCAGTTTCTCCATTTGCAGAACGGAAAGCCCACCGAGCAGCCACTTTGGTCCTTCGGGGCCCAGCTGTTCACGCGGTGTGTCTTGGGTTGCCCGGCTGAGGGTGGCAGAGCTGGAGTGCCGCAGTGCTGGCAGTTAGAATTTGGATCCAATGGTGTTTTTAGCAATAGTAAAATTCTGTAATTCTCTGTGCAGGAACCTGGCCAGCAGGGGAAAGATCACTTTTCACGAGACAAACAATATTTTATGTAATGGGTTTTGGACATTTCCCTTTACTGCTCCCAGAGAGTCCAGAAAGCCCAAATCAGTAAGTGCATTCAGGCCTTCAGAGTAAATCTTCCATTTAACAGTTCAAGTGGTGTAATTCTAAAGAGGAACAGTACAGAAGAAAATGTACACAGTCTTAACTACTTAAGAGGTAATAAATGGCTATATTAAATGATAGAGAAAGCATTATATACATCTTTTTCTAACTCCTTGCATTTTCTAGACAGCTTATTAAAATATAGGAAATGTAGATTCATCTGTACAAAATTTGGAATGTTTTTTCTAAGACGAAGAACTTATAGGATATGCTAAGAATTCTTTTCTAACACCTGGTTTTAATGCTTTGACTTCTAGCGGAAGAGGGATTTAGAGAAATCAGAAGGTGATACCTTTCACAGGATACAGGTCAGGAGCTCTTTTACTCTAGGACAAAAAGAAAAAAAAAAAAAAAAACCAACTAACTTTCTGTGGTCTCTACCACATTAAAAACAATCTGCATGTTAACTGGAATTGCTCAGAACCTCAAGAATAAAAGCATACTATACACTTTCCTCGCTTTCTGTTATGCACTGTAACGAAATGTGAAAATAATGCTGTATTTAGCTGTCTGTACGTGACTGAAAACATGCTTGTATTTAGCAAAACGGTTACTATGTGATAATGTGAAATTCAAAACTTGTAAAGAAACTCTGGTGGGGTTGTTTTCTTTCTCTCTTTCCTCCTCCCCATTCCGTACTGCGCTGTCTACTACCTGTACCACTTCCACACCGCAGCCGTAACTGAGCGTTTACCACGGACTGGCTCAGCCTCAACCAGGTAACCGCCTGCAAACGGACCCTCTGTTCTCACTTGAAGTAACAAAGAGGTAACAGCGAAGGGCAGGGTCTTGTCTACGCGTTTTGTTTTTTTTTAATTTACTTCATATCAAACAAGCCAACCCTTAGAACAAGAGTGAGGATGGCCACAGCCATCTCCCATCCCCCGGAGCCAGATAGCTCTGAACCTCCCGAGCGAGCCCGGCTCTGGTGCTGTCAGCCCCGCCGGCCAGCGTTAGGTCAGCGGCCGTTGCGCGCAGTATTTATTTTGCTGGTGCAGAAATGCTTAACTCGACGTTTCATTGTGCGCAACAAAGGCGGGCGATTGCTGCCCTCGGACCAGCCAGAGGGAGGGGGCGAGCACGCTTCAGCCTGTTGGGATCTCATTAATCCAAACTGAAGAGAAAATAGCAAGAGAAATCGAGACGCGTTTGCGTTTGCTGCCTTTCATCATTGCTGCTGTGCTTAAGAAGAACGGGAGAGAAGCAGCCTGCGGTCTGAGCCCCACGCCAGCCTGGTGCAGCAGCGGGCCGATACCCGTTGGTTAAATAACGCACCCAATCCAAACGCTTCCCTGCCGCAGCCAGAGACGCGGAACAAACCGCATGGCCCCGCAGGAACGGTCTGGCCGAGCCCAGCCCAGGCACCTCCCTGTGACCAGTGCCAAGGGGTTACCTAGTTTGTGCCCATCCCTGCAGCTCTTGCTCTTCCGCAGCCACAGCGCTGTCTCCTCAGCTGCCCGTTCTCACCCATTCCGACGCGCTGACTCGCACTCCCCGCCGCGTTCAAGCCAGCATTCAGCAGCCACACTTTCCCCGTCGGCTGCTTCAACTGGATTTTTTTCAATCCCCTGCCCCCAGTTAAGGGAGGGAAACATAAAAGATCACACATGAGATTCACGGCTTTCTCACACAAAGAAAGATGCACAAAAACAGGTGTTTGCCACAACTGTTTAGTTTTACTATTTTAATATCATGAAATAAAAGTACAAAAAATTTACAGGTATATTGTTTCTTACATGAAGATCCAACAGTTAACATTTGCATTTATTTTGCAGCGAAACCTGTATTCTCAGTCACAGAATGTGAATATTAGCCACTGACATCACCACTGAGCATTTCATTTTAGATAGAAACTGCAGAGGTAAAAGGCAACGATCTCGCAAGGCTTCATAAGGACCAGAACAACACTCCAGCTGCTGGACCAGAAGTCACGCTTCGGGAAACCCTCCTGACCTAACACGGGTTTCACCACCTGGAGGCTGAGAGTGTTAAGACATTGGAACTGCACATCGTGTCTAAGGGATCGTAAATAGGGGGCTTCTTTACAGGCTATCAGCATTTTGGTGTCCTTGTTCAACGCGTTCGCCAAAATAAGCGGTGTGTGCACATGTATGAAAGAGAACGGGGTGAGATCACCTGCAGTCTTGACGTAGCTTGTGCTGTTTACTCCGTTTAGCGCTCTTCTCTGAAGACAAGTCACGAACTGCTGCGTGTAAAGTGCTGAGAGTTCAGTAACAGGCAGTTAACTAACCAATAATTATTAAAAACAAGTTTATCCGAAGCGGATATCCAGGAATGCTTGCAGATTGATGCTGCCAATTAACTGACTGAAACAAAATCCAAGACTTCACTGTGTTTCTTCTGTTTCCTAGAGCAGTACAGCTGCATGTCTTCCCAGCCCAAGTCGACTTTATGAGCTGTACACAGAGATGAAAAAGTGAATCCCTGCATGACCTCAACCTGCTCACGTGTCAGACTCCATTTCATACACGCCCCTCGACTTTTCAGACAAGCTTTCAGGTAGAAATTTATTTATGAGACTGCTCTGATCAAAATACTATGTCCTTTGCTGGACTGTCTGGTGCCTTTTCCCATAATTCACTTCATGGAGCATGCATGAAACCAAATTTTGAGTTTACAAATAAATAAAATGGTGCTCACCATTAGTTTTTATATATTTTACCATTTGCTGAAATGCTTAAAGTAACTCAGTCCCTTAAGAATGAACTTGGGGGTGTTTAAATAAAAAATATTTGGAAATTGAAACCACATCTAAAATTGGCAAAACTATGCTTTGTTTTTGGAAGGGTCTTGCTTGTTTCTTCTCTTTACATCCCAGTTATAAACTCTAGCCATATCTGAGGGTGTGGAATTAAGGAAATAGCTCATGCATTCAGAAAAAAAAAAAAAAGAAAAAGAAAGAAAGAAAAAAGGGGGAAAGCAGGTTATACAGTTGGCCACTTCACTTACCTGTAACTGTCAATGCAGAAACCATGTAATGAAAGAGCTGACTTGGTGCAAGGCCTTAACACACAGGAACATCAGTAACTGTTCATAACTGTAGCATTTATATAATTTACTTAAAAATCTCCAAAAAGATATTACAGAGAAACACACTTTTCATTTTACTTACAGCTGCTCTTCCCTGGTTTCAGTCAGCCTGCCCGTATCGGCTGTATTTGCCTGCTTCAGGCATCCACAGCCTCCTGCAGCACTCACACAGCTCCAGTACCAACCTGAGCACTTGTGCCTTCATCTACCAAACCTGACGCTTCAGCTGACGGCCACCCTCATCGTTAAGAGTTTTTAATTTTAAACGGCCGCCTGGCCATCAAGCCACAGCACGGACGCACGCTGCCAGCTCGCTCCCAGCCGAGGTTTGCGACCAGCGCAGAAGGTTTCACCGGGACGCAGTCGCAAACACAGGCTTTGCTGCGCCCAGCACAGCGCCCCTCAGCTCAGCCCTGCAAACACAGAATCCTGTTTCGCTGCCAGAAAAAAGCGTTCCTGGAGCGCTACAGAATTTTAAGGGCAGCCAGTCTAAGATAAAAACACGTCAGGAAATTGGTAATTACATACACCTCTTCCCCTGCAAATGAAAAAAAGGATACTGACTTCTGTAGTGGTGAACTGATCTCTGAGAAAATCCAGGTCTTCCTCTAGAAGATCAAGGTTCCTTGTGGCTGTTGACAAATTCTTCTCTAACAGAGCCTGAGCTTCATCGATGTCATATTCAAGCATCACATTGGCCTAAAAAAAAAAAAAAAGGATTGATAAAAGCTTTTACTCTTGCATTGTAAGGAATAAGCAGGCTTATTTCAGGCTGTTGTTTATAACTCATCGCATGAACACATCCCTGACAGGCCAAGAGAACAAGACGCAAAGCCCTGCCCTACGCTGCGGTGATTTTTAATCTACAAATCTTTATTTCAGTAAGAAGAGATAAACGAGCAGTTATCGGGTGAAGGCGCTCCGGTGAAGCTTTGTCCCGTTCAAGAACCGTGCCCTGAGCAGAGCAGACACGATCCCGGGGAACGCCACCCGGCGCTGCCAGAGCGAGATAAGCCGCTCTTCTTTTCAATAACTGGAAGACGCAGCTTCCCCAACAACGGTGACACACAGCCCAGCACGCAGACTGGGAGCAACGAGGAGGATAAAGGCAGAAGGCCAAGAACACCTAAACATAAGGAACGGCCTGTGGCACTTCATTGCAGCTTTTCTGCCCGAGCCACAAGCAGGATGAACTTTCTCTGACACTCCATTGTAAAATAAATGCTCCAGGAAACTCAATGTTTGTGAATTTTGAAGACAGTCTCCTGAAAGCAACAGGTATCAGACAAATCTCCTTGTATGGCACAAAAGAACTGGGAGAGTTGGGAGTAACCGCCCGGTCAGTCCTGATGCTGCACGCGTCAACAGCGTTTCTGTCCTAACCAAGTGGT
Source organism: Tetrax tetrax (assembly GCA_009806455.1). Taxonomy (NCBI): domain Eukaryota; kingdom Metazoa; phylum Chordata; class Aves; order Otidiformes; family Otididae; genus Tetrax; species Tetrax tetrax. The sequence goes on from WHYT01017284.1 coordinate 748,539, forward strand.
TTTGTTTGGCACCAAACACGGGGATTTGGGAATATCTGGGATCTGGAAGTCTCAAATTAAACATTAGCAGGTTATCTCCACATGTAAGGAAGCCTCTGAATACAAAATACCCCAACCTGAAATCGTTTAAGTCCTTAGAAATCTGTGTTTTGAGCTCCGATCCCACCCGTCTTTATCACAAAGCCCACTCTAAACGCTGGCAGGTGCCTGCGAGTAACAGAAATCCCATCTTTCCCTAAAAACATGCATGGAAAGGGAAAGCAAGATGCTAATACAAATAACGTAGAGACGATGGAGAGCTGCTTGCCAATCCAAGTTCTTGTGCTGGGCACTTTCCCATCCCAGGCAATGCTGGGTGGTAATTTGAACCATAAAGGGATAGGGAAAACATTCAGGAATGTGCTTTTTGGAAAGAACAATCCTGACACCTCCACTGACACACTGAAATTGTCCCGTTAGGATCGCCCCGCCGACGGGACACAGCGCCACTACGCACACGCCAACAGAACTACGCCCAGGCACTGGGCGTGCAGGTCAGGCAGCGCGAGCACTGTCCTTTCCAAGTCCTTAAGAAGTTATTTAAACAGTTTCGGAGAAAGTTACTTACCCCCAACCACAAACAAACTTTATCTGTAGGAGGAACTGAAGCTTTGCAGTAGAGATTATCTGCCAGTAAAAATCTGGTTTCCATTGGATTTGTGGAATCCTTAAGACAAATGATAAAACTTAAAATTGCTATTTTCACTGGAAACTTACGTCAAAGACTTAAAACTTACAGTAAAGAGCACACTTTTCTGCTTTTTGCCATTGACACAGTATTAACTTTGGTGGAACTCTCCATAATTATACTTCAACATTCAAGTCAGAGCTCCAAGAATAAAGCATTTTTAAAAGATATATTTAAAAACAATACAGAAATCTCCACAAAGAACAGAGATTAAGTCAAAGCTTAGCTGCAATCTATACGCTATTAAAAGTGAAGTTTGCATTACAAACATGAACTTTTTTTGAACTAGCTTTCAAAAAGTACTACATACCTTTAAAAACAATTCTGTTATTTATAAAGGCCTATTAAGTGTGCTCTCCAAAACATTTCTTGCAATGTGTTCTGTTAGGGTGGAAAGGTAGTTAGCTTTTCTCATACTCATTAGATATTCAAAATAGTTTACCTTTTTCTTCTGCATGTGTTTTAAAATTTCTAATGTCTGTTTAATTTCAGGAATCTGACTTTTTAGCCTGTGAATTAACAACAGTCATAATTTATTATTTTACAGAGACACAAAGTTTCCTAAACAAGTGATCAGTTTTATTATACAATCCAACCTCCATTTTTAAACTGGAAACTCTAACAGCTTTCCAGGCTTACAAATGCCGATCTGAAAGATGTCAGCTACAGCAGCACCTGCCCCGGAGCGCAGCGAGGCTCAGCGGTGTTCTGAACCTGCGCGGTACATACAGCTTCCAAACTGGGACCAGCGCGCGTTAACAGTAACAGCACCTCTTTGCTAAAACGGTACATTTTTGCATATTTCTGATCTCCTTGGAGGAGAGGGAAACCTCAGCAGAAATACAGATTAAAAACACTGTCGGTGAAGCAAAACAAGCGTGTTTCTTCTGAGGTCCTCAAACTTTCTAACAAGCAGTTCAGAGCTGCAAGACTTGGCACGTGAAAGGAAAGCTCTCCCCAGAGCCCAGGGCGTCCCCCTCCTCGCCCGCCCTGCAGCAACCAGCAGCCGCTGCCGGAGCAGCCCTCCAGGTGGAAATTACAAGGGCTATTTGTTCAGGAAAGAAGTTTAATCTAAATAAAATATTACTTGAAGCTTTGATTTTAGCTTTTGACAAAAACGTATTCTCATTTACACCAGGCTGACAAAATCCAGGGACTACAGCAGTAACTTTTGCCTTTAAAGGCCAAGGACCAATTCAGCAATACTGTAAATTCTTTTCTACAGAATTCTCAGGAAGAAGAAAGAAAAAAAAGCTGGGCTTTCCTGAAAGTACTGCAAGTAGTAGCTCTAACATCAACCTTTTATTTATTGGGATGTTTTAAAAAATCAGACTTATTTTTTAAAAAAATAGAACTGTGCTAAACATTTCCCAATTCTACAAAAATTCTGACTTACCTCCTTTTCTTTTGAGCAAGATTAAGTTCCAAAAATTTATACTTCTGATACTGCTCATCCAACTTCTTAAGAACTACATCTGCTGTCTCATTTCCAGGCTGTCTCATAAAAGAATCCACGTCTTCCTTTAGGGGAGAAAGAAACGCTCAGTGTTAGAAGAGTTTTACAGAAATCCTAAACACAGTCATGCTATCATCTCAGTGCAGCTAAGTCTACAGGGGTTTTTATACGTAAACAAACTTCTTTTTTCCTGGACTGAAGTACAAAATAATTCTGTTCCCTTTCTTAATTAGTCACCTTTTCACTTCCCTCTCACCCCTTTTTTTTCTGGCAGGGAGCTACAGACTGTATTTGCCAGTGCCTCATTAGTGCTGGTTTCAGCCCTGGCCAGTGTTAAATGACACCTAACGCGGAGTGATCTCCTCAGACCGCGGCTGAGCTTTGGTTTGCTGTCTGGAAAGCAGGGATAATGCTTCTCTGTGGATAATCGGATTGCAAACTGTTTAGGATAAGGCTGATGAAGGGAAAGAATCGCGGCTTGGTAAAGCATATTGCGGCAGAGAAAGAGGCAAAGGGGGAAAACTGTGGTATCTGCTCAGGCAGGCTTGACAGCAGCGAACAGCTTGTCCTCAAAAGCTCCTTCTATTGTCAGCAGGAAGCCACGGAAACTCAGGAGAACAGTTCCAGCCAGTCCCACCATCCCCTGGAAAAGCAGCCAGAGAAGACAGGCCTGGGCAGGCCCAGATGCTGACCTCTGCAAACGCATCCTCCAGCTCCCAGGAGGCAGCTCACCCGCCCGCGGGCAACGTTCTCGGCCTCGTGAAAGGCACCTCAGGCTGGAGATCAACCACCAAGAACATTCACCTACGTAGAATTCAAGATGAACGCACTCGTCCACTGCGGTAATTCTGTCCTTATTTGTCTATAAAGCTCTGTAAAATCTGATGGAAGCCTACCACCGGCCTCTCCAGCTTCTCCAGTTTCCACCCCAGTAGTTTCAGATCAGAAAAAGACAATGATACACTACTAAAGTACTATCAGACATACGGCTGGTTCCCCTCATTAGGGCGCCCAAGCTCTCTTGGCCAAAGAAACTTACTGGGAAATTACTGATCCCGGTACGAAAGTCACCCACCTTCCTTATCACTAAGGAAACCTGCAGTAGAAATATGAGCTCCACGACAGACCTCAGCAGGCAGCATGATTTACTTGGTACAACAGAACTCAAGAGACCGCATTTCAGACTAACCGCCCGAGGAACGCCTTAAGCTACCTCACCAACAACAGAATGAGAGGCGTTCTTGCCTCTTGATGAAGCCTGTAGAGAAGCTTTAACAAAAAAAACCCAATAATTAGATTCAGGCAAGTGTTGTAGAAGGCCTGAGGATGTTCTGAAATTAAACTCCCTCTTGTGGAAGCCGCTCTGCTGATGTAAATCACCCAAGACAAGAAAGAAAAGGCAGGCGGACAACAACTCGCCCACCGCTGCCTCAGCTGGTGCCTGTTTGCACAACTCAAGTCCTGAAACAAAGGGAGAAGTGAGCCCGGGCCCCCTGCATACTGGTGATCTCCCAGTACACAACGCCCCAGGCCAAGGCAAGCTCAGATTCACCGCTCAGGTTTTCCAGGTGCCGCTGGCTGGGCGTCACCCGCTCTTACCCAAGTGCGAGGCCGAGACGCGGTCACTTGCACGACCAGAACAGCTCTGTAGCAGAGCTGGTGCCAATGCCACGGGGACCCCTGCTTCGCGGTGCGGCACGCGGCGTCTCGACTGCAGAATGACCCTACAGGCTCCGCAGGGACCCGCCACAACTCACCTCTGTCTTTTTAGGAAGACAATTCACTGGCAAAGCACCGTTGGTGTATGAACCATAAAAGTAACAGCCTGCAAACTTCGAGCTGAGCCACACAAACGCTCTGCAAAAGCTCTGAACGGGAGAGGACGGCACGTTCCCGTGCAGCCTTCCGTTCATCCTTCGAGCGATGGCCCTGAAGAGCTGCAGGCACTCACGGGAGAGCTAGCATCGCCCATGGGCACACACACAGAACACGAGCGGAGACACGTTCTTTGGAAACATCTGGACAACAGCTCAAAAGAAAAGAGAGTTCTCTTGGGAGTGCTTTTTTAAACGCTTCTTTGAGTCAGTGCTTCACGCCACTAGAAACCTGAAGAGGCCCAAGAGTCCACAGATCAGTCCACAATCAAGAACAGGTACCCACCAGAAACTGCTTGAAGAGCATTTACTGAACCAAGACACTTAAAGAAAACATCTCTGAAGTCAAGACTCACAGCAAGACTGCCCGTGTAGCACATGGTGGGGGCACGTCCAGCACGGGATCAGCAAGTCTTTATCGCCATGAAAGTATGCAACGTTTCTGAATCAGAAACCTATTTCAGAAGAGAAACCCTGTAATAAAAACCAGACTCCAGACACTACTATTTTCACTTTGTAGAGAAAAATACCATTAAAAACTTCTTAGCTCATGCTTATTTTGAATAAGAAAGCCTATCTGCAGCCAAGTCCTCTGAGGTCATCATCAAGGATCACTTGTAAGTAATACAAGCACTACACCGAGAAATACCAAATGCAAGTGAAACCAATTTATTTCAATAAAAGCTCCTAATCGGTTCAAACAGCTCCGGTAAAGATATCGAGGCAGATCTGAGAAACAGACACTTTCAAAGTCTAAGAAAATGTCAGTAATAAAGCAGCAGATAAACCAAGCATTCAGGGCAGGCACCGGACATTTCAAGACGACCCCAAGGCAGGCAGATACAGCCAAGGTGATCAATACTCCCTGATCAAACGGGACAGCAGCGACCAGGACAGCACACCAAGAGCTCGCTGACAGCGGAAAGGGAACCACGGATAATTTTGACATTATGTGACTGTGTAAGTCGATGAATTCTTTTTTTTCAGCGAGTCAACAGAATTATTAAATGCTTGGTAAATCACTTTTTAAAGTCGGATAAACAAGCTCAGCCAGTTTTCCGAAAGACAGCCATTTGCTGGTTTTTGAGAATTCAGGAAAGCTAGCCGGACGCCGCGGTCGCTGCTGAAGAGGGATTCGGCTCAAAGGTGAAGAACTGGGAGAGGAGGGCGCAGGGGAGCGTGCGCTACGGCGGGATCCGAGATGAGGCAGAAGTGGCGGTGAAATAACGTGACGGTGCTGAAAACGGGGACTTGAGCTGGCTGGAAAGCGTTACTGATCCTTAACAACGCCAAGACAGAATGCAAATAAACCCGCCCAGCCCGCGAAAATCCTCAGGACGAAGGCACCCCCGCCGCCCGGGGGCAGGGCCCCGCCGGGTTCGGGGCTGTGTCCGGCCGACACCGCCGGGCGGCCGCGGGCAGGGCCGGGCCGGGCCGGGCCCGCGGGACAAACCCGCGGCGCTGGGCGGCGGGAGGGGAGAGCGCCGCAGCCCCCCCCCCGCCTTGGCGGGGCCGGGCCGGCAGCTCCCGCTCACCCCGCAGCCCCGCGGGGCAGCCCCGCCGCCCGCGCTGCCTCAGGCACCGCCCGCCCGCCAGGCCGCGGCCGCGCCGCAGCTGCCGCCTCACCGGGGACGGGCCCGGCTGCCGGAGCGCAGCCTCCCTCTCCCCCCCGCCCCAGCCCCCCGGCGGGGCGCGGCCCGGCCGGCGGAGCCGCCGCTCACCACGAAGACCGCCTCGGGGATGCCCAGGGGGCCGCGCTTCTCGCCCGCCGCCGCCTCGCCGCACCCCGTCTCGCTGCTGGTGGCCGCCGCCATCTTGGGGAACCGAGGGTGCGCGCGCGGCCTCCGTCGGGCGGCCGACACTGGACGTCATCACGTCAGCGCCCGGCGCGACCCCATCCATTGGCTGTCGGGCTTTGAGTGATGCGACGGCGGCGGGGCGGTGGCGAGCGGAGTAGGCGGGGCGGTGGCCGCACCAAAGCGCCGCCCATTGGTGGGCTGGGGCAGGGGGCGGCGCCAGCCCGGGGCGCGTTACCTAAGCCCCGCCCAGCCCGTGGCTCGAGCCTGACCCCGCCCTGAAGAACACAGGCACGCACGCACGGACCCCTTGCATGTGCCAAAGTTTATTTATTTTTTTTTTTTTTCCAAAACTTGTTTCATCAAATGAGTGGATAGGAGCAGTTTTTAAAAAACAAACAGTTTGTGCATTAACAAATTGCGAAGTTCCACAGTTAAAATACCCATACAGCCAGTCTTGTGCTTAGGCTTCTTTTTAAAAAATTATGAAATCATGGAACGTAAACCCTCAAAAGTTGTTTCCAGTTTGTGGCCAGTACAGTTTCCACACCTTCTGTATTCTTATAAAATGAAGGAGCTCCTGTAAAGGAACAGCTGTACAAGAATATATCTGAAAAAAAGCCCCAACCCCCTAAGTGAGAGGAGCTCCTTTTAAATAAATATCCAATAAAAGGCACAAACCTGTTACGGGGAAAAACAGAACATACAAAACAAGACCTATTAAATAAATAACGTGTGGACTGGGGTGGGGGAAGTCTGTTCCAGCACCTATTTTGTCATTGCTCCAAGATGAAATTCCAGCCAAAGATTTGGTAAAGGATTAAACTTAATCACAAGGATACACGTTTGCGATATACCCAGAGATTTGATGTTACAATTCCTGCTGTAACTGTACCAGTTACTACAATCTCTGCAAATAAATGATCAGGAGAACGAAGCAGCGATGCAGTGATGTACCAACAAGTCAGATACATCTTCAGAGTAACAGCAACAGGCTTTCTCTACGCCTAGCTATCAGAAATGTATAAATGGTAACACCTACAGTTGCCTTGCTCAAAAATATAATCTTTTAAATGGCAATAAATGACCGATACACAGTGCCTTTAGCTGTTGTCCTTACGATACAAACTACCCCAAACAAAGTTTTCCTTTTTATGTACAAATTAAGCACCGATCCACAGTGCATACTATTCTAATTGTAACCCCACCCTCCCCGTAACGCATCAAAAAAACCCAGAGGGGGATACACCCTGTATTCAATCTTGTAATTAGACTTTTTGTTGTTGTTGTTGTTTGTTTTTTTTTTTTAAACAAAAGTCCATTTGTTATTTTTACCCACAAGTATTCCACCACTACGTGCACAAAACAGGTTTCTCTAGGACATGTGTCCAAAATTAAAAAAAAAAATTCAATTCTGTAACTTACTGGAGTCAAACTATAACATTAGAAAACCCCTGTTATTTAAAAAGAGGTACACTTTCAAATCCAACAGGCCTGACACAACCAGCCTTTCCCAATTTCCCCAGCAGCTGACGGTACATCCCGTGAAGGACAGCCTCCCTGTAGCAGCACGAAGTCCCAACAGTCAGGCCTGAATGACCCACTAGCGTACAATAACGCAAAGCGCCCAGCATACTTCAAGTCTTCCTCCTTGTCTAGACAAACACGGAGCGACATCTCAGCTGTCTGCCTTCTGAAGTATTCCGAACAGGATTCCGATTGAGCGAGTGGGAAGGAAGCGAAAGGGAACGTCACATTTATATACATCTCTCTTCGGTGTTCCGCTCACCACGACCGCTCGCAGCTCTCGCGGGGTACTGCAGTTCCCCTCAAGAACAACCTTTGACTTCAAAGTGGTTTTTTGGAGAACAAGTTCTGAGCCATGAAAGTCTTGACAGCATCCAAAGTCCTTGTTTTCCTTACTTCTAAGGTATGAACTCTTATCTAAAACACAGTGCTCTGCCATTTTATGCGTTACAATAGACGCACAAGGAAGAGGCTGACAGAAAGCAGCCCCGTGCACTTCTGCGCAGAGAAAAGTGTGTAAAGCGATCTTCAGATGAATCTGAAAGCTGTGTTTCAACGTATCAAACATTCTGAACAAGACTAAAGAGAAGGTAGCTTATAAAGTTTTTAGGCTGTACTTTGTGGCTGTTTCTCCTTTTTTAATACTAAATACATTGTTATCAGACAGCTTTGCTACAAGAAAGCATCCCAAAGAACATGAAAAAACCCAGAGCAAACCAGTAGTGCAAACTATGCCTAGTACTAAACAATTTCTGAGCAAAGTACATTCTAGATATCCAGAATGCTCCGCAAAGTTGTGACAAATACATACTGTTTGCCAGGCATTTATTTGCATATTTTATTAAAATAACTGATTATTACTTACACAGCTCCGTATGAGAACGAGACAGTGCTAGAAGCTGCCTGCTTGTAGCACTCTCGGCTGTCGTTAATGCCCAGATGTTCATTACTACGTGCTCTGGTCTAATTTGAACTCAAGACTTTTCAATGCTGAATAAATCAACGGAATTCACTATTTCTTAAATAAACAGTCGCCTCAACACCATGACCCATTCTAAATGGCATCGTTTCCCTCACGTGAAGGGTTAACTATAGGCACTGAAGAACTCATTGGCTTAAAATTGTACAATTGTTCAACCCAATCGAGAGGGATTAAAGCTTGAAGCCCTTTGTAATTCTAACTTGACCATTAAATTGCTATATACCAGTCCAAATTCTTTTAAAAATCCATACACATTGAGAAACTCTGGGTTTTAAATTTCCACAAGGTTACATTTTCTAGGAAGTTAGTGATTACCGATTCCAAGGGTTGGGGGACGGTTTTCTTTTTTTTTTTTTTGTTTCTTTTGAGTTGCTTCACTTGGCAAAAATATTTCAATCGAGTTAAGAAATACTACTTTTACACTCTTTGGGCAGAATTAAGCATTTAGGAAAAAGAGAAGGCTTCTTCCCACTATGAGGAAAGTGCTGTATTTTAGAAGTTCTCTGCAGGACAGTTTGACAAGATTCTCAGGCCTATGTGCATTTATAGTGAGAGTCAGAGACGTTTCTGCAATCATAGTCTCCCCAAAAGATAAGAGACATGCTACTCTGGAGGTCTATTTATCACAACAATAAAAAACTATACCTTTTCTGAAAACCCTGCCTTACTATTAAGCATTAGTAGAAATCATTTTATAGGAGAGCTTTTCATTGTGTTCTGCCACAAAACTTCTGGAAGAAAAGGTTGCTCCCAATTCCATTTGTTTGTTATTAACTACTTTTTTTTTTAATGCTATCACTTTTTATTAGACATTGAAAAATACAAGATAAGGCATTTTCATAGCCAATTTCAGTTTTGGAGGAAGATTGTTAAATACAAAAGACATGCCAGAAGTCTCTACACATCTGACCCATGATGAATAGCATACTTCATAAATTATTTGATTTAAAAGATTTTCCTCTCAAAAAGAGTCCAGATTTCTTAACATAGTATTTTTACCTTGAAATTACTACAGAAGAAAAAGATTACTGCAGTATTAAAGAAAAGATTATCTAAAAGTTCACATATATTTACACATTTAAAAATAATTCCTTTTATATGGTTTACAACGAGGTTCTTATTTCTGAAAAGCAGCACAAGCTATTCTCTACAGCTGGATAATTTCAATAGAGTTGCCAGTTCACAAGTGTCAGCACTATCGCAAGGTTTGCTTCTTTTGACCTAATGGACTTTTTAAAATAAAAAAAAATAAAAAAATAAAAAAAAAATTGGATCTCCTGCCTCTTTTGCAGTCAGCAACAAGATTTTCAAATTGCTCCCATTTTCTGCTATTGGGGATACCTGCATTCCCTGGCTCCCAAAGCTCCTCCTCCTTGAGCTATGGAAAACGCCACCTGCAGAGAAGACACTGGATGGAAGCACAGCCACTGTCGCCTGCGGAGGCTGCACGTGCTGTTCTGTAACACGCTTGTTTCCCCTGCTCCATCACAGACTTTCAGCACATATTAGAGCCTGGCTCTTTCAGCTAGCCATGTAACACTGACATACCAATAGAGCAATTTATTATTTTTACTATATATATATTTAATATGTATATATCTTGTTGATTCACAGCATCTCAAACTCACATTATAAAGTCTGCAAATTCCTATAAGCTATTGTAATGTGAAAAAGCTGTCTGATTTCACACAATATTGGCCATATGGTAATGCAAGCATTGCTCTCAGAGTATATATTAGAGCATATAAAAATTTTATTGCTCAACTTCATTTGTGTTGTGTCTTGGTTACAACAGCCACAGAATGAATGGAGAGAATAAATAGCTTTGACATCCTCAGTTAACTTCCTGAGGTAATCCACTGATGAATAAGGTTGCAGAGCAATCACGTAACCCCCTCTTCTCAGCTTTGAAGATGATAATCCAGCTTGCACCTTCTGAGACAACCTCAATAAAAAAAGTTTTCTGCTGAGCAGTTTAAAAAAAAAAATCAGTGAAGAAACATGACTTCGCACTGCAGTGACTGTTATAAACAAGAATCTCTAAAGCATTGCAATTCAAAATAATATTGTATTATACAGGGAAGAAACAGTTGCCCTGTTCAGGAATACATCATGGAAAGATTGAGATTCAGTCTCTTCTTTTTTTACCAGTATTTGGTTGTTCTCATGTCTTGCTGCTTTGGCGGCTCTACATGAACTGTATCTGTGAAGCAGAGGTCACATATTAAAACCATTTACATAACACAGTTTCTCAGTGTTTTAGAATTGTTACTTGCTAGTTAAGAGTGTAGGTTTTGGCACTTTAAAGAAATCTCCAAAGACCATTAAGACCAACATTCTTAATATTGACATAGTAAAAAGTTAGCCACTAACTCTGATTTTTTACTTTCTTCCTTGCTTCCTACATTTGCACCGTCTCTCCACCTGAGTTTGCTTCCTCACCGGCAAAAGCTGTTGCTGTTGACTGAAGAACCCCTCATTTTCAAATGCAGAAATACATCAGCAGCTGTTCATGAAACATTTTGTTGCTTTTACCAAGACTAAATTTCAATGTGATCTCAAGATTAAAGAAAACAGATCACCTGAGTTCCAGAAACAGGTGCAAAAGGATTTGTTGGCCTTAGACCAGGCTGCGTATACATCATTGACTGGGGTGCCATCAAAGGAGCAGCTCCAATCGGAGGAGGTACCTGTGAGAAAAACAAAGCACATATATAAAATTCAAACTAATTCAAGATACATCTTTTCAAATTGTAAATACAGCACAGACACACACATGTAGTAAAGTTAAAGCTTTTAAAAAACTTGCTCTGTGAAGTTTAGAGTAACCTCTTCCAAGGCGCGGTGTGAAAGAGCTATCAGGTTTCACACGCTACTGACCTTATAAAACAGTACGTACAGGCTGCGGGATGATTTGAGCGCGATAACGCCTGCCATGAAACCCGCCGGAGGAGACAACTGGGTTTTTCAGGAACACGAGACAATCACATTTCTTACCATTCCATATACAGGCACTTGAGGTGTGGTCACTGGGTATGCGATAGGAGCAGGTACCTTCAATCAAGAAAATGTTACTGTATTTAAGATAAGCTCATGCATGCTAGTAATGCACAGAAAATTGTGAAAAATGCATATTTTTCAAACACTTAAAAGTAACTAACATATTTACAAGAAATGGACTTACATATCCAGGATAGTGTACTCCATTCTGGCACAGCAAAAAGGAGTAAGGACAGAAAATTATTTAAGAAGTATTTGAACTGGAAATTCTCACCAAGGGATGGACACAAGTCCAGTACCAGAACTGTCTGTAACTACGCTCAACTCATTATTAAAACAAAGGGGGAAGAAAAAAGTGCAAGGACAGTAACATCAGTAACTATGCCTGTTAACTTGGATAGGCTCCCTGCCTAGAAAGTTATCACTAGTAAGACTTACAACAGAACTAGAAATTTTACTACATCTAGCCACGTTTGAGTATATTGCTTGCACAAAGATTTGTGTGAGAAGCTTTAGAGGGCACGGCACGCAGTATTACTTCTTCCTCCCACTATGTGCGAGAAGGGCACAGAAAAAAAACAAGGAAGCCAGTGAAACTGGCTTAAGTCAGCTCAAGAAACAAATTTCAATAGATTTTCAGTCAGCTAAATGTTGCTCACATACAAATTTCTGATGTCTGCAACATATTACGATATGAAAAAAATGAAGAGCATCTGAAGCTGCTAAAAATTTGTATCAGGTTATGTTCATAGGCAGTGAGGCGTGCACTTCATGTTGCCATGCATCGTTAAGTAGGGCTAATTATATTTAAAATGGAGTGCTAGTTAAAAGACTTCACTGTGAAAGAGTATGCAGACTACACATGAATTGGAGGGTTAGTACTCTGAATGCCACAGACCAAGCCAGGATAGTTAGACCTTTCCAGTACTGGGGCACTGATTTTAGAGATACTTATGGCTGAGCTAGTTCTTTGCATCATTAATTGTTGGAATTCCAAGCAAACAAGTGAGCAAGTACCTGGCATAAACACTCAGCCCAGAAAGTATTAAACACGAGTATATGAAATAAAAACACACAGCCCAAATCCACAGTGATCAATGTGCGCTAAGGTGCCCTCTATCTTTCAAAAATAAGAATGCATGAGCACTCTAACACAACAGATTCTAGAGTACCAAGAGATAAAAAGATTCTATGGTCTCAGAGGTCTCACACAGAAGTGCTATACGACAGACATCCTCTCATCTGAATTTGAGTCCAATACTGAATATTTTATTCAACTTAGTTAATTTTGAATGAGCAGACTCATGCAAGATGAGGAAAACAGGCATTACAACCACGCTACTGTTATTGGAAAATAAAGTTTGACATCACAGTCCAAAATTCAAAACAAATGTGGCAATTACCCTAGTTGTAAACATAACAGAGATGAACATTCTACTTCCTTCTAAGGTAGCTATATTTCAGAAGTGGTTTGTATTTGTATATATGAATAGAAGATACTTGAAAAGTTTCTTTTAAAAGCATAGGAAAAGTCAGTTGCCTACAAATATCCCTCCAATAAATGACAATTATTCATTTAAATAAGTATAAAACCTTGACTTCATATTTTGTACTGTTAAAAATACTAAGTTGCTGTTGAGCATTATCAAAAGTCTAAAGTGCTGCTTGGCCTGATAATTAAGGTGCCGTGCAGGGGTTGCAGCAGTGTTTCATGGGATAAAACTGAAGAAGGAGCGAAAACTGGAAGGAACAGCAGTTTTGCCCTTGAAACACATTCTTAGGATTCTTGAAGGTGCATGTCGGGGGTGTGGAGGTGGGGGAGTGGGACCATCAGAAAGACCACGCACATCAGAAATCTTCTAGCTCGGGGTCATGAGTTTCAATTCAAAATTAACTTATGAACTGAGGTACGTCTCAAGCGAAAGGCTGATTATTTAAGTCTTTAATGGACAAGTTTTAGCGAGGGGAAATAAAGTACACCAAAATCTCCACCTCATTCAGTTTGAGAAGTGATCCTACAAGCATTCCCTCACTCACCCCCAGTCTTCTTCCAAACAGCCTTTGCTATTAGTTTAGAGTTAATTCAAGCAGGGAAGCAGCATTTCTTAGAATGAAGTGTGATTTCAATAGTACAGAAATTACCATATGTGGAATAGTGGGTAAGGGAGTAGGGTTCCACGTGGTCGACGTGCTTGTTTTTGCTTGCCAGTTTGTTCCACCAGTAAGTTTTTTCTCTGTAGGCTGGGTCCACTGCATATCCGACCTAAAATGAAACTCTGGTATTAGTTTTTGCAGAGAGTCTACACCCACAACAACAACATAATGGAAAATCAAAACATGCCTTAATACATGCACACAGCTGAAATCTATGGGTGGAAGAAACACTCAGGATTTCAGTAACTACTTATCTATCTCTGCTCCAGTTAATATGAAGTCTGGGAGTTCTGTTTTGTGTTGCATTACTGCACTGTACAGTATAATGATTAACTGGAGCTTTATGTAACTGCAAGATCTTTTATGGTGCTTGATAAAAATGCTCAAATACAGCAATTGCAAAACTAACTGAAGGGAATAACTTCAAAAGTTAAGGCTGACCGCGTTACGGTGACTGACTACAAACTCACTATTTCAGTGCTGTTCCTGGTACCAGATTACTGTCAAGAGTTGAGACTCATGCCACGTTAGTGCTGGTAAACTGTGCTAGAGACTACCAAATAGTCACATGAGAATACTGTAACTACATATATGCACTTACTTTTTGGATGGGGTTCCTCCAAAACCAAGATCTGGGGAAGGGAAGGGAAGAGAAGGACAAAATTCATAAGTATTTTTCATTTGTGGGGGGGAAAAAAAAAGGACAAACTTGTTTTGGTCTTCAGTAACAAATGGGAAAGTTAAATGTAAAAGTTTCACACTTACTCCCCACTAGATTAGCAAGTGAAGAATCAAGGTCATTTGCCAAAATTTTTCCGCCTTGCTGGTTAGGTAAAGTGGCTCTTTGACTTTGTGGTGGTACTGTGGGTTGCAATACATCATCTAGAAAATTAAAAGCTAAACAAAGAACACAAAAGCAACTGTTAATAAAACATTACGTTGCTCCTAATAAAATATATCCATAAGCTAGGGAGGTATTTTCTTTATAGATAACCAAGTAGTCTGAGTATTTATATTTGCAGGTTTGACATGCTGGAAGGGTTTAAGGGTTAGACAGAAGCAAGGTTTAACCTCTTATTTTTTATGGAATACTATATTGTAGCTACTAATCTAGTCGAATCTTTAATTCTACTTCAGTAGCAACTGAGAGTATTTTTAAATTAAAATGAATCTTCCCCAAAACTGAAGAAGAACGAAGGTTGTTAAAAGATCGTTTCAAAGTGTTCTTGTAATACAATATAGTGGTAATTCCACGATGCCGCTAACATCCGGAATGTACACAAGCTTCCTTTGCTACACGTTCATAAGGACTTTGAACATACAGCAAAATAGCACCAACCACGAGAAAGATCGTAACTCAGCTATTCTTCAAGCAACACGTACACACAACTAGCTTTGCATTTCTCAACGAAGTTAGAGGAAACTCATTATCACGTATCAAGGATAAACACTGAAGTCAAAAGCACTGAAAACAGATTAACATAAGCTTACCCGTTAAGAGATATCCAGTGGGCCACGGTCAAAGTTCATTCCCCCAAAAAGAGAGGAAATCATTATCACACAATATATCAGTCAAAGCTAATTTTAAAGTAAATAATTACAACTGAACTGATTGCTTGTTATCTTATCAGCCATATAATCAGCTTGCAAATGTCTTCAGTTATTAAATTTTGAACTGCTATAGCCATTAGGCTAGATTGTTAAGCAATTGTTGCCTGTAGGGTGTAAATTAGTCAAAGTAGCTCTTACCGCTTGTAGTCCTGTACTCTGGTGCTGTAGATTTTCCTCCAAAAACAGCATCAAAGTCCACATTAATTGTTGAAGAGGTGGTGGTACTTGGAGGAGCTGAATGAAGAGGAAAACCTGAAAAAAAAAATTTAGAGTAATCAAATACACTCATAGAGTAGTATCACTCATTGCAGTGGAGGGGAAAAAAAAAAAAAAATAAAAATCTAATTACCATCAACAGTCAGAGGATGATACAGAGAAGCATATGTAGGTTTATGACCACTAAAGTCATCTTCGTAAAAAGAGAGAAGAAAATAAGATCAGTTTAAAAGGAGAAAAAGGAAGAGGGGATCCAAAAGGTAAGTCTGCAGTTAGAAATAAAGAATTTCTAGTAATACAAAAGGAGGTTTTTATTTAACAAATTTGAAAAGCTCAAGTAACTCCTGCATTCCCCATTACAAACAGAAAGGAGGCTGCAGTTTGAAAGAAATTAGCAAAAATTCCAGCAATACTGCAAGTCTTAGAACGCCTACACTGGGCAGGCTGAATAAAATAATGAGTTATTTCAACTCTAGAAACAAAACTTTAAGGAAACATATAATTTACTACATCTGGAATTAATGCGCCATTTCCACTTGTTAATCAAAAGCAAAGATTGGTCCAAACCACAAACAAAATTACACAGCCCAGTTTATTAGCATTATTATCTCCAGTTGCAAAGAAATTACATGGGTTTTGTTTGGTTGGTTTTTTACCACTAAACAGTTCCACCGTTTGTTTGGAGGAAAAAGTAGAATTGATGAAAGGGGTGGCAGATTTTACAGCTTCTTCAACAGGCTTCATGTCAAAGATGTCCAGATGAGGTGGAGAACCAACACAACCATTTGAGGACGAGAAAGGACCTTTCAGATGCAGAAGTGAAGGAAAGAATACAGAGTACAAATAATGGAAAAGAAAAACAGACTGAAATGATTGAATGAGAATCTCTAGACAAAGTCAAACTGTAAATATTCCACCTACTGAGCAGCCCATCTTAGTTTCAGATTAAAATCCTAACAGCTATCTCTATTTAGGGAAAATAATTCTAGTATTGCCATTGGGTTGGAGGGGGAGAATGACAGAACATTTATCAATCAAAAAAGTTAGATACTACATTTTTGGCTTCGAGAATCTACCTTTTAAATAGTATATAAAGGTACCAATTCCACCTATTAAAATACTAACACTCACAATGGTGTTAACATGGCCTTATTTCAGCATTTAAGACATTTCTTTAACACCTATCCTGATTATTCTTTGGAGGGATGGGTGAGGGGACAGAAAATGCTGTGCCCAAGAAACTGGAATGACATCTTTGTTATAAGAATTCTAAAGTCACCAACACCTTTTAAAACAGAAGTATATTAAATACCATTTAATGGAACAGAAATATTAGTCCAGCATCTTTTCAGGCACGTCTGCTTAGTTTATATTTCCCAGTATTGTTAAACTTTGATTTTTAGTTACATTTCTTCTACCTGTCCCCTTTATTGAATGGCTCCTTCATTCCATCTACTGCATATTGACAATACTGCTATGTGTTTAAAAAAAAAGTAACTCATCTGTAACCGTTTGCAGAGCTTTCAGATGACTTATTTTATATCCTGTCAAGGATAGAAATGTTGGGATGCAACGTAATTAAAGTTTAAGATGTAGATTCAATTAAGTATGAACCTGTATTTTATTCTTGCATTCCAAGAACTCACCCATCATTTACACAGTCAAATTATCGTATCAGCTCACCTCCCCAAGCACTGCTTGCTGATGTTGATATAGCTGGAGTACTCTGCACAGTTGGAACAAAGGCAGGCTGAAGATCAAAGAGATCACTAGAAAGGTTGGGCATGCTGAATAAGAAAAGAGAGAGGGAGGAACATGAAGATATGCAATAGACATTGTGTTCTTGTATTATACAAACGCTCATACCAATCTCACTTTCTCTTGTTCACGAGTAGCCCATCAATAACAGTGGTACAAAACCAGTAATTAAGCACTCACTGATTGATACCCAAGTTCCTACGAATACACCAGGAAAGCATCAGCAAAAGGTTATTCTTGACAGTTAACTGCAATCACTGCTTTGCAGTTGATTGTGGGTCAATGCAGTAATTTCTGCTTTCTTCAGAAAGTGAAGTGTCTCTCACCTATTTGTTGTGGGCGCTGGTACTGCAAAGAGGTCGACAGCTACAGTGGTATTCATACTTTTTCCTGATAAGGTGCTTGGGGATGCTGATGTGGAAGTGGAATTTGATACTACAGAAATCTCTCTTAATCGCTGCTCCTGAAAAATGAAATATATAGTTTACATTTTATTTTTATTAGTTTATTAACCGCTCAGTCATAAAGAAGAAATTTTAATTACGGCCTTAATAAAGAAAAGAGTCATTCTTCTGTGAAGTCCTGAAAACAGAAAGATGATTGAAATTAGAGGTAAGAGTATTTGTTTTAAAAAAGCCTTCAAAAATCAAGGTGTGACTTGATGTTTTAAATAATTGTTTTTTTAAATTATCTATAACGGCTTGGAAGTAAAACACTTCTAGTCAAGCTAGACATTCTAGGCTCCCTTTATAGTCACTCAGAGAAACAGTTCAACGGACCTTTGTTCAGGAAGGCCCATCTCTCTACTGTTAGGGTCTCTTCAAAGTTAAATTCAGATATTCAGAAGTCAGGCTGACAATGTGCATCCTAACAACATCCATGTGGTGTTGCTCTTACACTAGCAAAATAAAAATCTAGTTTAACATTGTTAATTTTAGGTTTACATCCCTCATTACTTCCAGATATGCCCACTGCATTTATACAGCACAGATCAAAGCACAGGTGTGTGTTTCACACTGTTCATGTTCCTCAAGCAATATGTGAAGTGAGTTGCAAGCTTCCCTGCCTCAAAAGAAAGTTTGTATCAACCAATTTAATTATTTGGTCACAGCAGCTGCGAGTCCTATTACAGTAGAAGCGGGACAGTGAAGAGGGGAGACATCTGATGCCAGAACCAGGATTCAGGCTGCAAGAGAGGGATGTTACTAAGAGGACTATTCAGCAAGTACTGATGAGCAAAGGAAAGCACATTATGGAATCAAGAGAGAAAACTGAATAATAATGTATTTGGAAGAAAATCTAAGTCCATAAATTATACCCAAAGACACATGATTTCAAATAATTTTTCAAACAGAATTATAGAATTATAAATAAGAGCAGCTAAATATTGACAAAACTGTAGTGTATAGTCTCATTATGAGCAACATGACTGAAGAATCACACTAAAGCCAGGTTCTATACATCATGGGAAAAAAATAATTCCCTCCTACCAATAATCAGTCTTACAATAGCAACGCTATATGTTCAGCTGCTGAGATGTAACCTAAAAACGTTGTATATTCATTTTGTGAATCTTTGAGATAAGTAACAATCTCCTGTAAGGAAGAATATAAGCAATTTACATCAGCTGTCAGCTAGTGAAATCGTACTCCTAGTTTGTAGGACCACCACATACGGCAGCCATCACACATACTTCCTACAGAATCATGCCTTGGCCTCTCTTAAGACAAGAGTTCCCCCATCATACACTATTCCAAGCCAATCCTGGTTTTCACCTGTATCCAGTTAAAAAACCTCAGAATACAAACTTGTAAAAAATATAGTACCTTAAGCGCCTGCAGTCTAGCTTGTTCCTCCTCCAGTGCCAGCTGCTTTTCCTTCTCATCCATCCTGCTGAAGGACATTCCTGTATTGGCAAGTGTGGAAACAGCACTGGAGAGGGCACTAGCTCTGAAAACAGCAATCATTTAAAAAGCTTTATTAAGAAAAACAGTCAGATACACATCACTTAATTTAATCATCAGATGCCTTATCTAGTTGTGTGTCATTCCCCCTCCGCTCCAGCCTCTTCTTCCCTTACTCTCTAGGACAAAAAAGCAGACACTCCAGTAATGAGGGAGTTTGGTGAAAAAGCAGCCTGAGCACACAGGATTATTCCCTCAAGTTTCAGCAGGTAGGAACTGGAAATTGCAGAACATACCAGTTGTCTTTTTTCTTTAAGGTCATATAGACTAGACTGGAATTCTATTCCATTCAAGTAGCAGAGGCACAGAAAGCTTGTTTGTACCTATTATACATATAACAGTAAACAAAGCACAGAAGTTATTCCCTGTATAGTATACTTTTTAGCAGAATACTGTGGTAGTGAATCCTCAGATACTTGCAGGAAAGAAAAATATCTGAGGAGCAAGAAAGCAACTCAGGAAGTAGCTTACGCTGATACATTTATCAATATTTACTAAGTTTCTGCGGGAGAATGCCTATGCCAAAAGAGATCTCTCACTGTTCAGAAGTACTGTTCATGCACATCGATACTACACTTAAAGAATAACACAATTCCCGTCAGCACAAAACATCTAAGCTGATTTGGCTGCTCTGAGAAAGGACTGAAGAACTTTTATAAGCAGGTTAAGATAAATTCATGGTCTGAGAGGTAGATAATCGACAATAAAGATGAATACCATCCTATCTTGGCTAACAGGAGCCTCAACATCCATACCTTAGAACTCTTACAAGCCAGAGGACTTCAAACAAGTCAAAACTAAAGAATAACACACAAGGTCTCAGCTCAGTGGTTTATTACAGCATAATAAGTCTGTCAGACACAGGCAGGCCTACCTAGATTTCAAATGTGACTAAGCTATCAGACTCACTAAATGCTTCATTTATATTTCTAGGAAGTGAATAAAACACAAGGAGAACACCAAATGACTGAATCCTGAAAACACTTAGTATGAAGATGACAAATCCTAACTATAGGCATTGTTGTAGTTCATCGAGTGCTCACCTGCTAGCAGCAGAGACTTCTTTTGTTTTCTTTCCCTCCACAGAAGCCAAATGCTGTTCCAGTGCTTCAAGCAAGCTGCTGGGAGCCTAAAGGTAAAGTATTTATAAAACACTACTGCCAAAGAATACATCATTGTTTAGTACACAGATTAGTTTCCTCATCCACTAAAAACAAACAAAATCCCACTCATGATTAATTGTGCCTTTGGGTTTTGCTGCCATCCTGCACGCCTGAGTTCTATCTACTCAGTTGTGGTTCTTTAAAAGGAGCAGCACCACAGAGACACGAAGCAAGGATTCCCCCAGAGTAGGTTTCCTTCTGTGTACACAAGCTGCATTCTTGTTTTTGGCAACAATATTTGCTATGTTAAGATGGATCCAATAATCACAGCTGATTAAGCAGTACTCCCTTAAACTCACAGAAGTACCAAAATGAAGCCTTCCCATTATCAATCCCCTTTCCCCAGTAACAGCAAAAAGCCAACCACTTTACATTCAAATATTTACAGTCAAAGGCTTCCATTAGAAACTCTTGACTACAGCTGAATGTTAGGTTTCATTAAAAAGAAAAACAATCAAGTTCAACCTGATCCCAACAACACTATTGCAGACTGAGTAGCTGTTCAACACATGGCTACACAATAAACCACCTAAATGACTCCAAAGCATTTGGTAGTCTAAAAGATTAGAAGCCAATAACATCAGTTCCGATAAAGATGATTTTTAGCAGATCTCCTGCTCCAGGAAAAGTGTTACCCATCAGAAGGTTTTAAACATTGAGCTCTTTTAAAGCAATACAGAAGATTCCAAAAAACAAGCTTCTCGCCATGTAAATCCAGAAGGAAGTCAGGCACTAGACACCACAGCTAACACTTGAGACACCTAAATGAATTTTAGGTGACCAATACTCATAAGCTTACCAAGACTTTTGAGAGCACAGTCACGACATTATTCGATATCCAATCAAAGATTGTAACTGATAGGTAACAGAACAGAGTAAGTTTAACACATACAGACTAAGGCACACCAGAGCTGCTTTGCTTCCTACAGAAAATAAGAAAAAAGTGCCAGCCATAACCTGCCTGCTTTCTGTCATATACTTGTATCCACGACAAATATTTCTTCCATACCAAAGGAAACAGCTTCAAAGCTCAGAATAAATTTGATTTATTCTTTCTCACCCCCACTCCCCCCAATCTTGACTACACAGTAGGAAGTAAGATTTCTCCACATCACCCTATAAAAACAACCTCCATCAAGCAAAAGAATCAGGCTAGCACTTTTGGAAGAGTTCACTGCCTTGGTACTCTAGCCACATTGCTCTTATGGCTTCTAACTACATAGTCCACACACCATACAAGAAGTGAAATAAATCCTACTGCAGATCCAGATGAAGGGAATAGATATCAAGTTTTTATCTACTTGCCAGCTCAATCCTCCTCATCTGGCAGGGTTTCAGAGACATTACACCTCTCTTACCACTTGCCAATTTTCAGTAGGTAGAACAGATAGGACAGGTATTGTTTGGAAGGAAAACAAGCTTGCCCTTGCTAGCCCTTCTGTACCAAAAGCTAGACTAAAGTATTTCCTGGAAAGAGGAAAAACATTCATCACACAAGGCTCTGGCAAGTTCTGCTTTGAATCACTGAATACAATTCTAGCTTCCCACACTCAGTGAAGGCCAATTCAAGCAACAAGATATGCAAAGAAAAGCAATTAGAATAATCCTATAAAACTGTCTTAAAGTTAAGGCCTGAGTTGATATTTCTTTCTATAAATAGAGCTAGGTAAGCTAAGACAGTGTAGTTACCTCAACAACTGAGGTCATGAATAAATTTAGTGTTCACACTAGACAGCTAAACCCCAAGGGGGAACATTTTTAAATACCCTTCCAGAAAGGTATCAGGGATTTACAAGAAAAAAAAAAAAAAAAAAAAAAAGAAAGAAGGAAGGAAAGAAAGAAAAAAAAACCACCACACCAACCTAAAAATAAAACCCACCATACTTTTACTCTTCAGGAGGAACAATTGTTTGCAAAAGGTATTGTGTGACACAACTAGACAGATTATCTTAACAGAAGGAGACTATACTCTAATTGCAGAAAGTTTTTCTAGGCTGCTATTTCCACCCCAACACCGCCCCCCCCTCCCCAAGGCCACTCTAAAACCTATCTACATGGAAAAGCATATTCTATACTTACTGTTTCTAAAACTCTCTAAACCACCTCCTCAACCATAAAACCTAAAACCAACAAACCAGTAACTTCTTGGAACTTTCTCATTGCTGCAGACATCCAACAAAACATCGGAGATTAAACTCTGAGTGAATAATAGATTTTAGAAGTTTTGTATCAAAAAAAGACACCTAGACTAGTACAGACATTATGACTTGAAAAAGGTTGTATTTTATGACTCAGCCTCCCTCCTCCCACCCAAAGACATCTGACAGACTAACATCCCTACAGAGGAAAGTGACCCAGTTACATTCATGAAACACAGTAACAGCTATAAACAGAAAGTAAGCAACATCATTGTGAAACAGGGCACCTACAAATAAAAATATTTTCCTTACAGGAACTGGCAAAAGTGGGAGTAGTGTGAACACTGGAATCGAAGAAGAAAAACAGCAGCAGTAACAATAAACCTCTAAAGAGATAAACCCACTGTTGTCAGGAACAGCTTAGGGAAACTCTGAAATATGCGTATCCCAGAACAGAATATACACCAGAAACGTAAACAAAGTATTTGGAAAAGAATTAAAATATGGTAGACCAGAACAGAAACAAAAGACGGGGTCCTGTCAGAACTTATTTCAGAAACACAAGCACACCAATTTTTTTTTTTTTAATGAAACACTAGTATTAAGAGATTTTTAGCAAATTCTTCTAATATTGCACTAAATTGATGTACAATCATTCAACTTTTATTAAATGCCATGAAATTTACTATTGGAGTGCTTAACAGTGGCACTGGAATCACCAAAATACACAGGAAGCTGACATCTACCACCACAGTTCAGAGAGTTGCCTTTCATGTCTAAACACACTTAAAATAAGCTGAGCTAGGAGAAAAATATGTTGTGAGAACAGTATATGCAAAGGTTTTAGCTCACAAAGTTTCAGATACAAAAAGTGGCAAAATTAAGTTAAATCCCTCATTCTCAGTAAATCAAAAAACCCTGCTTTGAGGAGCTTTACAATGACCCAATTAACTGGACAAGTGCACACAAACCCAGCGAAGTGTAACTTCAGACTTGAGTATAATTTGATTAGCATAAGACAGACCAGCTGAATACTGCAGTACTAAAGAAAAGAGTAAGATGCCAAGATCAAACACCATTAGAAAACATCAAACTACCATTTTCACTCATTATCTGCTCTTACTCTGCTGGTTACAGTCATATTGATTTGCTACCACAAAGGCCTGGAAGCTCTTAAAGGCATTAATATTAATTGCTAGGAGCAAGTATTAGAGACTTGTACTCCGAAACACACATGATTTCAGATGGAAATCGTACTTTAGGCAGTAATGAACACCACTGACAACGCAAGTCTGTGGTTTAGATTTGATTTATATTAAAAAGACACTGATGAAGTTTAGGCAGATCTTCACAGTAGATATATTTTTACATGATTGACCCATGAAATTTTATTTCCTAGTGTAGGATTAGATGTGAGTGTTCAAAGTTTACACATTAACTGTTTCACACTGACTACACTTAAGATAGCTTGAGTACTCTAGACCTCTAAACACTCCAGTCTATTGCCCAAGTCTCCTGACAGATTGCCATTTATTCTACCCACCGGGTTACTCTGTGTTACAGAAAAAATACCAAATATCTCTGTCCTGTTGGGCTGCTTCTAGGTTAGAAATACAATGTCCCTATGAACTGAAGGAACTTCCAAAGAATAACTTTGGCATTTCTGTGGACTATCAGTGTTTCCTATCCACCAGGTCAAACCATCTTTCTCACCTCCTCTCTACCCCTCAATTTATCCTCACTAGAAGGTGTTCCCCTGTATTCCACCTTTTAGACTAAATGTTCCAGCACACAACCTGTATTGTGCACGTTCATCATACTACGGAGTAATATCGAAGAAACATCAACTCTATTCAAACCTCAGGGGAAAGATAACAATCCTTGACTGAACTAGTAACTGTAATCTTTAAGCATGTTAGAAGCCATTAAGTTACAGTGAAATGGAAGGTTTTCCTCAAGGCACAGCAAGATGCTTGTGGCTTACATGCCAGTGAATTCTCTGTGATAAAAACCAGTTGTTCTTGAAAAATATTTTGTGAGTTTTACTGCTTTAAGCAATGAAAAAAAAAAATCTTATTAAGAGCTGCAAAGTACTGAGTACGTTTATTCTATGGGAAAAGTCACCATACACATTTTCCATATACAAATACATAGAAAATAATATATTCTTGAGATGAGTGATTACTGTGATGCACACCAACCTTTAAGAATGCAAAGAACAAAATAATTGGCTTAATATATTACACTGACCTGAGTAAGATCTGGAATGTCACCCTGATCAATTCCAACTTGCTGGGTTTACAAAAAAAAAAAAAGAAAAGAAAAAAGAAAGTACATTACTATATGCAGTGGGATTGAAAGGAAAAAACTATGTCAGAACATTATGAAGAAACTAACATGTTAAAGGAGGATATTAATAACTTTCTCAACTGGCAGGAGTTTCACTGGGAACACACCTTAGAAATCACAACTGCATCAAATTACTTCT
>WHYT01017284.1:786443-838801 GCA_009806455.1 Tetrax tetrax
GGGGGAGCGGGGCGGGAACCGGGCCCTCCGCCCGCGCTTTGGCCCTTGGGTGGATATAAACCAGAAAAAAAAAATAAAAATAAAAAATAAAAAATAAAAAATAAAAAATAAAAAATGTGGAGGAGCGGGGTGGCCGCGCGCTCTCCGAGCGGCACAGGAAAATCCCGCCCTTGCAGGTGGTGGGGAAAGAATCAGAGAGCTCGGAAAACTTTTGTCTCGCAGACTTCATCCCGCGCGAGCGGGGTCGGACAAACAGCCCGGGAATGGCTGGCCTGCGAGCCCCCCGCCCTGCGCGCCAGCTCGTCACTTGGCTACGAACGCAGGAGAGGTTTTGGAGCGGGGTGGCCTTGGCTGGACACCGCGTGCCCACCAAGCTGCTCTGTCAGCGGGGCGGGAGGGAGAAAACGAGGTGGAGAAGATCTCGCGGGTCGAGGAAAAGGCAGTTTAATAAAGCAAAAACAAAGGCCACGCACGGAAGCAAAGGAAACAAACAGATTATTCTCTGCTTGCCATCAGCAGGCGATGTCCAGCCGCTCCCCAGGAAGCAGGCCTTCAGTACGCGTAGCAGTTTCTCCAGAAGACAAACACCATAATAACAAATGCCCTGCCTCAGTTTCTTTTAGCTTTCACTGCTGAGCAGACATCCTACGGTCTGGAATAACCCTTCGGTGGGTTTAGGTCGGCTGTGTCCCCTCCCAGACCTTGCCCGCCCCTCGTTTACGGCCGAAGAGGGGATGTTGCAGAGACAGGCCGGACGCTGTGGAGCAGGGCTCTTCGACAGCGCTGGTGGGTTATCAACACCCTTCCAGCTACCAGTACGCAGAACGTTAACTCTGTCCCAGCCAGACTCGGTACAGTGAGGAAAAAAACGCAGCATCACGACTGCTCAACCAGAACGCTCCGTTTTCCTGTGTCGTTTCATGGAAGAGTATTTTTTTAACTTCTGCATTCGTAGTACATTCATATAAGTGTGAAAACTCGTACAAGCAGAGGATCTGTGAATACAGCAATAGTTATTTTAGGTTACAACTTCGAAGTAAAACCGCAAGAAGTAAGGAGAGTAAGAAGCAGGCAGTTGAATGTGAGTGTTACAAACAAAAATCTAGCAGCTTCTGACAGTCAGCTCCAGCGTGCCGATTAAAGCTTTGTTGCTTACATTATCCCTAAAGTGAGATGCTCCATAAATATGCGTGCTAGACTGCCAAACAAGCCGTCTGTTATTGCACTACACGTATAAAAGCAATAAAGCAGGAAAGGCTTGCATTCACAGTACTGTATATTTCATTAATACATACAAATTTCCTGTCTTTTCATAATATTTGTACAACACACAGGGCATTTAGTAAGTGCTTCAGCACATTCCTTATAGGCAACTAGGTGACCACAGGGAATGAGGACGACTGAAATGTCTTCTTACCAGCACTTAAAACTTTCCAAGCCTAAGGAAACATCAAAAAAGTAATAAAAGAAGAATAGGAAAGATTAAATACGCGTTATAAATGTCTATATCTCTTAAGGCTTGTCTAAACAGGGAAGTTATTCGCATTAAAGTGAGGGTGTGAGCTGAAGCACATCAGCTATTCTGTGCTACCTCCACCCCCAGAAGGGACTCTCCTATTTTGTTCTGTTTCAGAAAGCCTAAATTTTGCATAAAGTGCCTGAGTTGCGTGTTTCCCATTGCTATGGCTCTGTCTTTAGTCACTGTGCCAGTCAAACGGGTTCAAATGTCCCTCTTTAGTCAGCGCGTTGACTTGCTCTGGGTTCAAGCCGTCCCGTGCGCGGCGTGGATGGCTGCCGATCGCGCCCTTCAGCGCCGATGTCTGCCTAGGCCCACGCAACAAACTGCACATAAAGCCTGAAAGCCCGTGGGCAGAAAACACAAGTCGTTTTTTTTGCTGGCGTTGAGGCCATCTCAGTGGAGTGCTCTGTAGATGCACCTTCTTTCAGTTTAATTCATTAATTAAAGAGAGCGCCTGTGTAATTCCTATTCCAGACAACAAATCATGCTGGGATGGGATACCTGAAAGAATTATTCCAAATCATAAGTGCGTTTGCCACGGTCACAGAAGCACAGGAAAACGTATTTTGGGGAGGAGCGCTGGAGGTGGTGCGGTACGGCTGGACCTCGAAGCAGGGCTAGCCTCAGCCGTGGGTGGGGTGGCTCGGGTCCCCGTTCGGAACAGCACTGGAGATCTCCAGGGAAGGAGATTCCCCAGCCTCTCTGGGAAACCTCTGTGTTCATATCCACTGTCATCTGGTGGCGTTCACATTTTTCAAGACTTAGGTAGGTATGAGACTATTGAGACCTCTGGTATCTTATGGCTCTGTTAGAGAAGGAAAAGGGAATTCTTGTCAGTACGGTGAGGAGGAAATCAGTGAGAAGCCAATCCAGGCCATCATCTCTCCAGCTTAAGAGATACGTCTACATTTCCGACTCAATGCAGAACTTTATTTTCTTAGTAAGAGAGTGAGTCTGCGTGAAGTGATACAGCTTTTGAATCAGATAAGGACAAAGAAGTAGAAGCTGCCACCCCCCAGGGTGGAGTGGCAAGCTGCATCCATCGGCCTAAATAAAGATGTGTTTACGGAGGGTTGCACCATGACACCATGAAAGATGCACAATTAGCTACGCAAATCGTTGCGTAGAAATTTAATTAAGAGGTATGTAAATAGCTCCTAGGGAGCGATACCTTACCCTCCTCTCCCACCGCTCCCCAGTGCCATACGCCTCGCTGGTCCCAAGGCGACAAGGAAGCGTCGATGTTTTTAGGGCTGAGCTTTCTCCCTCACCTCGCCCCTGCAGCACGGCGGAGCGAGCCGAGGTTCTGCGTGTTTCTGCAGGAGCCGGCGCAGCCTGTCCGACGGTCGCTGCCTCTGCGGTGCTGGCAGAGTGCAGCCGGAACGACACATGGTGGCTGGTAGTTCTTGCGTTCACACCACATCAGTACCTCTGAGATGCTGCTCCTTGCCCATCTCTCTCCTCCGTCCCTTTCATGAGAAAGCAGTACATTATACAGCGTAATTTAGGTCGCTCCGTTAGCAGGTCTTGCTCTTAGCCACTCTCCTGCACCTAGGGACTTCGGTTCATATTTGTGAGGATGAAAAACTGAAAATGATACGTACAAGTTGCGTCTCGTTCATCTTGCTGCCCTGTATTTACTGTAGAGCAGGTGATGAGGGCTTCGGAGAGGAGAGAGGAAACATTACCCGGGCATGGACGCATATAAATAGTGCTGGGGAGGTGGCGGCGGGGGGAATGGGATGTTTCTGGGCTTCTGCCACGGCTGAGTGACACAGATGGTTTTCCAGGGAAATGAGTATTTCAGTAATGAGGAGTGAACATGCTTCGGGTTGGCTGCACCTACAGCCCCGGGAATGCAAACAGTTTAGCAGCAGGTTTGTCAATAAATACCATCTGCTCACCAGCACTGAATCCAAAATACTGCACAACCTACCTTTCTGGTGGCTCTTGTTTTGCTAGATAGAGGGGAGTTAAAAATCACTACCAATCTTATTTTTTTTTTTTGTGAATACTGTGGTTGTCATCTAAAAATTATAAACCTCCCCATTTAATCAGACTTGTTTGGTCCCCATTTAAAGCTGGGAGAGTTAAACTGTGACTGTTAGCTTTTTTCCGGGTGGACAGTCAGGCGTCTCCGCGGAAGGGTGAGCTGTGAGCGAAGCTGCGTCTCGCACGGTGTAGGACACCGAAGTGTCTGAGAACCACCTCGCTTCCACCGCTGCCCAGAAAGGAAGGAAATGCAACTCTGCGAGCAGCAGCAGCGGCGGAGATGGGTTTCCTGGGTGCTGCGACGGGCGCTTGACGCTGATTTCCTGCCCCAGCGCTCCGATCTCCCACAAGAGGTGAGCTCCTGCCCCAGCTTTTCTCTCTGCAGCGGCACCGAGAGCCCCTTCTGCTTGGCTCCCTGTTTTCCGTGAGTTTTGCCGAAGCAGAGTGCCCTGGGGATCTTCACTGCTGTCAGATGTGGTTGAAATTGGCTACTAGATGCGAAGGCTTCTGGGAGAGAAATGAGACAGCAGCAGCATCTAAAAAGCCTAAAACCAGAACAAGTTTCAATGCTAATTCTTAGCTCAGCAGAGACATGAGAAAAAAAAAAAACAAAACACATACTGTTGTCCAGCTTGGATTTGTGGGTACCATATTCTGCCAGCCTCCTCTAAAAGATCTTTGTTTCCCTCTGAGCTGTAAAATGTGGATAAGAGGTATAGGTCCAGAGGTATAGGTCCAGAATTGGGACTCTTTACAGCTAAATTCCTCCAAACTTTGCATAACTGCAAAATATGGAAAGACCAGATCATGAGTCTGTCGTTGGAGATGGCCTGGCTGAAACTCCGACTCGGCGTGGTGGCTGAGTGGGGTTTGTAGTGCAGGATCAGAGAGAATGCCAGAGAGAGACAGGCCTGAGTAAGCAGCTCTTGAAAAGAATAATTTAAGAGAAAACTGTAGTGTAAAATAATGAAAGACGCAAAGGAAGATGAGTGCTGAGGAGCGCAGTTCATGGCTCACGTTCCGTGTGGAAGGAATCATGAAAGAGGTGAGGGAAAGAGAAAAGTTTGCTGGGAGAATAAACCATAAAAGATCATTTTTAAAATGGAGCTTGCTTATTTTTGTATGAGTCCGGAACAGATCCACCTACCTTCGTGTTTCATTGGCATCAGTAAAGTTTCTGAAATGTACAGAGTGGCAAACAAATCTGGCCTGAGAATGGCAAGAGAGAAATCGGTTGGAGGAAATTTACTGTTAGAAGGAAATTGTGTCTACAGCTGCTTGCCCAGGGACTGTGCTTTACACAAAAACCAGACCATTTGTTTTGCCGAGAAGTTTTATGACTGATATTATGCATACAAAGGGACAAACAAGAAATAAAAAAGGCTGCAGTAAAAATATTTAATAAAAGCCCTTTCCTCCGGGACCATGGGAGACCCTGAGCCGCGGTCGGGTTGGCCTCAGGGCTGGTTTTGGAGCCCACAAGACGCGCAAAATCGGATACAGTCCTTGAGGCCTTTAAGCCTTTTTTTCCAAGTGCCCCTGCAGATGTGAAATTTGTGCTCGACAGCCTCTGACTGGTAAAAGTCACACGTCAGTTTTCACATCTGCTGTCACATGAGGGTAAGTCATGCTTCCGCTGCCCCTTCCCTCCATCCCGCTCCCGCTGCGGAGCGGTGGCCCGGGGCCTCTCAGCCACCTCCAACTTCTGCCTCTTGAACCGCTGGTGAAGTCTAAACTTTTAAATTGCTGACTTTGTAGGGAGAAGGGAGAAAAGAAAGAGGAAAAGAAAGAAGGGGAAGGAAAAAACAATCCAGGGTTCTGCCACAGTTGCGAAAGCACTGGGAGGCAGAAAGGCAGGAGCCCCTGCCCTCAGACTACTCGTATTCCTGCTGTCAGTGATGCGAGATATGAGATTTCTGAATTCTTCCTGAAATAATTCCCTGTAGAAGAGTTTCTGTTGCTGAAGAAGCTGTTCTGGCTCTTACTGCTGAGCATTTAGCGAGGTTTATGAAAGTCTCCTTTCTCTGGCTTCTCTCCTTGATGTTACAATTCCATATTTTTTTAAAAGAGAAAGCAAAATAAACACTACAACATGACGGAATCAGTGTAATGTAATTACCTTAACCCGTTCCACTTCGGTCTGTTACATTATGAATTTAATAAGGGCTCATAGGCTCTGAAAAGCAGGAGCTGAGTGAGGAATCTCAGGCAAATCAGGGTCTGAAGTTTAGGCCTGGAAGATTAGTCTTGATTTAAGGGGAGGAGATGGGGAGCAGAGCCCTGGTTTGGCTTTGGAACTGTCCCAGGACAAGCCTTGTTTATTTGCCAGAGCCCCGTCCGTGCGTGCGCCTGCGTACGCACCTGTGAGCAGTTTTGCTACGTACAGTCGCTGCCGGCGTTAGCGGACACCTAATGAAATGGAGGGTTTGGGTTGACAGCTGACCAATGTTTTAATCTGTTCTGCTTCCATTTCCTTGGAAACCTTTCCAAGCAGGAGAGCGGAGCCGGGTTTGTCGTGGGCTGTGAGCCTGTCCACCTGCGGTGAGGTCTGATGTTCAGAGCAGCACAATCCACGCTGCCCTTCAGAGCAGGAGAGAAAGGGGCAGAAACGCAGCCTGTGCCTTGTAGCAATTCATAGAAGGAAGATTTTTATTTTGGCCAGCGGTCTCACTGTTCTGGGCATGTCTTTGCCTTCTGTCTGGGCTCAAAGGTAAGATTTGGGGTTTGGAGGACTCTTGACCAGGACCAGGAGAGCCATTCCCTGCTCTAACATGGATCATTTTAACCACAGAATCAATAACTCTGGGGCAGCAAGAAAGATAAATCATCAGCCTAATAAAATTATACAAATTGTTGACCAAAGAGGATCTGCAATGTTTCCATCCCCACCAAGGAAGAGGAGCATACCTGGTTTTGGGAGGAAGGATCTGGGACACGGGCGCTGGCTGCACCATGGCAGCGGGGGAAGAAGCCAGCAGCATGGCCTCTAAAAACATTTAACACTGCCAAAGGAAAACAATCTTGTATTAAAATCAGTTTTAAACAGTTCTTGAAATTGCAGCCCAGTGAGCATTAGTTTTCTATCAAATAAATGAATGGGAACAAAAAATGATGATGAACAGGAGACATTTGGCTAGGCATGAATAAAGAGGGATAAAGCCGCAGAAGTATATAAAGGAAAATCTTCTGTCTCAAAACACATAAAATGCCTTGAGTGTGTCAGTGAAAGAAAAGATAAGGGCAAACCAGCACATATCTTTTATCTAGACCTGCAAAAAAAAAAAAAAAAAAGGAAAAAGACATGGACAAATGAGCTAAGGCACTTGTGAAATGCCCTTGAGCACCTTGCTGCGTTACTCGGCGCTCGCAAACCGCTGAAAAGCTGATCCTGAAAGGGAGAAATGGGAGTGGAGGCAAACAGCAAAGAGTTACAAGTGTTTTGAAATTAAAAAGCTTGTTCGAATTACCTGTCATCGCTGATGGAACAAGCACTAAGTCAATGCCATTGAAACACGGATTCAAAATCATCCAGGAGACGGAATTTTTTTATACAAGACTGGGTTTTTATACAAGCTAAAATGAACCCGGTGAAAATACTGGCAACCGTAAGAATTTAACCAAAACTGGGGTGTTTGTGGAGGTAGCTGAGAACACTTGGAGACAGATGAGGGGCTGGTCAAGGTGGGGGAAGGAGCCTGAGCTGATGCCATAGCAGGTGCTGCAGGATGGGATGGGATGGGGTGGCATAGCTCCCACCATACACGGCCTGCCTTTCCCTCTTGTCCTTTCACCTGTTTTTATGGGAAAATGCTGGATCTGACAAGCAGGGCCATGTGCCACAATTAATAAATAAACTATTAATTAACTTTCAGGCGAGGTCACTGGGAAGTGTGCGCTGTCAGCCGTGGGGGCGTCACCCGGACGGGCGATAGCGGCGTCGGGCTCAAGAAGCCCGGTCCTGCTTTTGATTGCGCTGGAGAAACGCCAAGGAGAGCAACAACAAATTAATTAGGCAGCTGATGAAGGCAAGGCTTCAGGGCCAGCCTGGGAGAGAGGAGCTGTTTTCTCCTCTGTCAGGTGTTTTTAAGGGCTCGCAGAGCAATGTTTCCTCCATCACATCTGTTCTTTTGTCCCAGACGGTAATGTTTTGGGGCAGCGCTCCGTAGGCATCCCGTGTGGGGTTGCTCTGGCTGCTGAAAGCCCCGCGGCTGATTTTTACGCACGCTTCCAAGGCGTGAAGCACGAGCCCGTGCACACGTCTCGCTCTCAGCAGGCGTGGTTTTATTTTGCCTTTCCTTGTGACAGGTTAAAACGGAACCGGCACAGGCGTGGCCGTAGCAAGGTTGCATGTGAATCGTGAAGGAAATGGCATCGCCTGCTCCTCCGGGATGGCGGCTGAGAAGGCCGCGGGGCTGCGGGAGGGCTGCGGAGGCTGTCCTGGGTGGGTGCTTATCCAGGCACCATCAGTCGAGCCATCCTTCACCGTGGGTCAAGGGCTGGCACCCAACAGGTCACGGGTTGGGAGCCGGGGGCAATGGACCAAGCTCAGCCCAAGATTAGCTGCGATGGACACCGTGTCCCCAGGGCAATGGGTATCGCCGTGTCCGGCGCCCAGGAACCCCACGCTCCGCGGGTGTCTGGGGAACGGTCCGATGATCGCAAGAATCCATGTGCCACAGGGTGAAACCAACTGCGTTAACACGAACTGTTGTCTGCCCGCTTCGGAAAGTGAGAAGTGGTAAAAATAACAAGAGTCCCGGAACAGCTGGCCGCAGTGCAGCGCAGGGCCCCTCTGCCTCAACGCGCTGGGTGTTGGCAGGTTCCCATCGCTTGGCTGGTGCGCACAAACGCGGAGGAGCCCTGCGCCTGGGCACGGCCAGATACTGCTGGCTGCCTTATCTGTGCTCCGCCCGGGACACGGAGCCCGAGGCGCTGGAGGGGAGATACTCGTACCGAGGCCGGTCTGTGTTTCCAGCTCATGTGGCCCTCGCGGCTCCGTCTCGCTCCGTGCCCGGCCGCTCGGGCAGCAGCCCGGAGGTGCCAACCCTCCCACCGCACCGCAGCGCGGCAGCAACCGGTACCTTGGTATCTGCTTCTCGCAAACCAAAACCGACGGCCGATGTGGGAGTAAATCCTGTAGGCAAGACGTGAGTGAAGTCTTGGCCGCCGTCGTCTACTGACCTGGTTAGGAAACGGAAGGAAAATGATTACACGCGGCACGGCTGCCGACTTCTGTAACCCATAGCTCACCGTCACCTCCCAAAGACAACAGTGGTGTGGCTCTCCAAAAAGGGTACGCAGAGAGCGGGGCCGATGCTGCGCCAGGGATTTTGGCAGGGCTGTAGTCGCGCGAAACACGCGTTTTCCTCTCCCTTTCCTCAGCCTGCCTGTTCTGTCGGCACGGAGAGCTGCCAGTGCGTGCAGTTTCCCAGGTTTTGGTGTGCACAGGCACACATGGCTGTATTTTATACGGGTATAGATGTGTTTGCTTTTTAATTCCAGTACACACTATTTCATTGGCAGCCCCTCGGGGCTGGAAGTCTTTTTCAGATGCGTTGTGAAGTGAGGAACAGGCACCTGGGTCTGGCAGCGTCCTGGTGAGGAGGAGGAGGCGAGCCCTGCTTGCTGACCAGCCTCGAGCTCTCTCCTATGTGTCTACCCCACTGTTACAGGAGGACAACCCACATCAGATATCCTGGATTACTTTAGTAAATTAAAAAAAAATTGGGTTATTCAGTGTTGGCCGGACCTCACAGACCGTGGCAGCGTCACTGCAGGGGCTGGGAATGGGCAGTCACAGGCAGTGACTTCTTTGGTCAATTTAGCGTCAGCACTTGGACTGATTTCATTACCAATGAGTTGATGAAAAATGCCCTTTTTCAAAAAGAAATACAGGTGAATTGCTTTTTCTTAAGGGTCTAAGTCCTGGGTTTCCCCTCTGCTTCGCCCTAGGCTGCCTGAGTTGCTGCCGGGCTCGTTTCCCTCTGCCGCAGGCACGTGCAGAAAGAGAGCAGGAGGAATACAGCTGGACTTCATCCGCTTTCAGTACCGTCCTCGACAAAACGTGGCCTGTGGCAACAGCATTTTGTTTACTTTTCTCAAAAATGCCCTCTTCAGCGCCGAGGCATCCCACCTATTTGGAGACTTCCATGGAGATGACTCCAAACAACAGCTGGAGACCGACCACTTCCCCCCCGAAAGGTTTCACAAGGCGGGGTGGAAGATCAGCCGGTAAGAGGCGGCGGCGGAGTGGCTGCTGGTAGCTTTTCTCGCCGGGTTTCTCCCCGCCTGCCCTGACCTTGGCCCTTTGTACCGCGGAGGGGAAGCGAGCACCGCCCCGGGAAGCGGCCCGACCGCCGTTTGACAAACAGGTTGCTCAACCCTGGCTTGGCGTTACCGATCCCATCTCAGCTCCGCAGCACTGGGAAGCCTTTGCATCAGTGTTTTCCAGGCAGAGGACTCGGCTTGGCTGCGGTGCGAGTGTCAGAGTTGTCAGGGAAATCCGATTTTTAAGTCTTTTCTGACTGTCCAGAATTTTACTCAGTGCTGTAGAATAACACAGTACAGGTGTGCTGCTCTGAACAAGAATGTCTGCTTCTACAAAAAATAGAACCTTTGTACTAGCCTGTAAAACTGAGTTTTGGGGTTGTTCACCTATTTAACCTTTTCTATGCAGTGTCTCCTCTACGGGATTGCAGCTGCTCTTCTCTTTGCTCCAAACTCCCGCACATCTCTGTTTCTCACCTCCTCCCAGTACAGACCAGCCGCTCTACAGCTCCTCCCTCTATTTTTTCAATGAACAACTGTGGTCAGCAGAGTTAGGAAGAGCTCTTTGGGAGGATTAACGTTATGCTGCCAATGGAAAAAAAATGGTGCTTTCACTTAGATATCTCCATTTTCACAGCCACAAGCGTGTAAGCTGCCATACTTGATGGAATAACACCGAAACATCCCTTTCTCCCAACTTGATCCAGAGAGGCCGGAGGTAAATAATGACATTCAAGCACTTTTTGAGCCAGCCCAGCTGCCGGTTGTGGAGGGAGTAATGGTGTGGTCACTGGTGAGAGGAGCACAGCGAAACGGGCACGTCTGCTGTAGAAATAGAGGTGTTTGATGAGCCGTGTGTGTCATTTAACAGTCAGAGCTGTTTAGAGAAAAGCAAAGTCTGAAGAGGTGTATGGATGGGAAAAGATGCTTTTGTGCAATGTATAAACTGGGAAAAAGAAATTTACTGACATTTCTGGAGTTATTTCAAATTTTCATTTCGCGCAGAATTCCGATTCTGGATGGGCTGATTGTAGAAATCCGTCTTTATTTTGTCTCCCTGTCGTTTTTACTTTATGTTTTGCTCTCGAGCTGTCTCTGCCAGGTCGCTCAGCTCTTCCCGGGAAGAGCCAGACCCCGTCGTCCCCCACCCTGCGTGCGCGCGTTCCTTGTGCTGACCAGGCAGAACAGGACGGATTTCCTTTGGTGGCATTTCCTGACCATTTCTGACTAACCGTGGAGGAAGTTAAACCAAAGAAATGATGAATCTTCCATTTTTTTTATTTAAAAAAAACCCTTTAAGCATGACATCTCTTATTTTTGGACTGTAAACAGCCTGCCTACTACCCTCCTGACCGCCTCATCTTCGTGGACAACATATACCCCAAAGGCTAGATGCATTTTCTGCTGGGAAGCCCTCATCCTTTTTGGGCAGCTTCGTTTGCCAGTGTCAGTACACTGGGCTTGCTCGGTGCTTCGAAAAAAAACAGTTTATAGTCTGAAAGAACATACCCTAAGATAGAAAAGATGGAGGGCTGCCTGCTACCATGGCCAAGGGCGAATCTCTCAGCCTCTGCCAGTCTGGTTTTTTGGGCCCCAGTGGGCCTGGTTCAGCTCTGTGGGGTTTGGTGGGGCATCAGGGAGAAGCATCAGCAGATGAAGGTGGGAGAGGGTTGGTCCATCCCTGCCACCCTCCCGGGGCTGCCCACACCAGGGTAACGTAGCCCGTGGACGGGCACATCCTAAGGCACTTCAGTTTGGCTCGGCGTCTCTGCAAGCCCGGCTGTTGAGGGGATCTTGGCCGGGTGCCACCAGCTTTGGAGGCACCCAAACCCCACTTCTGCTTGAGACCTGGGCTCCCTTTGCCTGGCAAGGCTGGCTGCTTCCCAAAAGCTGTGTTAATACAAAACAGAGAGACCAAAGAGTTGTCGAGAGCTCAGAGATTTTATGAATCCCTTTATTGCTCAATCCTCCATCTCTCTGTAGAGGAATTGTCTCTCTCAGGCTGTACAAAAGGTGACACTAAAAGCTTGTCCTGGACTTTGATCTAGAAACCTAAAGGCAAAAGCTATGTTTGCCTTCTGGCATCTCCTCCAGCTCTGGCAGATACCTGCCAGCGCTGCCTGCATTTGATGTTTCACCTTTTCCATCATCCCGTAACTCCACAAAACGCTCCGTGCCTTCCCGGAGCAAGGCAAGGCACTGGCAGGGCGGTGTCCTCTGGGGGTGGGCAGCAGAACGGCTGCTTTCACGGAAGGGATCTGTGGTTTCTCCCTTGTGGGGAAAAATACTGAGTAGGTCTTCCCCATTGCCCTGTGCTGGTCACGAGGGGAAGGAAGCTAAGAAATAACAGCAGCGGGAGCGAAGCTGAGCGTCTCTGGGCGAAGCGCTGAACATTTTTGAATGAAGAAGCAAACCAAACTGGAACAACCACCACCACAAACACATGCCAGGAAAACACCTCCCAAACTGCAAAAAGCAAGGGCTTTTCAGGCTCTTGCAGAGCGGTGAATTGGCCGGCACTGAGATCCCCGAGCTGTCAGGGCAGGACATGCTGGGCTGGGTAACAACGAGCTTATGCTAAAATCAGATGTGAGAGGAAAATCAAATATCAAAGCAGAACAAAACAGGACAATGGATGGAAGGCTGGGTGGCTCCCTGCTCGCTCCGGCGTTACAACAGAGCCTGGGAGCAGCTCTCCGGGCGGGAAGGGGCCGAGTCTTTGCCGGACGCATCCCCTGGTGCGGTGCTGCTGACACCAGTGCGCTCCTGTGAATACATACAACTGGCAGAGCAAAGTCCCTCGGCACTCAAGAGGAATTTTAGATGCTGTTTTCTGGGGAAATGCAGACCTTGAGGTCTATCAAAACGCAGTGCGCAGCCTGCATTGGGGCAGGATGACGACTCCGCAGATCCCAGTGGCATCTCTGCGGCTGCCACCGGCCGTGGGGGAGCCACTGTCCCTCAAAGCGCACATGAAAAATCAAAAATAAAGGACAAATCCCTTCACCAAAACTCTTGGAGATCTGCTGGAGAGAAGTGAGATGTCACCATGTGTCACCCAGACCCGTGTCCTTGCGTTGATGCAGTCCCCAGCGCAGACGTGGTTACACAGCGATGCCCGTTTTCCAGGTAGCGCTCCATTGAGCATCTCAGGCTAAAAAAGACCAAAGCAATTCCACTCTTAACCCAAAGACTTAAAGAGGCAAGAAGAACTGGGGTGGCAGGGAACTACTGCCTTTTGGAGAGGTTTGTGTTTCACGCCCCGTGAAGACGACCTGGGTTTGGTAACCAGCCGGCTGCTCTGCAGCTTTTTGCTTCAGGGGAGTTTTTCACGCGGTTTGAAACTGCAGATGTGATTAGAGGGGCTGACTACCAAGTGCTTACACAGTCACGCTTTTTGCTATCAGTTTTTTTCCCCCTTATTATTATCTAATCACCAAAGCACTTTCCGTGGAGGCATGAGAAGTCTGAGAGCTTCCTGAGTTTTGCGCAGCCTCGTGCCACTTCGTTTCGGCACCGTTGACTGGCAGAGCCCCATTTCTGGATCGCGAGCTCAGACGGCGTTGGCTGGGCTGTCCCTGCCAGTGGGGATGCTCCGGGTGCTGGGACCCTCTGTGACAACCACCTCTGCTACTCCGGGAAGTTGCCCACGGATGGGACGTGCCGGGCAGAGGTGGTGGTGGTTTTGGCACAGCTTGCTTCCCTCTGAGAATCCGGTGGCTGGTGCAGGAGAGAGAGGTCTTTTCTGGGGTGTGCTCCCGGCCAAGAGGGCCGTTCCCATCTCCGTTGGAGAGAGGACACGGAAGCAGCCTGTGAAATGCAGTCAGACTTTATCTGACCTTTAATTTATCTGACCTGCCCTCCCTATAAAACTGAATGCAAAATGTCAGGCAGTTCCGTTGTACCCAGCCCCCAGGTTGTAGCCTTATCTAAACGACACGTGTCTCTGCCGCTTGAGTCAGCCAAGTTTCCACCAGCGGCTCTCCAAGTCCCTCGATTCACCGCAGCGGCTATCCAGCCGGGATGACAGAGCACACAGATCCAGAAGTGTCACTTGCCCAAAGCAATAAATAAACTGTTTCCCAAACAGCCTTGCTTGTCAGCAGCTAGGCTTGCGCAGCGCTGCCTCGTGTCATCTTCAAAACCCTGAGGTGCGTGTGTTGAGAAGATCCTGCGTCCCCAGCTCGCTGCACGTGGAAATGACATCAACAGCAACTACGCTGCTCAGCACAGAGCGATGAAAGGATCAGGTTAAATAACAACTAGTCTTTGTACCCACGCCCAGAGCATGTGCTGGTCAAATTTCTGCTTCTGGCCTACGTCTTCGGTCAGAAAGCGCGGCCCCTTCCTCCCCCTCGGCCGCGGCTGGGGGGTGCGACTTACCCAGGGCCCGGGAGGACGCAGGCACGAGCCCACGTTGCAGCTTCATCGTTCTTTGTTTCTGAAGTCACCTGCAAATAATCTTCCTGACACGCAGGTGTAGGAAATTTCTTTGCAAACGTCTTTGAATTTGCATCCAAATAATTTATATGAACGAGTCGCAGCCTAAGGAGAGATTTAAAAAACGGAAAAAGCATTAAATGAAAAATGTGGAAGTTTTCCCCATGAGCACCTTCACTTATCACAATAATAAAAGATCACAGCTACATTTTATATTAATTTATTAGAAAAAAAGATACACAGTTGAATGTGCAAATATATACAACAAACATTACAATGAAACATCAGGAAGGCGAGCCCTTCCCTCTATCAATGACTTACTCCTTCGTAACAGAGATGACTTTAATGCTTCCCCACAGATTTACAAATACAAAAAACCTATAATGCTTCTTTTGCACAAGACAAAAGTTTCTTTTCCTTTGAACAAAAAACATTCTGGCTTTCACATGGCAAAAGTCTGCTATTTTGGTGGCTTTTTTTTTTTTTTTTTAAAACCTGAGCAATTTTTGCGGAACAGGGGAACAAAGGAAAGGCATTGCCCTGTGCTTCATTCTCATCACAGCATCTGATGGTCTTTGAATTACTAAACCACTGAGTCACTGCAAGTGAACGCAACTCCAAAATCTACATCTATGATGGAATTAGTGACAGGGAAGAGAGCAGGCGCTACCGTTGGCAAAAGTGAGCTGGGTGAAAACACCTGGCTCCTGTTAAACGGCTGTTGAGATTTCTCAGGTAAAGTGTTCCCTTCTGCCAGTAAGGAATTTAATGCTGCCTCCTGTAATAAAGCAATTAGAAATGGAAAATACAGTTTAGTTCAAAAAGCAAGCGAGTCTCGGATCCTGCTACGCCTTGCTCGGATGTGTGGTCATTGAAAGACCGCAGAATAAGGCCATCTTGAACCCGAACCCAGTAAAGACCTCGGGATGCGTGCAACTCCCAGTAAGAACTGAAATCCTGCTTGCTCCCGGAAAGATGTTCAGATCGGACTGATTTCTTTATGATTCTTCAGGATGTATTTCAAGCAGGTGTTTGACACAGGCTGTTTTTGCGCTCGGTGGCCACAGATAATTTCAGTAAGAGCCCCATCTCCTCCCTGATCCCCTCCCTCCCGTGCCGGCACGCTCACCGGCCGTGCCCTCAGCTGGGGGAATCCAGCTTTCACTTGCTTGTTTTCCACATCATCCTGCGACATTTTTGATGAAGCAAAAACTGTTCTGCTCGTTTAGCGCTCCTCTCCTTTTTAAACGAGAAAGCCCAGCAGTGCTGGAGAAGGCACCACCGGTCCCGAGCCGGGCAGTGCCCGTTCCCCCAGGAGAGAAACATTTCCTAAGGGACCACTGACCGGCCAATGCTCATTTTAGGTGCAGAGCCTCTCTCTGCATCAGCTCTCATGATACTTTTTAAAGAAATACATACAAATAACAGCCTAACAGACCCACAGCAAAAAGAAGATGCTACCAAGAGCGCACCCGGCTGACCCCGCAGCCAGCACTAACCGGGGGCTCTCGCCTGGGCTACCGTTTCAGACACGACACTGTCAAAAGCTGACTCAGTTTTCAGGTGCTTTCACAGGTTTTCTTTCCTCTTTGGCCAAGGGGTCAGTAGTTAAGAACAGACTTAATTAAACAGTGACTCCTTTTTGCTCTGTAACATCCCTCCTCTCCCACCAGTCAGCCCGACGGGTGCTGGCCCTGGGCTGCTGTGGCTCTGTGCCCACCAAAATCCTTAATGATGGGGTGGCCACAGCAGATTTGGCCTTTGTCATGCTCCTACTCTTTACTCTCTTTGGAGTATTGTGGAATTTTACTAAAACAAAACAAAACAAAAAGTATTAGGGGAGGACTGCTCTGCTTTTAAAACTTTTTTTTTTTTTGGGGGTATTTTTTTAATTGCTCCCATTTCGTGTGTTGTGCTTACACAAGAATGCATGTCACGGACCCTGGAGCAGCGGGTAGAAACAGACCTTAAATGAAAAACCCGAATAAACTCCCAAACTTAGCTTTTTGTTTGAAAGTGAAAGTTAGAAACCAGCCAGCAGTGTTTGATCAAGATAAGAGAGTGGTGGGGGCAAGCTGGGGACACTGGAAGTTGAAAGGGAACCATTCTGATCTAAGGACAGCCCCTGCCAAGCTATATGTTTATGTCCTTTTAGGGGGAAAAAAAAAACCAAAAACAAAAGAGCTCTTTCTTTTCTAAACTTCTCAATGATCCCTTAGCCAGGTTTGTCAAAGTTTACATATTTTTACAATAAACTAGAATAACAAGTCAGTTGTCTCCAACAACTTGGTGTTTTTCCACTTCAGAAGATTTTCTGACAGCGTGAAAAGGAACACTCCAGTCAAACGTGGGCTGATTTGTATGCTGTTGCGATCCACATCGGAGGCTGCCACGCCATCGCTCTGCCATGTGGCATCTGCAGCAGTGTAGCATCATTTTACCTGCCCTTTGTGGATGTTTTCTGTCCCCTACTGTAACAAAAATCTGTTTTAGCCGGACTTTTAACTCTTTCAGTACTGCAGCAGACACCAAAGGTGATTCTTTGAGCAGAAAGGCGAAGGGCTCTCACCGTGGCCCTCCCTGGCTTGCCTCTCGCTAACACCTCTGGAGGCGCAGATCTCCACCGCCTCTCCCCAAACCCACTTCCCCTGTAGCAATACCACACCCAGGGCACGGCTGCTCAGAGCTCTCCTAAATCAGTTTTAGGACAAAAAACAACTGGGTTTTAACAAGCTGAGTTTTCACAGCAGACAGACCAGATTTATACGGAAAAGTCTGAATTCTTCTCCGAACTTTTAGGAAGATTAACTTTCATTTGAGAGCTTTGGTGGGGGGTGGAGGAGCAGAGCAGGAGGAAAAGGCAGCTCAGCTATCTGCAGTATAAACCCCAGTTTTCCAAGCAGCTCTCGTCTAGGACACTTTACACCCATAGGCCTGGGAGCCCAGTTTGCCCCAGAGTCCGTAGAGGCTGGTGAACCTCGTTGTTCTCGCAGGGGGAGCGAGTAAGAGCCTGGTCACCACGGATCCCCAGCTTTGTGTTTGCTTTAAAGAAGCAGCGAGACTTGCAAGCACTTCAGCTCTCTTGAGGTAGGAGAAAAATGGTGTTTCTGTTAGCCACGCTGCCTCTCCCAGCACAACGTGAGACTCAGCTGTGTCCCTCAGCCCCCCAGAGTGCCCGAATGGCCAAAGCAGAATGGATGCAGGAAGGACAGTAAGTAGGAGCCTTGAAATGCCAGTGGTTTCTGCAATGACATTTCTACCACCTCGGTTTGGTCAATCAGCGATTTTGGGATGTCAGATTACAGTACTACAACGTGGTAGCAACAGGCACGTGAAGGGAGGCCAGTGACTTGGCACCATCAACGAGGAAATCTTCTGTAAGGGTCCTGGCTGTCCGTCCTTGCCGACAGGATCAGCCCTCTCATGGCTAGCAGGGCTCACCTGCGCGAGCAAAGCCTGCACGATCAAATCCAGCGTGGGTCACTCAGCGGTACTGCGTACTTCCGTGGTTCAAGTGGCTGCGTGCCACCTCAAAATAAAGATTGCAGCCAAGCTTTGAAAGTTAAATATGTTATAAACTATACACATATGTGATCCTGAGATAGTGCCTGTAACAAGTCCCAAGGTAGATGAGCTTCCTGAACCCAGAGGTCCTCACGCCACGTAAGCGCATTGTTGTTTTATTTTGGCAGGCCTGCTAGCCTCTCTCGGAGCACGCTGCACTTCCTAATTCTCTTTTTTTCTTTCAGGGTGGGTCTAGTGAAACAATCGGTTTGACGACTGCTACCAGCAATTCCAATGGCATTTCTTCTGCAGTTCAGATGAAAGCATTCTTGATCCTTTGCCAGTTCTCCCAAGACTTGCAGAAACAGGCTCCCAGCTTCCCTTTCTATTTTTTGGCCAGCCAAGAGCTGTGTGCCTGCAGCCTCCTGCTAGAGGAGCAGCTGTGCTGTGCTACGCCGAAGACACTCCTCGAGACAGGGGAGAAGACATCAGTAGGAATCAGACAGAAAGGCGACAAGTACGAGCCACAATGGAGAGAAGACTCTTAATACGATGGCTGTCATCCTGAGGGTCAAAGACCACGCGTTCCAGTCCCATCGGTACAAAGTCCTGTTTTGAATTTCTGACAGCATTAGCTCAGAATCAGACCTTTTAAACCCAGGGGAAAAATATTTTCCAAAATTCTCTTTGCTTAAGCACTATATATTCAAAAAGTTCTTTTTATTGTTTCAGTATTTTAGCCCTTAGTTGATTAGTCACCAATACCTGTCAGGTGCCCGCTGCCATGAAAGCGCTGAGCACCCGCAGTATTTGTAGGAATATCAAAGAACAGCTTTAGCAACTAGGAATTATGCAACAGGGGGAGAAGGCAGGACTAACTAGATTAATGCAACATGTAGTGGATTTGTTAACATTAAGTGTATGACTTGTTGCAGAATCATGCCAGAAAAATGGTACCATGTAGCTTACTGGTAAGGGCAGTAAAAAGGGTAATGCATCACTTTAATCATCAGTGAACCACTCATTCAACAGACTATTTCCAGCTGAAATCAAAGGTTTCCACTAAAAATGCCATTCCT
The DNA here is from genome assembly GCA_009806455.1 of Tetrax tetrax. NCBI lineage: Eukaryota > Metazoa > Chordata > Aves > Otidiformes > Otididae > Tetrax > Tetrax tetrax. Next base: position 805,245 of record WHYT01017284.1, read on the forward strand.
CTACAGACCGTAAGCATCTTGCAACTCTCTCTGCCTTTGAACTCCACTGTGATAGCTGCTTCATTAACACTGTGGTTCCAGTGCAAAAAAAAAAATCCTCCAGATCCCAAATCTTCTTCCTTTAGACTTTCGATTGCCTCTCATCTGTCCATTCCTGCTTAGTGTTCTGTAAAGCTTGCGTTTTCTGTTCATCTACCTGGACATAGTCCACCCTCTGCTCCTCAGAGAGAAAAGGTTTCTGCGGGAGAGAGAGGAAAAAACCAAAGTATTAATTTTAGTGTTGAAAAGGGATGCTAGTGAAGCTTGGCTTGATTTTCTGTTTTCCCTTTCCCTTGTTCCTTGACTGCTTCACTTCACCTTGAAGCTCACAGTGACATCAGCTGACAAAAGCATTGCTTTACAGCCTGCTTTGGCTGTAATTATCCATCTGTCACCCTGTCACTCAGCCCAGCACAGTGAGCGAGGGAAACGTGCTGTTCTGGCTATTTCCATGCAGATGATAATTCTCTTCTCATCCGAGTGATCCTGCTTGCAGGGATAACCTAACTGCATTTTAACTACAGGGAGGGTTTAAATAAGAAAGCTGAGGAGTCTTGAGTCTTTTGCATCCAGGAGTATTAGCTGATGGGGAAAACGATGCACGGGACATAAAATGGCCCAAACTGACAACAGTTCATTGCTTTGCGGTGGTACCTACCCACCGCCTGGGCAGGTTCTAAGCTCTTTGCAACAAAGAACATATTTTCTCAGCATTGCTAAGGAAATTGAAATGCTTTTGGTGATGCAGGAATAAAGATGAGCGTTTTGCCAGGTTACAAGACATGGTACGGTTTTACCCCATGAATTTATCATGGGCTGTAAACTTGTTACTGCAAAGAGATTTGGGGGAAAACTAGAAGGAGAGGGTTTGTGGAGACCTGATGAAAATGAAAGAGCATGCAGAGATCCTGCTAGCACCAACAAACCGGCCAAAAGCCCTCATGGCTGCACAGCCCAGTCCAGCCTCGTGCCCTTTACCGAGCTCGTGTTAACGGCATCGCTATGAGTCACGCTAAGGACACCTTGTCATCACCCTAACAGTGCTTTTATTATATTAATCTTGAGTTTGCCACAAAGGCAGTCAGCTGGAAACATGACTGGCTTCATCACGATACTTAGGGCACCTAGCAGAGTGTGACTCTCGTTTTCCTCCCAGCAGACAAAAAGACAGGAGGCTGTGGGGTTTTTCAGGTGATTCATACCTTCTGTACAGGGGATGGGGAAGCAGAATTAAAATCCAATGCTAAGTAATCAAGGTTAGATTTCCTTGTCCATGGAAAAGCACCACTGTATGGAGATGTTGCCTGTCTGTGTTCCTGTCGGGAAAGAAGAGAAACTTTTAATGCTCTTAGAACATGATCCTGAAAGGAATCATCTGGCAGAACATGAGTGAGGAGGGTCAGCACCCACGTCATTTTCTATGCCAAGGGTGTGTTTGGTGACTAACCACAGGATAACACTGATTAATTGTGAGACGGCATAAAGAAACTGAGAGAGTCTTTTTCTCCTGGCAGTTATGGCAAAACAAGCACACTAGGCTGGTTTTCATTCAATGTTATCAGGAAGGACTCGTGCCCAGCTTCTCAGCTCAAGCCCTTGGAAGGCTCAGATTTGCTGGGGTGCCCTCTTAACCATCGCTCTATGAATTTGAAGAAATGGCAACAACTCTGTTCAGATCTAGTGGCTGAAAATTAATCTCAGGAAAGTCAAAGGTGACCACAAATGTATGGAAGGTTTTATTTGACTAGAAAAATCAAATGGGGAGTAATTACAACTGGAATTGCCCTTCTGAGCAGATTTTGATCTAGTAGAGGTGGGAGTTAAAATTTGAGATTATGGCTCATGGACATTGTGGTCAGTTTTGCAATATATTTCTATAGCCATTGCCATTGGGCTTTGGCTGTGGAGCCCAATCTGTAGGCATTGGCTCAGATCAAAGCATTTGAGATCCATTTCCACCTAAAATTCAAAGGAAACTGAGATTCTGGGTTTTTGCAAGATATGGCTAAAGAGTGAATGAAGAAAAGGAAGCCACGAAGCCAGATGTTCTTCTTTCATGGGATGGGAAGTGGGGTTAGTGCCACCAGCCAAAGCAGAAGCAATAAGAGACTTTAATGGGAGTTCTGTTTCTGCACAATATTTGGTGTGTTTCTTTAGGAAGTGCACTAATGGCTCTCTGTCATTTCCTAGGAGATTTTGCAGGGCACACTTTTAAAAGGTGAAAAGATTTAATTTTCCTTTGCCTTAATGAGTTCTCATGTAAATATGGCTGATCCCTGTGATCTCTTGGAACTGCTCAGCAACATTCGTGGGCGAACAGCTGAGTTCTGCAGAGCAGAAGAAGGGCTTCCCTTATCTCTCCGTAAATTGGTCCCAGTGTCTTTGGTTTAAAACCGTTTCATCATTTTTTTTTCAGAAACAGAAGGCAAAGGACAAACCTCCTCAACATTTTTTCTTAGAAAACAAACTTCTGCATTCTCCATCAATGTGACAGAGCAGAATAAAGCAAAGGATGGCTGTGTGAAAATGAAGATTACCATATGAATGTAACTTTCTTCCTCTTCTCCGGAAACTGAATTGGCAAATATTCTTGCTGAATTAATACCGTCTCTTTCTGGTGAGATAAAGCTCATTCGATTGCTATGAAGAAAAACACAGGAGAGGTTAAGGAAGCATCTTACAGATGCTCTGAAATGAAGCCAAAGCCTGACACAGTCCATATGGTGAATAAACTCACACTAATGCTGCAGCCTTCATGGAGAGGATGTCCAAACTCACTCCTTAGTTCTAGAAAAAGTGTGCTATATTGCTATAAGTGGTTTTGTTGATTTTTTTTTTATTTTTTTTCTGGAATTTACAAAAGTTTGCCATCTCTGCTATGACAGAAAGCATAAAACATTGGAGCAATTCTCCAACAGGGGGCACGGAGACAGACATCATTTGTCCGGGCGATATGTGCCGGTGGGGCGGGCAGTTAGTTGTGCGGGCAGCCACGTTCTGGAGGTGGAGGAGAATTAATCAGCTACTGGAGGCGCATGCAGAGGAACTTGTCTGGCTGTGCTATCTGTGCTGTGGAGCTGGCTGCGACTCAGCCCTTGTACAAGGGTATCTCTTCCACTAACATAACTGTCAGAGGTATATCATGAGTAAATTATTGCAGGCTAGCACAACAGGGTTAGTTATTTGGGAATTAGACAGCCACTTTGTGCAGCATGAACAATATAATTCCTTTTGCTTTATTAGTTCCGGGCATACTTCTTTTTTAGTTTTGTTAATGTAAAACATGCAAACTCCCTCTGAGCTCGTTATCCTTCAGAACTCCGCACTGTGTCATCAGTAATTAACCACAGCACTCTGGCAGGGATGCTTGGGAGGCAGGCTACTGGGTTTCCCCAACAGGCAGCACGTGGCAGGCAGCGCCGAAGGACTTCACCAGCTTTGGACTGTACAGCTGAGAGAGGGGTCTGCAACTGAGAAACTGCCCATCTCCTGTCCCTTTTGCCCTCCAAATGACTACCTGAGGTGGGGGAGTGGAAATGTCCTGTCTGGCACTCATGCTAGTGAAAACCCACATTTTCTGGAGTATCCAGGGTGTGTAGAGGAGGTTTTTTTGAGAATTCCAGGCTTTTGCATGCACGTTTCAGCACAGCTGGCTCGCCTGTCAGCCTTTCCCTGTGACACAGAGATTCCCCCCCAGCCAGCAAGCTGCAGTCCTCTCTTGCTCATAACTTCCCTGAAGATGAGTCTTTCACTGCCCTTGAATCCCAATAGTATCATCTATTCCCACTACCCGGGCTTTGGGATTTACCCTGGTAAATTCGTTTTACCCCCCAATTAATTTCCAGTAACAAAAGGTCACACCAACAGATCAAGTCTGAATTGCTGTGGCAGTGCAGAAGTCTACACCTAGGCTACAAGACAGGCAGATCTTTTTTCTTATCTGGTTCTCCTTCGCTATATTAATTTTCAGGAACAACAATGGCTCTATCACTTTGAAAAAAAAAATAAGGCACGCGAAGATTTTAGCCATCGCAGCAGCCACACGCAGAGTGCAGACCAGCTCCAGGCTTTTCAAAAGGAACCTTCAAAACAGTCTGAGCATCACTGAACGATGCTGAACGCACTGGAGCTGCCTGTCGTGAAAGGGAGCCTTGCTTTTGAGAGACAGCAAAAGTCTGGGGGATGCTGGAAGAAGCCCTGGGGAATTTTTGTTTGTGGACTTTGCCAGGAAGCTGTTTCTTGTGGGATGCGATAAGTTATTTTTAACTCTGTTCCACAATGTTAATGCTTGAAAGATTGGAACGGCAGGTTCCTTGTTGACTTACTAAGGCACAGTCCACATCCTGGTCACGGCGGCATGCTCCCGGATTGTGGAGAGGTTCCTCAGGTCCAGAGGAGGTGGCCGTGCTGCAAGTAGATACAAAAGGAACTACATTACCAATAGCGGAGCTAATGAAAAGTACAGACTTTAGAAAAAATGCAGTTTTATATTAACAGCAGGAAACTAACAGAGTATTTCACAGAACGTAACTGCTATAGCCAAGACAAATCATTAACAAATGACCACTTCAGTCAGCGTTGGAAAGCAAAGTCCCTCATTTGCCCTAAACCAACAGACTAAATACAACAGGCATAAGGAGATCAAACTCCCCATAGATCCGTGTGGTTGCCTCAAATCTGTTCTGCATGTGCTGCCTTGAAGAGGAGAGGCCAGTTCAGCCTACAGGTCAAAACAGGTTTGGGCCTCTCTTCTAAATGGTCCTACACATGGAGATGAAGATCATTCCTCTTACCAGTCAATGTATATTTTCCACTCCATTCTCAAAACCCTCTAAGTAAGGACCTAAACTTGCTTTGCTTCCTGACAACGGTCTAAATTCCTGTCCCCGCTTCACAGTGGCATTTCCTGAACCGATTTCTTAGTAGCCCTGTGGCTCTGCAGCCCAAAGAGCTTTAACGTAGGCTAGGTTTAGGCAATTTCTCCACTGCAAAGCTGTCCCCAGTATATCCCCTGGAAGTGCAACCCACATTTTGGAGACACCATGAAAAGCAGGAGGAGTCCCCACTATCATGACTCCCTGGCTGCCAATTGCACTTTAGGTCTGGGCTTACATTTCCTACGAGGCTTGAGGTCTCGGTTCACCGGAGGGGGCTCCAGGTCCGAGGGAAGCTCAGGTAACGGGCTGGTGAGTTTTTCAGTGCTGACGACGGGGAAGGTGAACGTGGCTGAGGCGGGGCTCATGGGGATGTAGCCGTCGGGTGAACAGTCGGAGCTGGGCGCAGAGGGAGAGGTGCTGGGGCGCATGGGCACGTAGCTGTCCTCCGTGCTGTCTGCTGCAGTTGAGTAGAGTGGGGAGAACCGACAGGGCTTCAGAAGGAAAAGAGAAACAGGTCAATAAATGAATAGCCAGGAAGTGCTGTGAGCTGGCAACAGATCTGAGCTGACCCCCAGGCCAGGAAAGTACTGACGTGACCTTTCTGAGAGGTGCGAGCTAGAAAGACATGAGACAAATGCATGAATTCAGATGAACACTCCAGCTTTGGAGAAGTCCACTTCTGAGCTTTGCAAGTCACTGCTGGAAACTAGGGCTGAACTTACTGGTGACTTAAGTAGGCTAAACCCTCCAACTTTAGTGAGCCTGCACTTGCCTCTCCCAGCAGTAATTCTGACCTATAAAATGAGGGAGGCTCCTTCATACAAAAAAAACATCTGAAAGGAGAACATCTGATTAGCTAGATTTTTGCAAATGTGGAAGCTGAGAGAGCGGACTCACAGACCTACAAGTTGCTTCTGATAGCTGAGAATAAACACTAGAAATTCATTTCATGCAAGTTAATCCTGGCTGAGTGGTGAGGGGGATTGATTACAAACCTTGCAAGCTTTCAAAGGGGAGAAAAACGTAAGGTGCCCACCACCAGAGCTTACACACAAGCAGGAAAGGCTCTCCTACACAGAAGAGAGTACTCCGCACCAGGCAGAAGACTGGCTATGTGATGTGTGATGGTGCTACATATAACCACGTCTGCCAGAGGCAGAGACTTTCCCTGTCCTAAAGAGGAGATATCCCTCAGGATCATGAAATTATAGACTTTAGACCCTTTTTTTCAAAAGATAAGCAGTTTTCTCAGGTGCTCTTGGCCAACAGTGTAATTCTCAAGCCTACTGGTATCCTTTTTCACAACAGACCTAGCTTCATCTGCTTTAAAAACAGGGTGCTCAGTGTCATGGCCTCTCCCTCCCTCCTCTCTCAAAGGCTTCCTGTGGCCACGAAGAAGCAGCACAGAAGTTGCCCAAAGCCAAGTGCTTCTTCCCTTTTTTTTATTCTTCTGCTGAGCACAGGAGAGGAATGATTGAATATCCGGATGTGAAATGATTCACTTTCTGAAGTTTGTCATGTGCCAGTGTTTTAAATTTGTGCAAGCAGAGTACTTACCAAATTCAAGCTAAGCCTCTTATCCCGACTTCTTAAGGAACTGCCTTCCATGTCTGCTGCAAGGAAAAAAAAGTGATTAAAAATGTGCTAAGGCAGTGCAACCCGACGGAGATAATTCTGGAGTAAAGCATATGGCTCTAAAATAATTAGAGCTTTATAAAGATTCCATAACTCCTAGTATTTATCCTAAATGAGGAAATCCGATGACACTTAAGACCAGAACTAACTCAGTAGCGTTTCAAAAGCAATTACATCTATTTTAAGTATGATGAAATCAAGGAACACACTCGTGTATAATCCAGCTGTAATTTACTCTTCCTGTAACACAAGCGGTTGGGGAGAAAGACTGGTGTGGTGTGGAGAGCAAGCCACCAAGGAAAAACTTAAACCCAGCTCCTGCTCTAGTCCCACTCTGTTTCCCACCTGTCAAACTGGGGAGATTATATGAAAAGGGACTGCAAGGAGTATTAATTCTTTACCGTTTGGAAAGTTATTTCGGAGCCTCGTATGAAAGGTGCCAGGGAAGCACATGTTATTGAACAGAGGGTGCACGGGGGAACTTAATGGTAGCAGAGAAATTCTTCTCTTTGCCACCAAGAAATGCTGATGTGGTGCAAGTGGCTCAAGCTGCTGGGGAACAAACAGCCAGAGAAAAGGTCACCAGCCAGGGTCCCCTTGTGCAGGCTGATCTTTGTCTTGGCGTAGATCAATTTTAGTTTTGAAGCAGAAGGCAAGACCCCTGAAATCCATCATTCAGTGCAGGGATCAGCAGTGGGAGATGCTTACAACTACCAGCCTTTTCTGGCAAATTATTTTTGGTGCAGAAAATGGCTTTTCTGTAGGAACGCCTTAAAACCCTGCAACCATGTTAATCCAGTCCCTGCTCTTATGGTGGAGACGTCAATAGTGCACTGCAACTGGGGGCCTTTGTGGTGGTATCAGCAAAAAAAGGCTGAACAAGAACAAAGCAATACTGTCAGTGCGGGTCCATATTCAGATAGACACAGTCACTGTCCTAGGACAGCTACATTTATTTATTATTTTGGCAAAAAGACATTCAGGCACAACACTCCGGCAGATGCCAGGATCCAGGTGCCTTACGTGTGTACAGCTCGTTCCCCGTCGCGGCACTGCAACCAGCATACGCTGCCTTCGCACTGGGTTAATTACATCTGCTCAGCTTTTACAGGTTGCCAAGGGGAAAAAAATGAGGTAAATAACTCCAGTGGGCTCGCTCTGGGAGCTGGTGAGGAACAGCTGCTTTCTCCCCATTTATTTTTCTGATTTTTTTCTTGTTAAACACATTTTAATTCAGAGTTTAACCTTCAAATAGTTTCAGCTGCACTTAGGGTGAGAAAAAATAGCAGCACTTATCAATTCATTGCTGCCCCCTGTCAGGCAGAGATAACCTTGCAGCACGGTAGCAGAACATGACATTTGGCCACTTAATCCTCTTAAAAACATTTTGGCGTAAATTGGGCTGGAGGAACATCAACTGTCTGAAGCGTACTGGTGGCGTTAGTGCAAAAGCAAGAGGAGCACCCAAGTGTAACTGATAATTAAGAATACCGATTGCACTGATGGGTGTTTCTCCAGAAACCTTCCAAGAATTGTTTGTATACTGATAAACAGGGTGGACAGAGGTCTCCTTGCCTTAGCTTCTGAGCTTTAAGAGCAAGATCTAACAGCCCCAAACACTGGTTGGTTATTCAAACTACAGGAATCTAAAGGATGCTTGTCCTTAAAAACCTACATTTTTGTCCTCATGGAAAACAACACATCACTGCAAAATACTTGCTGATTTCCAGCCAGGTATTCCAGTTGCCTCCCTCTGTTCTGTGGTTCCACAAAAAAAAACCCAAAAAAAACCCAAACCCAAAACTTTCTCATACTGCGTATACTGGTTTTTGACACCTTGATTTCTGGGTTTTTGATTGTTATTTTTGTGTGAAATGATAGCATTTCAAGAACAAATGGAAAAGTCACCTCAGCTCAGAGCAGAGCTTGCTTTGCAGCAGAGCCTTGCTCTGCAGAGGGTTTCCAGGCCACCCTGACTGAAGTGCAAGGACAGAGTGGGATTTGCTCAAGGACACACAGAGTCCCTGGTTCAACTGGGATTATATCCTATCGCCAGCGTCTCCCTGGCTTCCCGTTCTCTACTCTAAGCTGCAAAAAGACACGCTGCTGCCATGCAAAGGACTGGTGCTTTGTGTGAAGCAGCACAGCTACAAAGGCATTTCCCATGCCCAAGCCATTTTGATCTGCATGTATGGAGAGTTTGGCATTGCCCAAATCAGTGTCTGGCTTTTCCTTTTTGTTTTTCTGCTGCTTTCTTTTCTGAGAGGGAGGGAGCATGGAAAACTAGCAAGTCATGAGGCACCCTGAAGAGATACAGCCAAATTCCTGCCCATGTGTACACAGTGAGAGGCTTTTACAGACCAGGAGCTGAAGGTGAGGGACGGGTCTGAATCCTGCTCGCTAACCTGAAACAAACATTTCAGGTCGCTTTGGGTGGTGTATGACTTCACAGAGGGGAGGACAGGGAGGCACAACTGGAGGTGGGCACCCGCTCTGCACTGTTGAAAATACACTCACCTTTCCAGTTCCTCACGTTGTCTAAGCTGGATAAGGAGATCCTCCTGGGCACCAGAGCGACCTGAGCCCGGCAGATCCCCGCGTGCCCATTCTGGAGGGCCCCGCCGCCCACCTCGTCCCCTCTCCTGTCTGAGAAGTGGGTTGGCTTGGGCGGCCGTGGCGGGGGCGTGTTGGACAGGACGTCCAGCTGGGTTACACCGTAGGGCAGCGCGTTCTGGCTCTTGTCAATCTGAAAGGTTGGTGTCAGCGGGGTCCCCAACAGTGGAGAAGAGGAGGAAAAGTCATTGGGTGGCCTGCTAATGTCTACGTTCCTGGACATGGTGCTGGGATTTGGCAACGTGGCCCCGTCCTGGTGCACAGTGCCAGCGCTAGATGGCTGTACAAGGTACAAGGAGGGCTGGGACTGCAAGGAGTCGACAAAAACATCGTCCGATGAGGTTTGCTCCAGAGATCTGTCTGAATTCGACCAGCTGTCACACCTGCAGAGAGACAGAAGTCGGTACTCGCGCTTTCCTTTTCTCCTGAGCAAGCACATAGCAGCAAAAAGACCCCAAATCATCAGTTTGGGACAAAACCTGTCCCTTCTTTATGGCTGTGGGAAGTCCCTCCTGAGCTGGGCAGGGGGACGGGGCACTTTGTGGAGCACCTTGGGCAGCAGCAGGCAGAAAGGGCATCTGGAGGGAGGCCCAGCCACTCACCCTGGAAAGGGCCAGGACCAATGTTCAGTGCTTGACTGCTAATCTGTGCTATGAAAAGCCCTCTGCAAATTGGATTAGGCCAATGGTCCCCCGCTGTCCTTGGGAGCCTACTCTGAGCGGCAAGGCTCAAGGACCAGCTTGGCCCAGTTTCCCGGGGCATCAGCGGGCAGGCAGAGGGTGGCTCCAGCCCAAGACATCTGGCAGACCTCAAACCTACCTGTTGTGGCTGAGCTTGCCTGACTCGCAGTTGGAGAGGAAGAGGTAGTCGGGGAGGAAAACGGACTCTGACTCGCTGGGGGTCTCCTCCGCAGCAGATGCGTCAGCAGCAGCGTGGTCCACCGAGAAGGAGGGATCGGCGATGCGGGAGGCGTGGGTGGAGGCGGCCGGCGACGGCTGCGGGGACGAGGTCGTGTGAGACAGGCTCTCCACCGAACCTGCAATGGGAACGGATGGCCCCGGCTGAGGCACGGCTCTGACCCACCCTGGCCCACTCCCGGCCATCGCCACCTCGCTTTTGCACCAGGGATGTTTTATTCCAGAGGGGCAATGGGTGAAGGCAAAAACTGACTCAGGGAAGAGGGGAGCCTGATTCTGCAGCTGCTCCCTCTGTGCAGGCTGGGCAAGCCAACTGCCAAATTGAGGGGCTGCAGAAGGTGCAGACCCCCCTTGCTCTGGGGTCTCCCACTCCTGCAGGGCTGCAGCATCCCCCCTGCACACAGTGATGAACACAGCATCTGCTGAGGGAAGCGCTGAGGCAGAGCAGTCTGTTTTATCAAGTATTTTTTAGGCCCTAAGGCAAATAATTAATTATTCACCTTCAACTCTTCAAATTAATGGCGACAAGGGAAGGGATTGATTTCTTCCCACTTTCTAGATCTCAGTGGACAAAACTGAGCTGGGTGGCTCACAGAGCAGCCGGATTTGTTGCACCTTTGAACTTATCTGCAAACTCTGTTTGCCTCTTGAGGCCACGAGAGCTGTGGGGTAGCTGTTACTGTGCTCAGTAACACCTTTCCCACTCCCTCCATCCCTGGGTATAACGCTCCAGTCCCATTCCAGCACAGAGAGGAACAGGTCAAAGCCTGAGTCAAAGCAGCAAAACCCTTCATCAAAATGAAAAACCCCGCAGCAAAACCAGACACAAACCAGCTACCACTGATAAAACCAAACCAAGCATAAGCATGCCTTCAAAATGTAGCGAGAAGGCAGATTTCTCTAATGCTGATATCCAAAATTTGCTAGAAATGCTGGGAACCAGCCCTTGACCACCTGCATGCATGCTGCAGGCCAGATCCTGCCTGGTGCAGTGAGGTCCTGAGATCCTCTGGCAGGTTCTGTCTAGTCCTCAGCTCAACACAGCAGCAAGCCTTGGTTGTTGTAGTCACTTTCCAACCCTGGGAGGTGCTAGGTGTATGTGCAAGCTGGCCAGGGACGGCGAGAGCTGGCAAGACTTGGGTGGTTAGAGGGCAGCATCACTAAACACAACTAACGCTCTCCAGTGACCCAGACTTCCACACCAGCCACGGTGGGCTTCACCCCACCACCTTTCTGATCTCGGCCAGAGGAAGAGTAAAACAGATCTTTTCTCCCTGCACTACCCCACGCTTCATCCCTTTAAATCGAGCAGGGAGTCACCTCTTTCCTTCCCATCCACCAGCACTGACTCACTGCTGCTTCCTCCTGTTAGCGTTGGAGGTCTAGAGCAGTGGTGGACCCCAGGTCAGCAAAGCACAGAGGTATGTGCTTAAATTTGAGCTTAAGTGAAGCATTTGCTTAATTTAACAGCTTATAACAGCAGAATCTCAGCAGTGAGCATCTGGAAGGAATGCCTTGTGCGGGGTTTCACATTTGCAAAGCAGAGCTGAGGGCTGCAGCCTTCTCATCTGAAAAATAACTTTTCCCCTGTTCATTGTGCTGGCTCAGACGCTCACTCTACTTCCAAGCCTTGGACTCAGAGAGCTGTCTTGCAGACTAAGGATGATCAAATATGCACTGGGCTGACTCCGTAGGGATCTCAGAAAAGCATGTTCACATCACCATCTGACCACTTTTTTTTTTTAAAAAAAAAAAACCAACCCCACAACTAAACCCCACCATAATGCATAAGAAAGAAATTAATGACATTCTGGATTATTAACACAGAGAACGAACAGGCCTGAACTCCATCTGGTACTCACAGGGTTTAGCCATGGATTATCCCATCAGGAAAGGCTGCGAGCTGCAGACCACATGGCAACCGCTGCGAGCAGGAGGGAGGGATGAGGACAGCGCAGACCTTGCCCTTTTCTAACCTTCAGGGGCTCAGGGACCTGTAGTCAGCTCCAAACAGTCCAGCCCTGTCCCTGCCAGCTCTGCTGGTAACTGAATCAGCACGCATTAGAGTTGTACCGTGGCAGCAGCTGGGTAGAATAAATAATGCATGGCCACTTTCGACAGTGAGAAGGCAAAGAATAGGTTTGGTGCCTGCCCTCCCCTTTGCCAGAGAGACAGCCGGCAGCTTTGGCTGCCAAAATAACTGCTTCGGTGGGTACTAACCCAAAAATCTCTGCACTGTATTGATGGGGAAAATCACCACGGAGGATGTGGAGCATCCTCTGCTGGGACTTTCCCCATCCATTGCTTGGAAAAACACAGGGCTTCTCCATCCTGCTACAGACCCCAGCCTGCTCCTCAAAAATTGTTACAGCGCAACAGCAGTGCAGGGACAAGTGAAATAGGGGAGTCCTGCTCCCCGCCAGACTCCATACCATGAGGTAGAAAGGCCACCCACCTCTCCTGGCCAGGGGCCAGAGCCTGACATTAAAGAGCGGCCTTGAGGTCTGTGCAACCGAGAAGGGATTTCCTCCTGCTCAGAGGGGAGCGCAGAGGGAGTATCTCCAGCGCCTGTCCTCCAGCATGGGCTGGGAGGAGCCATCACACCTCCCCTGAACTCCTTCAGATGCTGCCGTGGAGCAAGGATGCTGCCTGCCTCGCTTTGTATGGGAACACAGGGGGGAAATGAAGTGAAGACGCTCAGGAGAAAGCGTCTCTGCAAGGAGAGCACGGTTCCTCCAGGCAGCCCCTCGGTGCAGTGGTCCTGGCTCCCCTTGCTCCCAGCACACTGTCCTGGCTGGGGGAGATGCTCCCCAGTGCGGCTGCAGCAAGGTCCTGGGGAATTAAACCATCCTCATGCCATGGCAGAGTCTGTGCACATCGGCAAAAGGAAAAAAAAAAAAAGGGAGAGACATTTAAGGAGGTAAAGAAACCAGAGGAGCAGGAGAAAGGGAGAAGGTCCCAGCAATGGGGAAGGATGGGTGTGAACAGCAGAGCAACCAGAGGTGAGGGAGAGGTGGAACAGAAATGCTCTAATCCAACTGTTGGCAGCCAAAAGGGACCCAAGGGTAACCTGTCACTTAGGGTGACCCTGCCAATGTGCTGGTCCATGCAGTGTGCAGCGAGGTGGGGCTCCCTGGGGGCATCAGGCTCCACTGTGGCTCTTGGTGCTGTGGGAGACAGTAAAGCAACAAGAGAGCGATGGAGATCAGCAGAGACCTTCAGATGAGGGCTCCAGGAGGAGTAAGGCGCTTACATGGGATGTGGAGCAATATCTGGAGCCTGTGGAAGAAGTGAAGAGGGAAGTCAAGAGAAAAGGTCCCACTCTGGCCTGCCAAGGCATGACCTGGGGGAGCGGTCAACGCACAGCTACAATCTGTAAAAGTAAGGCTTCCTCGTGAAAAAGGCTCAACTTTCACATCAGTTTCTCCAGCTGCCATATTGCATTGTATCAATTAATTATGGTTTCAGCTTGCGTATGGGATAAAGGATGCCCAGGATGTCCTGTAGCCACCTCATTTCACCTCCTCCCCATCCCAGCCTTCTCTCTCCTCCAGCTGACTCCGTTGAAGCCCCCCATCACTTTCAGCACAGCCAACAGAGCAGCTTCTCGTGGCAGTCGAGCGCAATGGCTGCTGCGAGCAAATCCTTCCCGACGGCCCCCGTCCCAGGTGCTTCCTGACATCTGCCTGGAGCTTGCGCTTCGCCTCCGTCTCTCAGCCGTCCCCTCTCTTGTTGACTAAAAAAAAGCTGTCCTCACAGGGCCAGCCGCGGCTTTGCTAACTTTGGCCTGTGCTTGGCTTCTTACATGTCAGACTGGAGGCTGCTGGTGACGAGAGCCTGGCGGTTTGTCCAGCTCCTTTGCTGCTGGAAGGGACGAACTGGTCAGTGTTTGCCACTGAGTCACTGTAAACCTGTGGCTGCACTTCCTGTGCATTAAGCGGAGAAAGCAGCAGATTTTGGTTTTGGCCTCAAAGTCACAGCAAATTTTCAGAGATGTAAGGATCAAGAGTGATTGATTTCACAATATAACATTGGCTTTGAGATTCATTTTAATACACAGAACAGCTTATTAAAGTTTCCTGCAATTGATGTGTCTTTCTTTTGATGATTCATTTCAGGGACTATTATTTTTTTTAACATGGTAGCAATCAAGTTAAAAAAGCCTATGGCATTTAATAGAGCTTTTCTCTTCTTATGTTAATTTTGAAGGGTAATTTGTTTAAACCTACGGGCTCTTGGGGGATTTAGATGCTTCCAAAAAGCTGAAGCAATTAGCAGCTGTTTGAACTGTGATGTGCAACCTGTGGAACTGTGCAGATTTAAATCAGAAGATTTGAACATGCCCTGCAGCCTCACCTGAATTACACCCCAGCTTGACCTCACCGGCGTGAGTTGCAGGATAAATTGAAGATCTCACGAGCTATTCGCCTTTAGAGATACGATAAGTGCATTTCTGGAAGCTCAGCTTACGTGGTCTGCGATGAGGGCTGTTACGTTAAGGTGCCAGACTTCATCCTGAACCAAGGCAAATGCTCTGCACTGCCGAATTCCTGGGTCTAGCACTAGATACAGTAATATCTCAGCATCAACACGGGCAGATCAGTAGGAAGGGGGTTACTGAATATCCCTAATTGCATCCAAGCTCCAAAGGACTATTGACTCCAACCCCTCAAAGCTACCAGCTCTCGTTTACAAGTTGTATGCACGAGCAGTTTGTGCTGGCACACAAAAATACATCAGCACGTTTTCCTGATGGTCTCTACAGCAAACGGGAAAAGAGCAGACATCACATTTGTAACAGGACCACTGCAGTGCTCCTTCCACTCCCATTTCCCCTCAGAATAAACTACTGAAGAGAAGATTAAAGAAGGCCAGGAACTAGGATAGATTAAAATAAAACATCTCACCATCGCCTTTTGTTTCCTTTCAAGTTACAAGGTCGCGGTGTGGCGACGGGCCGTTGCAGACACCAGTAGCAGTCTGAGCACAGCAGCACAAGGGCCACGGCAGGATAATCTGCCTGGCCACACTACGATACCGCCAAACACATTACTGCCCTTGGGATGGAGTCCCTCCATCACCACCCTTTCCTCCTCTTGCACTGCCTTTTATCACAGCAAAGGACTTCGTTCTGACTCACTTCCTATGAAGCTCTCATATTGCTGCTGTATCTGCCCCTTGGAAACATCAAGGGTAAGAGAGATCGCTGTTATCTGAGCCTGGTTGTCTCATTTGAAAGGTAAGTTAATGATGATACAGGTCCCAACTTTAATTACTCACTACATCCATCTTGGAATGGTTAATTATTGGAAGCTTTCCAAGAAATTCGCCCTCCTGAGTATATACAGGTGTAGCTCTGGGCAAAACAGGTTGACTTTATGCTTCCCTGGCAGGACCATCTCTTAAGTCTAGACACACACTCTCCTACCCTCTCTATTTTCTTTATTTTTCTTCTCATTAATAGACTGAGACAGCTCAGTATTTTTATCATTGATTTATGTGTGTGCATATACACCCAAGTCTGTGCACATTCCACATCCAGCAAAGCCTGAGAAAATGCGAGTTTTGCAGGACACTTTCCTGGAACAGGTGTCTTACATTAAGCCAAACTAAATAAATACGGGACATGTAATGAAATAAACGGCCCCAGAAGATAACACTCAGTCAGCTTTTCACATAAACAGGACCTTTTCTTATTAAGGACCTGCTGTTTATTCTAGCAGGAATTGCTTCATCAAAGTGAGACCAAGCAGCCAGCTATTACCTCTACCCAGCAGAAGTGAGATCCCTGATAACTTTCAAATCAGGGTTTAGCAGCATCTCAGCGCTGTGAGAAGGCACAAGAAACAAAGTCCTACACCACCTGCCCAGCCTAACCAGCCAGCAAGGTCCATGCTTCCTCTCATCCTGGGTGCTGGTGTGGAGGAGCTGAGACGCTGGTCATCCTCCCAAGACCCGAGACAAGCATGAGCATGATCCTACCTGTGCCATCTTCTAGATGTCCAAAGTTACAGATCTGGCTGATGTTGTGCACCCAGATCTGCATCTCCTCCTCAGTTTTGGCTACCAGGTAGAAGGTGCGGTAGGTGGTTCTCACGATGAAGACGAAGTTGTTCTGAAATTCCTTCTTGATGAAGTTGGGTCCTGAGTGCTTCAGCACTTCGCACTCGTTGAGGTCGATGATCCGAATGGGCTTTTTGGAGTGGTTGTTCCTGTAGTACTCCAGGACATCTGGGTTCCCGCTCATGCGGCCTCTGCGCAGCACGAACCAGCGCTTCCGCCACGCCTGCAAATGGCACAAACAGGGCCCTTTTAGTGCCAACCACATAATACGTCAATCAGCCTACCCATGCTTATTTTCTTTTAGGTTTTATATTTTTTTTTGTAAGCTGGCCAAAAGATGACTTTGATTTTAAATGCTTGCTATCAGCTTGCATTTGTGACAGGAAAAAAGGCAGAAAGTTATCCCTTTGGAGGTCAAGAGGAGCAAGGCTTCTCCCCTCCTCTCACCCCTCTGCCAGCATGGTATAATCAAAATGTTCTGATACTTCACCGTGGAAGAGATTATAACACATTTTTCTTTGTGAAAATGAAAACACCTAGGATTGTACCCTGTGTCGGGTGCATGAGTTGCTGTCTGGTAACAAACACCTTTTGCCCAGCAAAGCCAAGGGCTCCAGATGAGCTATGCAGCTTCCCTCTGATGATTGTTCACTGCTAATAAAAAGCGTTAATGAGCTGCCAGTTACTTCTGAAAGCCCAGAACAAACCTTAAGGGAGTTGTAGTGCTACAAAGTTAAACAGGAAACTTCCAGACCTTACAGAAGGACGTCTGTTTACACAGACACTGCTTTGAGTGACCCAAAGTCAACCCAACCCAAACCTGGTAAGCACTGTTATCTTTTAGACCCTTGTGACTGAAGGTATGGGCAGGCTTAAATGAAATCCTGGCAGGACTAAGATGCACCATCACTTTATAAAGCTATATGCAAGCTTCTAGGAACAAAATAACACATTTTCCCTTTTTTTCCCAGCAGCTGTTTTTGTTCATCAACAGTATAAGCGCCTCTGTGTTGATTACAGCTGTCACCAACACGCTCACTCCTCCGGCCAGAAGAAATCCACCCCAAGCTCTGTTCCACAGAGAAAAGCTGAAATAAGACATTAGGAGATTCCCGCTTACCAAACTCCATAACAATCGTGTTGGATAAAGTCATGCCCAAACCAGCAGGCCCTGATGGCTGCCAGGGAGCAGCTGAAGCGAAAGCTGCAGCTGCTCCGGCCGCCCCAGAAAGGTGCGGGGGCTCCCGCGCTGCCTGGGTGCCCGCAGTAACTGTACAGCCACCGGCTGCTTTAGCTGCCTTGATAAAAGGTTATTAAAGAAACATCTGAACAACCGCCACCGCAAGATCCCTACCTGAATCTTATTCAGGTGCTCTTTGCAAAATGACTTCTCACGACAACATAAACCTGGGGGATTGCTTGTGTTTGAGTTAAAAATCACGCCCGTTTTTTGCAAAGAGTGGATCTGTCTGTCAGTTTAAAGGCTAAGATGTAAGAGTCCTTACTGGCACAGTGTAGGATCAACACAGGCACTACAGATTTTGCTGACACTGAGTTCCCATGGGCATGGTGATAGTTAAAATGATCAACAAAAACCAGCAACAATCATTTGCCAAGAAAAAGTTGTTTGTTATTTTTTTTCCACTACTCAAAAGAGACTTTCTTGCAGTGCAGCAAGCTTTTCACGGTCTGTCAATATTCACCCAAAAATTTATCTAGAAGTCAGTCTGTTCAGCCTGGCAGTGCCTTCATCTATTTTGAAAGCAAAAGATTCTTCCAAAACAATCTGCAGGGACGAGAGAATGAAATATCGTGGAGGGAGCTGTCGCAAGGCTGGACAAGCAGATACCAGCCTGTGTAAAGGAGGGGTGTTCAGAGGGGGGAGGCACGACAGGAAGCAGAGGTGAGGTGCAAAGTACATTACACAAAGAAAATTAAGTCTTGCCCTTGTGACCTGTTGAGGTTTGAAAGTGATTTGGTCTCTGCTGAAAGTAGCTGGAGATAACAGATCACTGAGGTATCTCACACAAGGCTAATTTTGCGGCAGCCAGGAAAAAAGAACACCCTCCCCCAAAGGAAACAGAAACAAAGGAAAAGTGTTTAATGGAGAAAACACTTTCCTGACTAGCAAGCTTC
Organism: Tetrax tetrax; assembly: GCA_009806455.1. NCBI lineage: Eukaryota > Metazoa > Chordata > Aves > Otidiformes > Otididae > Tetrax > Tetrax tetrax. Next base: position 823,525 of record WHYT01017284.1, read on the forward strand.
AGCAGCGGAATACAGCCCAGCAGGTATCTCACATCCATAGTCCCAGAAAGAATCCACATCTCTGCCACCTACAACCGAGTGCTGGACCAGCCCAATGCCCACCCCCCAGATGCAGCAGCACAGGAAGGTCACATCCCCTAACAAACTCTCTCCCCTCAATAACAAAAGAGAAATGCTTCAGGAGGTGTAAGCCAGACAAGACCTGCTCCTTTGCCTCCCAGGGAAGCAGGCTGCTCAAGCAGAGATGGGAAGGAGCCATCAGCTCCCCCACAACACCACTCCTCACTCCTCTTCCCAAGGCTGCCAGACCTGCAGCTTAAATACTGGTGGCTCCTTCCGATGGAAATTGGATGGAAATCACCTGCACATGGGCAAACTGAGGGGACTGGAGAGGGGATGGGATGGGGAGGGGAGCAGCTGGGGACACCCTGCCTAGCTGGCACCCATGCAGCTGCGGGGAGGTGGGAGCTCAGCCCTGAGGTCATTTCTTTAGCATTTTAATTTTCCTGAGTTTAAAGGGGTCTGTAGTTTCAGTATAATTTGGGCAGCCGGTGAGAGGAAAGAGAGAACTGCCTCTGTGCTTTGCCAAAGAGCTGAGGGTCCCTCTGCCCAGAGGCGAAGGCTGGCTTCGGTGTGGCGCGAGCGGCTGTGGCTCTGCAGGCTTCGGTTTTGTACAGGCCAAGAAGCCCCCGATCTCCCGCATGGCTGCCCTCGCCGCCTTCCCCAGGCTCGCGGTGGGGCCGTGCAGCCAGGCAGTCCCCCAGCCTGAGTCAGCAGTTGGGGAAACTGCATCCACACACACAGCACGCTTGCTCCCCACCTCTCCAGGCTCCCTGTTTTCCCTCCACTCTCCAGGAGGAAAGTGGCACGGCTACAGACACGTGGGTGGGCTGAAGGACCATCTTTTGCATCTCTTCTCCCGTTTCACACGTCCAGCCCCATCACTGTCTCTCCCCAATGGCCCATTTCCATTCTGAAACTTTCACCGATATGTGCCTTTACTTGCAAAATGTTGTGCTCCAAACCATTTTTCCTTATCCTACAACGCTGAGTGTACAACGTGCTGAGTTTTTGAGACACTCACAGTTTGCCTGCAAATGGACACGAGCAGGTTTGCCATCGTCGATGCGCAGGAGTCACTCTCTCCATGGCGTAGGCAAAACAGGGGTCAAACACACCTTTCGCACCAGGCTTTTATCTCCAAGAGTCAAATATCCTTTCCTCATTTTCCTGGCATTTGCCTGCAACGAGCTACACGTCTCCTTTCCCCGGGGAAAGGGGATGCAGCACACTGGAGTCGCTGGGAGCCCGGCCTCCTCCTTCTCCTGTTACAGTTCTTCTCGCCATCCCTGGTTTTCCATCTTTGCAGCACAACCTTCGCCCACAGACCAGGCGTGGTGCAGCACGTGCCTTCCTCCCCTGCCCCGTCACGCACCCAAAACAGAAGCTGTGCCTGTGCCAGCAACATGACACGAGGTGCTGAGCTCCTCCCGGGACTGGAGCGGGCTTCCCATGGCCTGGGGACCCCTCAGTGGGGAAGGATGCTCTGTGCCAGCACCCCATGGTATGGCAAGGAGCTCTGCTCCCTGCTCCCTCCATCTTCGAGCACCTTTGAGCCCCTGCTGCGGCTGGAGGGCGGCAGAGGCACCCGAGGAGCCGGAATGGGCAGGGTGGTGGGGCTGTGGCGAGGAGAGATTTATTTCAGCTGATCAGAGAGAACAATATCTCACGGTATTTCATCTGGAGCTGCACACACTGCCAAATGTACAAGAGAATTTGGATCAATTTAAGGGTGAAAGATTGCGCTCCCATGGTTGGATGAGGTAGCCTGTGTGCTTCAATAGGAACCGATTCCTGGGATGCAGCCTAGGCTCCTCACTTACACTACAGAAAGGATCTACATGTCCAGAAGAAATATTACATTTATTTGGGGGCCTCTTGAAATTAGTTCCCTCTTGATGCAGAAACGATACAATGATGATATGTTTACATGTCCTCCAAAGCTTTGCTGGCATTAGAGAGAAGGCTTTATCAGAAAAGCACAACTACAATCAGACAAGAGCCTACATAAATCTAGAACAATTTTCATCTGCCCTTCGTAAGTGGAATAGTTTGGTGCCAAAAGGAAGAAAGAATTTGCAGCAGTGTTGGTCGGACGCCAGCACGTTGCTCTGTGCAACACAAGCTATCAGTGTTTTCCTCTTGCTCCTGAATTTTTCACTTTGGGCACTGCCGAGCCACTTCTGAAGGGAAGAGGAATAGCTCTGTTTCCATTTCAGTAGGGTTTCTAAGAAAGCGATCGCTGCTTCCACAATCTGATGTCTCTACTTCTGCTGGACAAGTGGTGTGAGGTTTAGAAAGGGCTGCTATCACACGCAAACGTTCGCTCCGCCACGGCGCTGTCAGATAAAACAGGCCACAAGCAAACCCATTATGTGCTGAAAAAAACCAGCGAGCTGGTAAACAGAAACAAGAGTTCGAGAGCTCAGTGATGGGGAGGGCTGTAAAAGGTCTGAACAGTTGGGATAGCTCTCATCCCGCAAACTCCCCTGGAAAGACGAAGCGGCAAATCCCACAAGAGGAGGGATGGCGGAGAGCCGGCATCGCCCGTGCGCACGGTGCTCTGCTGCGGTTCTGGTGCCTCGAGCCGCGAGCCATCCCTGGGGCAAGAGAACTAGCAGAGCTGCAGGATGATGGTCCCCAAGGAGTGCCAGCACTCGAGACACAAGTTTTCAAAGCTTGCCTTTTGTTTAAACAAAAATTTTTAAATGTATTTTTTTGTGGAAAAAATAGGCGGAACTTCATAGCATTTCCTATAAATGACTTAGAAGAGGAAGTTAAAATTCGTATGTAGACAGGTTTGTAAGCAGCTGATGTCTAAGCCTTTAAGACCATAGGAGTTAAGAGAGTTTCCCCGCCGGCACAGAGCAGAAGGTGTTGGGACTGCACAGTACGGGCCCTGCGAGGGGGACCCGTGCCTCAGGAACGGGTCAGGACCAGCTCCCAGCAAGCATCCCCACATTCAAAGAGCCGAGGACGCTGTTGGGAGCTCTTCTGCCACTCTTTCAAGAGAAAAGGGCCAGCCCCGTGCCGTTTGTGCTCCTCAGCCTGGGAGACCCTTGCAGCAGGGCTCACGCCTTCTGCGCGGTAGGCTGCATTACTCATGACAGCACTCGATTAACTCACTCGCAGAAATGTGAGATGAAAAAGACCTCTTAATCCACCCAGCCTGTCCCCCAGCTGGAGTTATGGTTTTGCTATTTCAGTTGTGGCTGTTGGTCTGCAGCTCCCATCAGCTCTGCATAATAAATCTCTCCCTAACGAGGCTGCCTGCTGGTCCCTTCCCGTGTGTCCCCGCGCAGGGCTCTGGGAGCGGCTGAGCTCGTTGCCCATCACCCACCGGTTTAATGCTTCTCTTGGATGTTGTCTCCCTTGCTGTCTGGTTTGCCTGGCTTTCTACTCAGATCTCACAAACTTCTTCAGCAGTGAGAGGCCAAAACTTTACGGCTGGGAAAGAAAAATCAATAAATACTCAATTTCAGAGAGGAATACTCCTCCCTTAGGGCCTTCCTCCTGCCTCCACAAGCATGTAATTCTATTTAACCTAGAGAAGAGGGAGAAATTTTCTGCAGTAGTTTCTCTCCCTTTGCTTGGGTGCCTGAAGCTGAGGTGCATTCCCCTGGGTGCCGGAAAGGCATCAGCTCTCCCTTCCTCTACCCGTTCGTGCCCACTACATCTCTGCTTTCTCAAAGTAAGGGCTCAGCTATGGTGGGGAAAAGCACTGAGCTAAGCAGTGTTCTCATACAAAACAACTTTCAACGCAGACCAGCGCAAAAGGTCTGGCTCATCCCGTGCAAAAGACCATCAAACAAGGAGTTCAGGACAGACTACAGTCTAACGCTCTATTTCTATCTGCTAAGTCATGAGTCATTTATTGAGTCACCCGTCTCTCTGATTGTGGTAGTTTCTAAGAGCGTGACTCTAAATGAATCTTGTTTCAAGAAAGTCACCATGAGTCTTCCTTGGAGGAGATGTAACGGGTGCATAGTGGAAGGGGAAATACCTTGGTGCTCTCAAGGTGATACAGATAGATGAATTGACTAAAAACAAAATTGACTAACCAAGAAGTTTCCTGCACTGTAAGTGCAATGAAAGCTTTGTAATAAAGCATCAAAGATGACGTTCTGTAGAAGAGAGATTGCCTTTGTTTCTATTTCTCACAAAAAGAAATCTGTGGTTTGTGAAGAAAAAATGACACACACTAAAAAAAAAAGGAGAAAAAGTCCCAGAGTCATAGGTTGCCTGCTAACCTACACACATTCCTATTGCCTGATCTACATCCTAATCCATAATATTTATGGTGCTTTACATATACAAACATCTGCAACAGAATGAGTCACTACTATTTAATAAACACGCAGATTCTTTGTAAAGATAATGGGTTCACTTGGGCATGAAGGGTCAAAGTCATAGTGACCCAAAAACTTGGGAGTCCTAAGTTCTTAAAAACCTTGTGGAAGACAAGAAAACAAGTTCTGAAAGTAAAATTACTAATAACACCACTGCACTTTGGAGAGGGAGGAAGGAGGCAGACACTTGGATGAAGAAATGGCATTTCACTCGTCCCCCATCCTTTAGTAAGAGCAGTAAAGAAACGAGAACTGTGCTTCTCACAAATGTTTTGTTTCGAAGTTTCCTCCAAGGACACTGGCAAGGTGACAAAGCATCCCCTTGCTCCTCACACAAGTAGGAATTGCTCTACAAGCTGCTGGCTGAAGGGGAGCAGTGCTGCTGTCCTCTCCTCGCTTTCCTCCTGGCAGGTGGGTCTCGAGGGGCTCTCCCACAGAGACAAAATGCTGACACTGCGGTCGTGCCGCCCAGATGGGTCCCTGAGCTTTGCAGGAGAAGATGCTACGGGGCATCCCATCCAACAAGATCTTGCTACGGGGTAGAATTCACCAGCTTTGATCCCATCCACAACAATTCTCCCGCACCAGAAAAACACCGTGGCTCCATGTCGCCTGGGGGGACTGAAATGTGGCAGACGGCTTTGCAGGGTTGCTGCCTGCCCTGGGACATGCGGCGCAGGCAGGACCGCGCTGTCCCCGCCAATGCTTCACAGGGCGCACTGCTTCCTACCGTCCCGCAGCTATGGAAATGCCTCCGGACCGATAAAGCCTCACCTGTGAAATCCATAGCAACAAAACACCGAAGAAGAGACGGCAGAACGGCAATCCTATTCCAGTGGATTCATTTAACAGTGAAATCCTGACACAGGCATGAAATAACCAAGCCACCCATCCCATCAACCCAGGGCAGGACTTCTCTATTCTTCCTCCTATTTTGACAGCAGTGGTGCTGAAAGCTTGAAGCTTTTCGTGTTAACAGCTGCCCTGCAAATACGGGCAGGCCCCGTCGAGCTCATTTATAGAAAACATAAGGATCAGTCATTACGAAATGACAGCTAACTGCTGTAACACCGGGCTGCACCTCCCCGGGAGAGGCTTGCGGCTGAGTGAGGTTTGTCAGGAGCATCGAGCAACCAGGGCCAGCCAGCAATCTCGACAGCATCTGCAGGGGTGCGAGTCAGAAGACACAGTTGGTATTAATAAATAAATAAATACATCAGCTCCCCCACCGCGCTTGGCTGCGTTGCGTTGGGGCTAACGAGATGGTAAAGACAGTCTCGCACGTTTTCAGGAAGCAACTGAAATTTTTGCCACTCGGGACTGTTACGCCCAAAGGGATCTGGAGAACCAATGAAAAATGCAGCTAAGGCAAAGAAAGCCAGCTGCGGGGTGAGATCCACACAAGCTCGGGAAGCCTCCCCATGGGGCAGAGCCCAGTACAGCGTCGGCCCCAGGCTGGCCAGCTGCTGCCTGGGCTGCCAGCCCTTCCACTGGGCCACTGGCTTTCATCACAATGAGCCTGCGAGGGGTGAACAAACACACTGAGTGGAGGGAAGCTGATTTTGGCCACCTGGCCTTGCCCCTGCCCACGGCGGGCAGGCAGACCCCATCCCACCTGAGCAGCTGTAATGCCGGGTGAGGGGCATCAAACTGCTGGAGCTGGACACTGACTCACATCGTGAGCATCCTCACACTCTCCTTTCTGTTTCATTTTGTCTCTCTTGTTCACTTTCAATGGGGGTGTAAAGTCGGTCACAGCCCAGAGCAGAGGACCCAGCAGCAGAAGACGGCACTGAAGTGATCAAAGCCATTCCAGGATCGCCTCCCACCCAGAGCCCTCCTCTCTTCCAGCACATTTCTTCCTTCCCGCGGGCAGGCGCAGTGAAACATTAATTCCTCTAAGCTGCCCCCCAAATGACACCTTTTGACCGCTGCTCGATTTTTGCAGGCATTTCAGCTCCCTGACAGTGAAGACTTACAGGCAGGACTCTTTACATGAGGATGTTTACAGCCTTACCAGCTAGCCAAGAGTTTTAGTTCCATATTCCCTCACAGCATGTTTATGTGTAGTATCTAAAATGACATTATTATTATAATCCTGAACGCAGCTTAGATTTCTGGAGTGCTTTTTTTTCACCTTTAAATCCTAAAGCACTTGACAGCTGGTACGTGATCATTACATGCTGCACATGTTGTGATCCATTCACCTGTCACGGGGATACACCTGCCTCTGAAGTTACGCTGCGTTCCTGATAATCAGGATGCTTATCCGTACACCCAGGGGTGCACACTCACATCTGTACATTTGGCTTTGACCAATCTACGGTGCAACTTTTCCATCGGAAATCCTTGTTTAAGGTGGTAGAGGTCGATGGACAGAAAACCACTGGTCAGAAAAAAAATTTCTGATTTCTCAGGATGCAGGACCGGGCTTTTTACAGAAATGAGTTGAAAACAGGGAGAACAGAGAAACTAACACACTGGCACAGGTATTCCTGGATTGAACAACATAACTTCATTTTCTGTTCGTGGGAAAAGTGCTACTGAAACCTCACACTGCACAATAAGGATTCCTACTGTTACAGGAAAACTACTTGTGTAAAATGGCCTGGAAACCCTTAAGATCTCTCTGACTCGTACACAATAAATTCTTTAACACCAACACAGTAATAAGATATAATCTTGCATAAAGGTAAATTTCGATTTCTTGGAATGGCTTTAATCCAAAACTCTTGCATAATTGTAAAGGATTTTTAGAAGGCTCTGCACAGATCCTTGAGATCTTAATAAAAATTAAGTTGCTCCCAGTTCTGAAATGGAACTGCTGGGTATAATCCTCTGCCGAATGACCGAAGCTAGCGAAGTCACAGGAGTTTTCAGTCATTTTTGGAAGCTAGTGTAGGAAAATGTATATACCGAAGGGACTGAAGTTTGGACAAATTTTGAGCAAATTTGCTAAACTAATAGCTTTTATGGAAGGACTCCAAACCTGCTTTGCTGAGGAAAGAAACAGAGTTGGGGCTGATCCCCTTCTTGTGACTCGCAAGTGCGACGTCAATACAGATGTGCAAAGCAGTTAAAGACCAGAAAGAACTGCTGGGAGATTGCGCCCTGCCTGGGGCTATCGGGAGTCCCTCTGCCTCTATTATACTTGGAACTGGCGGTTTTCTCAGTATTCTCCGCGCAAACAGAGCACATTTTGCTGTTTCACCTTGTTAACTGAACATGTGGTGTGAGGTCAGCAACAGTCGCGCAGCCTATCTATAACTGTCTGTGCTCACATGATGCCACGGCTCCGAAGAGAAGGAACATAAACAGGAAATTGGGCAAAGTGACTCTTTCAGTAGGGGACCACAACACCGCTTTTATTATTTTGCTTTTTTTTTTTTTTTTTTCACGCTGTCAGAGCTGATGAAGAACACCAGCGGAGCCGGCGGGATCAGAATAAAAGCCGCGAATGTTTACGCTGTAACACTTCTGCCTGATCATAACAACGCGGTTCCACGTAGGGAAACGAGCCCGCGTTCGGGGTTTTGCTCGGCCGATCTCCCGGCTTGGTGCGCGTGGGAGTAAGGAGACGTATCCTCCGCGTCCACTTGGGGCCAAATCTGGAGTGTCTTTTTTTTACATCCTTATTGAATTCGTGGCTGCGTGCTGCAAAGGCTTTGACCTTTGCACTTCATTTCACTCATAAAATTGCCTGGAGAAAGGAAGTGTGTGTGCAGGAGGCAAGCAGAAAAACAGGGAGGAGATGCACACGTGTGGGAGGACTTGTCTTACAGAGCAGGACATGTTTGTTGAAAATAAGACCCAACCTTTCTGGCCACAGGTAGAAAAAGATAGAAAGAAAAAGAACCAATATCTTAACAGCAACTATTTAGTATCCAGATGAGCTCTGGATTTAGGCACGTGGAGGGGGGCACGAATGATTTCACTGCAGGTTCCGAGCTGTACTGACTCCAAGATCTCTGCTGGGATCTACGTATTGGCCTGAAACTGGTCCCACGGGAAGCACCCGGCCTTTGCGGTGACATTTAAACTCCACTGCTGCAAATGGCAAAGCTCCCGTTTGCTCAGAGGGGGCCAGGTCCTCCTCTTGACAGGAAGCTCTGAGAAATGCAGAGATTCCCAAAAATGGAAACATGATACGAAGGAATTCTCTGAATAAAGAAAATCTGCCTCTGGACTGATGAGGAGCCGTTCCATCAACCACATCAGAAGATGAACTCTCCCTTCATGGGTCTGGCCTGGGGTTTTTTTTTGTGGGTTACACACAGGCTGCCCCGAACACTGAATGTTCTCCAACCAGAGAGCAAACATCTACCGGTGGCTTCAGGCATGGTAAAAGACCCTGATTTTGGGGAAGGCAGGCTTCCCCCATAGCTGTTAACCTGCAGAGGGCAGGCAGCGTGCCGTAGGAACACCGACCGGCTCTTATGGCATCACGGGGCAGAGCCAGTGAGGGATTTTGGCTCCGCGGGTGGGCTGGCAGCTCTCCTGCATATCGCAAGGGCTGCCAGAATATGACCAGCAAACAAATGAATTACAATGAAATAAGGAATTTGGAAAGGTCTGTATTTGTCACAGAAAAGCGATTCAAGAAATTGGGTCTCTCCAGTCTCAAACTGGAAACAGTGCCGTGTGATTCAGATGCTCAGCCGAAGCCAGTCATCACCAGCCAGATTCCCTCGCTGAATATTTACAGAAAACACACCAGATTATAAACGAAAAGTTAATTGTCAGACCTATTTAGTAAATATCATAATTGCATGAAAGAGTACACGAAGTGTGGGGGTAAGACACAAACCAAAACACGTGGTGGAACGCGCTGGATGAAGTCTGTTCCCACATTGCGTATAGGCAGGGATGAGCGCGTTACTGGGGGGTACGTTACTGGCCCATGCTAGCTCTAGAGGGGTTTGAGCTGAACATCAACACCACCGAAGGAGGCTGGAAGTGCTCAATAGCTGGTTTTACACTCATTTGTGCATTTCAAAGTACAATATTGGAAAACCAGCTACACCAAGGAATTTTAAAATCCATTTTGATTGCAGTTCTGCTGTTTTCAGCTGTCTTCTCACCAACTACATTGCACTGTGCTACCCTTAGGTATTCTGTTAGACAGTGTTACATTTCCAGAACTGGGTTTTCTTCTTCTTTAAAAGCTGTCTTATATTAATCTCTGCTTTACACTTCACAGGAGGCTGAGCTGGTTTTTAAACACTTTTAGAATTATTTTTTCGTTCTCCTTAGTTTGTGGAAAAGTGGTCATCACTCACATGGCTCATAATATACAGCATCCACTGCCTGTCATTTTTTATTTTAAAATAAATGAATGTGAGGAAAAACATAAACAATGCTCCCTGTGCCAGGTTTTCTTTTGTTTGCTTAAGAATTTTGTTGTTGTTGCTGCGCCCTGCGTCTCACCCAGGAAAACAGGGTTTTCGGGGCTGAGGGTTTGAAGAAATAACACCCCGCGAGCTCCGCTTCCCTTCACGTTTCAGGTGCATTTCCCAAAGTCAGCTGGTTAAAGTCAGCTCGAGTATCCAAACATCCATCATGTAAACTTCCCAGGCTCAGGAGATAACTGCACATTTCTCCGCTCCGCTGTGGGAAGGCAACGCTGCCTGTGAAATTCTGCAGACCTGCGCTTTTTTTCTCAGTGTATCGTTTCACGCTCTGCCTACTTCGCACCGGCCCACGGAGCGCAATGCTCCGGCGGAGCTGGGAAGGAGCACCAGTGGCCTCTGGGCTCAGGACTGCGCGCCCAGGTCCTGAGCTGTGTCCCTCGTCCTCAATCTTTTCTCTTTTTACCTCCTGAGACTGGTCTTTCCAATCACAAGTCACACAGAGGTTAAGTTTTCTCAGTCCCTTGTTACTGCACCAACTTTTGTCTCGCCGTGCCCCGGGCTGGTGTACTCTGCATAGAAAAATCTCAGCATGGCAAATAAAGTGCTAACAGCATATTTAATGTTTATCTTCATTTGAATGACTTCTCAAACTTCCCTTGCTGAAGCAAACGATGAAATCACAACATGTTCAGAAATATTAAATCATTTCCTCAACATCTGAATATAACGGGTTGCAAAATGAAAACAATTACGTTTGGCACATTGCACACTTTATCCTCAACACTCTGAATTCTGGTATCCCTTCATATTTACCGGCTTGTGCTGTGACCACAGCAGTGTTAAAAACAACTATGTACCATGGTTTATTTCCTAGGAAACCCCCCCGACTTGCCAAACACCAGCTTTGCCTGGACAGCTTGGGTTTCAGGTGGCCACGGCAGCCCGTTCACGATGCCCCAAACCAGTTTCCTACCTGCTGGCTTGCGGGCAGCCGATGGGTGTCGCTTGGAAATGTGCCTACCCTAGTACTGGGTTGTGTCCTGCTGCCTCCGTGGTGCAGAAAACCCAAATTCAACGTGGCACTGACGCGATGAGGTGCGATGCGCTGCACTGCCCTGCCTGGCTGCGCATTCGCCTCTGCCTCCCCACCCTGACCCGGTGCGAGCGTCTGAACTTCCCAACTCTGGCTGTGGGGAAAGGGAAAGGCAGGAACGGGGCTGCTCCTCACCTGAGAGGGTTTCTGGGTGCCAGGGAGGGCAACGGGAGCTCCCCAAATGGGATGAGGAGAAAGAGAGGGAAAAAAAAGTGCTCATTTCTGCAGAACCCCACGGGTTTCGCATCCAGAGTGGTTCATTGCTGTGAGGCGGCGACGCTTCTGTGATATCAGCGTCACGACAGACGTGAGTGGTGTGGCTTGCCCCTAAGCAGCCCAGGCTGGAGGGAGCTGGCAATCCTGCCCTCGCCGGCTGCCTGGCTCCTCGGGCAGGGCCAAAATGTCCCGGTTCCTCTGCGAAGCTGCCGCTCGCAAAGGGCTGAGCCAGCTTTCCTGAGCAGGTGCTTTCTCTTCGGGGTTATGTTCGGCCAGTTGTCAGTATTTTGTAACGCGGATTTTTTTTTGCGAGTACAGCAGGAGTCAAACTCTCCGCCAAACTCCACAAATAGTGGAACAGTTTGGGAGTAAAAACAGATTTCAGAAATGAAAGTTCAGCGTGATCTATTGGGAGCAATGTGCAATTAATGTGCTCAGCAATATCTTAAATATGAGCAATGTGGGAGAAGGGTAATAGCTCCCTTTCTATCATTTTTCAACCTGTCAGAACTCTAATCTATGAAACACCAAAAGCCAGATTCTTAGTAAGTGTAAACGGGAAAATGCAGTGGAAGGTAGTGGTGGGGTGTAGCTTACCCGGATCTTGATCTTTTTAAAACCATAAAACTATCAGAAGGAGTGTGTGCGTGTGGGATGGTGAAATGGGATCAATGTTACTGTTACAAAAGTGAGGATAATGAGCCAGCTGGGTTTTTCCACAGTCATTTTCAAAACTGCAGCATTCATTTCTGCTTTTCTGCAACTTCTCGCTCTCTTCTCCTCCCTTCCCTATCTCCTTTTTTAGTGGTTTTTGCACTCTGAGCTACACCCAGAGAATGAGGTCACCGAGGAGCAGCAAGGATGTGGATGCAGTCTGGGACTGCATCATTTTCTGCGTGCGTGCCGCCGGCTGTCTCCCCACTGCACGCCCCGCTCAGGGTGGGAGCACCCAGACTCCCTGGAAGCAGCGATGGAAAGGATGGGGGAGGAGGAGAAGGCGTGGAGACCGGACTGTTGCTGCATGGGGATGTCCCACCGCCTCTGCTGCTGGTGCTGAGGGACCAGAACTGGAGAAGCACACGGTGTCCGTGCTCCCCGGTGGTATACGGGATGCTGCTGCAGGGAGAGGTGCCTCCCCGCGCCCTCCCGCTGGCTGCAGTGAAAGAAATGAGGGATCCTTTGGACCTGGGCTGCTGTGTCCTGCAAGCATGAGGCTGGCTGTCACTCCACCCAGCCGCCCGCTCCTGTTGAGGCTGCAAGAAAGTTGGGATTACAAGGAGCTTCACCAGCTCCTCGGCCATCCCCTTTCCTCCCCGTTGCCTTCTGCCTCCTTCCTCCTACCTGCCTTCTGCCCAACATCTGTACGTTTGCTACCCTTGTGCCCTGAAACAGGGGGAGCATCTGAAGCACATCTGGGGCACCTGAAGCACATCTGGTGAGGCTGCAGGGCTCCCCAGGACGACGCAATCCCAACCAGCGGCGAGGCCACATGCTGCGTCGGGGTGAAGTGTCCCCTCTTAATCTTAGGAATGACCACAAAGCCTGCGTTCTGCTTTCCTCTGATGGGAAGAGTTTGTTAATTGGCTTTAAAACCATACCTCACCCAGGCCAAATTTCATAAATCTTCAAAACTGAAAGTGCACGGTCCTCTGCAGAGTCTGCAGTGGTTGCATGTGCTTCAGAAGGAAGCGAATGTAAGCGTGGCTGATGCTAATGCTAACATGATGCTGTCAACTTGAACTGCAAAACAGGAGCTGAAGTGAAATTCAGGCTGACTTGGAGTTCCTCTGCTGGCTTTTGAAATCATATAACCTCATTTTCAGTTTTTAAGGGGGTTTCATTGCTTGCAATCCCATAGGAGAGATCCACGAGGACAGAAAAACTGACAGCAGAAATGCCAAGACAGCCTTACACACCGAGATCTGCACAAACCACAACATAGACACATAAAAACTCAGAATTTTCAACAGATAGGATGATTTCCTGATCAGCTGAATGTGCAAGCAGAGTTAATCCACGGGGCTCTCCTGCCCATCTGGAGGGTACTGCCCTCCCTTCCCAGCCAAGGCAGAATCCTCCTCCTCCTCCCATCAGGGATGCCCCGCCGCAGAACGGTTCAATAACTGAAGGTTTGTGCCCGACAATTTGCTTTCAGCTTGCTTCAAAGAGCGTAGATCCTTGACAGTCAACGCCTTTGCACTGGCAAAGAAACCACCGCTCAGTGTGTTTTCTCAGAGGGTGCGGAGAAAACCGATGTACAACAAAGAAACCCCATGAAACATCCTCAGTGGTGTTCAGTCCGTTAGAGAAAAACAAATAAGACTTTCCCTGTTGCTGCCCTCACTTGAACTGCGGTGTTCAAGAGCCATGCTAAGTTAGGAATGACAGCGTTGTGGGTCTCACAGGCCTGCTGGCACTTACAGGTAGCGATGGGAGAAGGGATGAAGGCTCTGCTTAAACAGGGGTCATTTCAAGAGTGTTTATGTCCTAGGATGAAAGCAAAAGTAAAGCATCAATGAGTGTTTTCAAAGGGAGAGTTAAAGTGAGAGCTACCAAGGGAGAGTAGGGGAGCCCCAAACGGGTGAGAAAATTGGAAGGACAGGAATGGGAGGAGCAGGAAAGCTGAAGGAAGAAGGACAAATAAAAAATGAACTGCGGGAACCAGGCAGAGAAAGGACTGAGCTCTTCAGCCCAGCAGGAAGAACTGCAGCGAGGAGCAGCTCCGTCCCAGCGGTTCACATCGCTGCAACCCGCAGAGTGCTGATAGCAAACCTCTGCCCCGCGATGAGCGAGGTACGGCCAGCACAGCGGTCCTCCCAGCTCCTCAGGCAAGGGTTTCTCAAAATCACACCCAAGTTTTTACTATGGGTGGAGTAGCACCATCGCACTCTGAATCATCAGGCTGTGGGTTGGCCATTGTACGCATTGTTATGAGTATCTTCTTGGCTAACGCCAAGCGAAGAAACAGGAGGGAAGAGGCCGTTACTGAAATCCTACAAGGACAGTGAGGAATTATGGAAGACTATGCCTCACATCCCTACTTTGATTGCTGGAGCAGCCACGATGAGAGCAAAGCACCCAGAGCACTGCGTGGTGGGCACGGCCAGGCTGGGGCAGCTCGGAGAGCTGGCTCTGGAGCACCTGGCTGCTCCTAAAGAATTGCAGAGAGCCTTAGAAACCTCTTGTTTTGCTAGCACACTGCAAGCAGAGGGCAAGAGCTAATCAGGACTTGTGCTAATTAAGCTGCCTATTGCTGCGAGAGGATGGGGATGTGGCTGGACGCCAACAGTAATAGGGTAGGCGGGATCAGAGGGCTCTGCTGACTCCCAGCAAAAGTCTGCTTTGGTAACCTGGTAGTTAGTCTTTTCTTCTTCCCTCTCTCATCTGTGGACTGATGCAGCCGGTGAAGCCCTTTCGGAGCCCCACGCACCTCCATCTCCTCCTGGAGACACGTGGGCAGGAGCCATGGGGCCTGCCAGGAGGGCAGAGCCGTGAGGGGACGCGGGCGCTGGGCTCCTGCTCCCCTCCGCTCAGCCCCGCCACGGGCTGCGACGGCTGGGGCTGCTATTGCTGGCAGAGCGACAGCCTGGTGTTTTTTGACCTTTTACTCTTCCAGAGATAGAAATGGGATTTGTCTGAGGCTTGGAATAACTTCCTGCGATTGTGTTGGAGAGGGCTAGTCTGGCTTGCTAGATAGCTGTGTCTGTCGGGCTGGTTTAGGAACGGAGAAAGCTGCTGCTCTGTGACTAAGCCGGAGACAGATTTAAAAGATCCCAAAGACACCACATGTGCCTTAGAGAAAAATAAGCTGATAGCACCATACGTTGTCTCCAGTAGGACAACTGGGCCTGGGCTGCTTCTGGAGAACCATGAAGAAACCCTGTATATTGAGAGTTATTCCTCAGATGCTAACTTGTAAGTCCTCTCCAGATCAATGAAGTATGTGTGTCTGCATGTGTGGGAACGTAGGTAATGGTCTGAAAACTGATCCTTTGGGATGATGAGAGCAAGTAATAGTTGTGCAAGCTTCCCCCTCCTCCTCCTCCAGCTTTCCTCTGCCTCCGCAGTTGGTGCCGCTGGGCAGACGCCGAGCCCGAGGTGAGGGAGGGCTGCTCTGCTCCCCCTGCATCTCCAACAGCCTTCTGCGTCTTTTTCCTTACATCTTTAACTGACTTTTAGCAGCCTTTAAAAGTGACATTGCCAGGTCA
>WHYT01017284.1:850097-877494 GCA_009806455.1 Tetrax tetrax
TGGACGCCAACAGTAATAGGGTAGGCGGGATCAGAGGGCTCTGCTGACTCCCAGCAAAAGTCTGCTTTGGTAACCTGGTAGTTAGTCTTTTCTTCTTCCCTCTCTCATCTGTGGACTGATGCAGCCAGTGAAGCCCTTTTGGAGCCCCACGCACCTCCATCTCCTGGAGACACGTGGGCAGGAGCCATGGGGCCTGC
Organism: Tetrax tetrax; assembly: GCA_009806455.1. Taxonomy (NCBI): domain Eukaryota; kingdom Metazoa; phylum Chordata; class Aves; order Otidiformes; family Otididae; genus Tetrax; species Tetrax tetrax. The sequence continues at coordinate 850,295 of WHYT01017284.1, forward strand.
CAGGAGGGCAGAGCCGTGAGGGGACGCAGGCGCTGGGCTCCTGCTCCCCTCCGCTCAGCCCCGCCGCGGGCTGCGACGGCTGGGGCTGCTATTGCTGGCAGAGCGACAGCCTGGTGTTTTTTGACCTTTTACTCTTCCAGAGATAGAAATGGGATTTGTCTGAGGCTTGGAATAACTTCCTGCGATTGTGTTGGAGAGGGCTAGTCTGGCTTGCTAGATAGCTGTGTCTGTCGGGCTGGTTTAGGAACGGAGAAAGCCGCTGCTCTGTGACTAAGCCGGAGACAGATTTAAAAGATCCCAAAGACACCACATGTGCCTTAGAGAAAAATAAGCTGATAGCACCATACGTTGTCTCCAGTAGGACAACTGGGCCTGGGCTGCTTCTGGAGAACCACGAAGAAACCCTAAAGCACGTGGTGTCTGTATATTGAGAGTTATTCCTCAGATGCTAACTTGTAAGTCCTCTCCAGATCAATGAAGTATGTGTGTCTGCATGTGTGGGAACGTAGGTAATGGTCTGAAAACTGATCCTTTGGGATGATGAGAGCAAGTAATAGTTGTGCAAGCTTCCCCCTCCTTCTCCTCCAGCTTTCCTCTGCCTCCGCAGTTGGTGCCGCTGGGCAGACGCCGAGCCCGAGGTGAGGGAGGGCTGCTCTGCTCCCCCTGCATCTCCAACAGCCTTCTGCGTCTTTTTCCTTACATCTTTAACTGACTTTTAGCAGCCTTTAAAAGTGACATTGCCAGGTCAGATGTTTTCAGCACAACCGTTTGGCTGAGGAGGAGGAGAAGCCCCATCACCTTTGCTCAGCTGATGGCTCTGGCACTGGCTGGGGTGGGGGGACACCTGGAGAAAGGCACTGGATCACTCTCTTCCAACCATGAAAGATGCTAATACCTACACGCTGACAAACCCATACATCCCTGGGAATCCAAAAAAGGGCTAGATGCAGACATGGGGTTGTAATACTCCTTGATGGCCCTCATCCACGACCCTGTTGCACTAGACAAAAAATATTAAAACTAAAAAAGACGGATTTTGGTCCAAGGAGCTTGCCATCACAACTGGTGCGCTGGAATTTGTAATGGCACTTGCAAGAGCTCCAATTGCTCCCAGGTAAACAAGCCAGCCTGCACAACCAGGATATGCTCCATCTTAAGCCCTAGATAAAGCTTTTATGTAATTGTTCGGCGCTTGAGCTGTCACTACTGTCCTTCCACACACCTGCTGTGACACATGGTGACATTGCTGTCAAAGACAAGGTAGGACCTAACCTAGACGGTCTCTTGTCGCTCTGCAGATCAGTGGGGAGCTCCCAAAGAATTAAGGAAATGTACTTCAGACAAAAGCTTTTCAAAGCAAGCTTTTAGTTGTTTCTTGTATTTTACTCATCAGTAGGCAAAATCACTACGCACAAGTCATGTGTGTTGGTGTTTTCCTGTGTGACTCACCCCTAGACTGGCTGCTTCTGACTCTTAAAATTCAGAGTAGGAATGATCTTGGCCTTTTACTGCTATTGCTGAACATATCTCACCTGGTGGGCAGGATCCTTGGCTGGAAAATGTAATTTTGTACTCTGGAGTATTACTGGCCAACAAACTCCAAGCAGAGCAGTCCCAAAGCCAAGTCACATTTCTGCCACAAATAAGCACCAACGCACAAGTTCAACATACTTCACACTTCTGTGCACGAACATAATTCACAGGTTTTCAGCTTCAGGGGAATTCAGATGTGTTACTGATATATATCAGCCTATGTGATTTATAATATAATTGTATAATAAGGTAAGAAGGGTAACATCACACCTTTGAGCTTCAGCGCGCAGCAGTTCTCTTCAACAGCAGAAGGAAGCGGCACTGGACTGTGCAGCTGATCAGTTTGCGTTAAAGTTCTGACTCCTGCGTGTACTTCACTTACTGCTTTCTAAACAGGCAGTGTCAAAGAGACTGGAATTTTGTATTTTAATATGTTTTGTAAAGAAAAAAAAGAACTGCAATCAAAACAGGGTGAAAAATTTAACACTGGAAAAAACATCTAGCTTATTTGCAGGTAATTTCACATAATTGATTAATTTCAAATCCTTTTAAAAGGTTTAAAATGCTTTTGTGCATTTTTACTGAATTCCAATTCTATTCAAATGCAACTTGTTTCAAATCACATGAAGTAATCCCTGCTGGGGGAAAGAAAGCTTTCCACAATGGTGCCTCTTTAATATCAAAATTATAACATAAAGAACCGGAGTAATTGTCTATGAAGCTATACAAATGTCTAGATATTTATGGACGGATATAGAGTATCCCTGTTAGCAAAAAGAAGTGCCACAATTATTCTAAAAACTCCATTTAGTGGTAAATCATTACACAGCAACTAATGGAAGCGTGTTTCTAGGAAATAAATTAAAATGTACCTGTGGAAAAAATGAGATTAAGAAATGATAATTTATTTCAAAGATTTCTACCTTTTCATTTAAATTACTGTAAAAATCAGTGATATCGCTGTTTTAGGCGAATTAATGTTCTGGATAGGAAACCTTCCTCAAGGTGATTGGACTCGTTTGGGGAAGTATCATGAGGGGAGCCGTTGAAATTAAAAATAAAACTACTAGTACTCCCAGGCAGAAAAAAAAAAAACCCTACAGTTGCATTTCAGACTCATCTGGAATTGTATTTAAGAATAAATACACCAACGTGCCCGCTATCACGTTATCGTTCAAAAGACCAGGTGATGGCACATACGTAACAGTTGGCACGTTGGTAAGCAAGTGTAAAGCAGGCCAGCGGTGAGGGTTTCTATCAGGCGTAACAGAATTCAGTGTGTAGGTGTGAGAGCAGTCTTACCATACCAAAACCAACAACAAACCTCCAGAATAAACACCACCAAAAAAAAAGATGCAAAACACTGCAGCTCAGCTCCCCGTAGACTTAGGCTGGTTCCCTTACTATACCAGAAAAACAAAGCCCCAGAAGAGAGAGTTTGTAACTCAGCCTCGCTTCAGCCTTCAGCTCTTTTTCTGCACGGTTTCCCTCCTCGTCACGAAGCATCCCAGGGTTTGTTTATTTTTCCATCCAGAGCTCTCAGGCCTCTGACACAAACCCCGATAGGCACGCCGCACTGCGACACAAACTCAGATAGGCATCCCACAGCACGGCACCGTGCGGTCCTTCCACATCAAGATGCTCTCTCACAGTAACAGGCAAATTTCATGTCAGCCCAAATGTTAGATTATCCTGAATTTCTACATGCATTCTCATGAAGTTTCTGGAATTCTTTGCAAAAAAATGGTTTACAGGTTGGCTACAGAGCTGAGAGTCCCCTGCCCCACTCCTGAAGATACACATCTTGAAGGTCCTTTCCAACCTTAACCATTCTACGATTCTACAATCTTCTAATACTTCAATAATTATTTGCTTTTGTTGTTTGACCTGGCTCCAGGCTTGCCTGCAGAGCTGTGCCGCTGTCATGCCCCAGCCCCTGGTACCGTATCTTCACGTTGACAACGAAACTCAACACGATCTGCTCCGTCTACAGAGCAACGACCGTGCTGGGAGCCGTAAGCAGAAGCGTGAAGTTCACAGTCACTGCTTTTGCAAACTGAATCCCACAAAAAGTGATGTGAGATAAGGGCTGTGCGAGCACAGAGCAAACAAACAAACACCCTAGAGCTCTTCCATCCTGAGACTTCAGCGTAGTTTGCACAATTAGAAAAGACGCTATCGCTCAAGTCAAAAAGGAAAAGCGCAGTATTTAACATCCCAAATTCAACCTGAGGGAATTCAGCCTCGTGTTGCAAGCTGTTTCCTGAGGGTACTAAATAAACCCAAAGCATTTATAACCAAATCATTTGCCCTCCAAGTTGGGATCCCAGTTCCAGAAGGTACACGAGCACAGACTTCACATCAAGCTCAGGAATAGTCTTTGACCTCATTTAAACTAAAATACTTGAAGGAATTGAGCCCGCATTTTTTTGCCCGTAGTCCAAGTTTTCCCTGCTGTTTTCACTGCCCAAAGTCTGAGCAGTGCCTGGCAAGATGAAGTGAGAATCTTCATTCCAACTAAGTGATGTGCTCCTATTTAACCAGCTTCTCACTTCAAAGACAGTGAGGGTTTTCTTTCTGAAAAAAATTGCTGCTTCCCAGGACGTATTTGAAACAAACACATTGTGTGTAGTGTGAAACTGAGAGGACACTTCCTCTTCTAATGCAAAAGCCGTGCACCACAGAGAGGCCGTAAGCACCATACGTGAACACGTACATGAGCGGTACCTGGAAATCTTCCTGGGTACTGAACCGTTGGATGCCCACTAATTCTGATTTGCAAGTGAGCCATGCAAAACCATCAGGCAGGATTAACCTCTCCCTGCCTGGGAAGAAGTCTCCCTGGGGTTCAGCAGCGAGCACAAGGCGGGGTTTGCTTCTGCAAGCCTTGAGATGGTCCCCTAAGTATTTCTCTGGAAGTGGTTGAGTCACCATCCCTGCAGGTATTTAAAAAATGTGCAGATGTGGCGCTTAGGGACGTGGTTTAGTGATGGACTTGGCAGTGCTAGGGTAAGGGCTGGACTTGATGATCTTAAAGGTCTCTTTGAACATAAATGATTCTATGATACAGGGATCTTGGGGTATGGGAGCTCGGACTGCATAAATGGAAGAGCTGTTTGTGCTCCCAGTAAGGAAGTTTAAATTTGACCCGCAATGAGCGTGTAAGGCTGCAGGGAGGAAGGGCTTTCTCCACGGCTGTACTCAGAGCAACCTCTCTTTTGTCTCAAAGGCCGCTGTGGCTATGACTCACACCCAGCCATCAGACTATTAACACTTTTATTCCAGCTGGTTATTTCTGGCTTTTGGCAGTCAAAATACCTAAATGCCCAGTGTGCTTCCAGTGTAACTATAGAAATTGTAACAACAAACAGCAGCAGCTTGACCCACGGGTCAGCCGAAGCCAAACGCTGAATCACACACTTGTTTTTTACCTAGAGTGAGGAAAAGCAACTTGAGTGTGGGCAACAAGGTGGTCCATTTCCCAGCTACCTAGAAGATCCTCAGCCAGACAAGCTCAGCACAGATGCTGTTAGACGCTCACCTCTTCCATGGGAGATGCTAGCTGAGGTTCTGCGCAGCTCCCCTAACCAAAATATCATCAGACACGCTTTGTAAATCCACCTGAAGCTAACGGACTGTGTGAATGTTGTGAACTGATCTTTCCTCTTCTGCATATTCCTAATCCATAAGTTTCAGAGAGCTTTTTATAGGATTTCTCACTATTATTTTCCTAAGTTACAAGGAAGATTTTGTTCAAGCTCTAGACCTCCTGTACACTTTCAGCTCTCCTATGCCTGCAGCAGTGGTCAGTTCACTGTCAGCTGTGTCAGTAATTAGAAAATTCAAGTTGGAAGGGGAAGGCTCTTCAGGAAGAAGCCGGAATGCAGTCAAATTAATTACCTTGTGTCTCAAAAACTTTACCTTTTATTTTTAACCAAAACACATTTGCTTATGCAAAACTTGGCATTGTGGTGTTGCTTCAGCACAAAGGATTTCTTCAACTCCTCTCCCTCTCTAAAAAAAAGTAAAAATTTATAATAAATTTTGGTATTTATGGTATTATAAAGAAAGACAGCTCAGTAACCAAACACTTCCCAAGTTTGTAAACCAAAGGCTGAAGTGCAATGTGAGAAACCAGACTGATCACAAATGAAGAACAAAGCAGTTTGAACTTTAGAAAGCTTAACTCTTGATTATATAAATGCCTGACCCGATCTCTGGAGACCTGTAAAAGTGCAAAGAATGCCTAACAACTCTGAATGTAGAAGAGAAAAAGTATTTTAAACAAAGAGAATGGTCACTGGTGCTTCAGTTGTGTTTCTGTTTTATTTATTTTCTATAAAAACTATTTTGCTAAACTAGAAGGCCATGAAGTATACATCATCAGTAAATAAAACAGATCAGAACACAGCGGAGCAAGACCGTTAAGATTCACTAAAGAACCATGAGTGAAAAACACCAGTGTGGAAGCATCAAACCTTACAGCAGAGCAAGGACCAAGAAAATGTCCAAGAGGAACAGCAAAGCTGACTTAGGGAGAGCTCACCATCCCTAAAGCCATGTGCCTCATCCTAACCGAAAACGATCTCAGCGAAATTAAATCCAAAAGCCCAAAGTTGACAAAAATCAACTAATACAGTAAAGAGGAAAAAGAAACGTATAACAACGTTTTTGTTTTCTTCTGGCTTTCATTAAAACATACCAATGCGAAGTGCTGTCTACAGACTTGAAGTTGGGGTTACACAGAGGAGAGAAATTCTGTCCTGCGAAGGCTGAGAGAGTTCTGGGGCATGACAGCCCAAAAGGGTGGCCCTCAATGAGAAGAGTGATTTTCTTTTAAGGTGTTGCCCTTGTTGTCTGGGTGTTGCGCACAGCAACAGCGCAGAGAACAGCGCGTAGGAAGGACGCCTGTAAAACCACGGACTTTGTCAGGGGAATTCAGGGATGGGCACCGCGTTTGAAACGTTTACAGCTTTCTACTGTGGATTAACCGACATTTTGAATAACAAATCTTTCACTTTCTGTAGGGAAAGATAAGGTCCATCCTCATGCCATTCCCCAGGTCCTTGCTGATTGCCAGGGGAGGGATATCGCAGAAGTTCCCTTCAAGGAGAAAACCGAACAAGGAAAATCCCTTCCCCTGATCCCTGCTACCCCAACAACACTGAATATTTTTGAATAAAAATGGAGCCATAGTCACAGGCGTTGGCAGATACAAAAGAGACATCAGAAAGCAGTGGTTGTACACAGAAAGCAGTAACTGCTTTTTTTTTTTTGGACCTCATGGCTTATTTGTTTAAACCACAAAGAGACATTTGCATGCTACTGATTTCTGGTCAGATATGAAAAAATCAAGTCGAAAAAAATGTAGAGCAAGTAACACGTCCTGCTAACTTTCAAGGTTAATTTTAACTCATGAAACACTTTCGCAAAGGTCCGTCACTCGAAGTTAAATTTTTAAAGAGGTAAAGAGTATGATCAAAAGTGACTTTTCAAAGAGGTGGAACGAAACAACAGAATCCCAACTATTATCTTTTCTTATTTTAAACTTCATCCCACACTTGACACAAATTTAGATCTGAATGCGGAATTACTCCTACTCTTCTCCTTCGCTTATGACTCTTTCTTACCGTGGTTTTCAGAGAAGCAGTTTGTAAGTGTGACTCGGTAGGATGCCGTGCAAAAAGTAACGCGTATGCTGCGGTCAGTAACCCAACCAGGCTGTGTGTTGCTGATGCCATTACTAAAACGTTAAATCCAACTGCTAGATTCAAACGAAGCCAACTGGGAGGTGAAATACGCCCTGGTCAGGACAAAGAATTTTTTTTAGGAAAGCACATGTTGCTAAATCAGCAGGAAGTAAGCGGATTCTGAAATACAAGTTTATGGACGTTGTTCAGCCGAAGAGTAAGTGTGGCTGTAGCATCAATGAGGGCTGGTCGGAGGACGTTGAGGTGGTGCTTGGTGTTTTCAGGAGGCTTTTGAAAGACAGGCTGAGAAAGATGGTAAAAGATAAGCATATACGTTAAATTGTGAGAAAGTTTAGTGATTGATCTAACCCTTCTGCAGATAGAAAAGCCTTTCCCAAGTATAAATATTTTTTTCAATAGTATACAAAGCCCAGGAAGAATCACATGGTGATGCTATCCCGATGTTTGTGTTCGCAAAATACCAGGGAGCTGTTTCCCAGGGGTATGCCCAGGGAAGTGCCTCTTCTGTTCCCAAAGACTCCGATTTAGAGGGAAGACCGTAGAGGGAGAACACAGTATCAAACTGGAAGATGAGGAATGGCATTCTGGCCTTAGTGAAAGAAGGGGAAAAATTCCTTTTCTGATTTCATCAGGTTACAAGAATAATCAGGCACATACAAGAAACATGCATACTGTGCATGATAAAGACAAGCAATACAATGTAATGTCTCACACTATGGAAGTACGCTGAAAACTAGGCTTTCCAAAGAGCTGATGGTTTGACTGTAAGATGTGGAGGAAAACTGAAAAAGCTTCCAAAGAAAGCAAGGGAGATTTTAACAACATGACTCCTTGCCTAGCAAACTGTGTTGAGTGCAAAGCCAGAAAGTGGCCAACGCTTTTCTGTCTGTTGCAATCCTTGAAATTTCCCCAATGAAATACAGTCTGAAATTTGTGGTTTCACAGAATCATAGAACCATAGAATGGTTTGGGTTGGAAGAAACCTTAAAGATCATCTAGTCCAACACCCCTGCCCTGGGCAGGGACACCTTCCACCAGACCAGGTCGCTCAAAGCCCCATCCAGCCTGGCCTTGAACACTTTCAGGGATGGGGCATCCACAGCTTCTCTGGGCAACCTGTGCCAGTGCCTCACCACCCTCACTGTAAAGAATTTCTTCCTTATATCTGATCTAAACCTCTCCTCTTCCAGTTTAAAGCCATTACCCCTTGTCCTTGGCTTGTTTCTGGTGGTCTTGGTCTATACCAGGTACAACTCAAAGAATTTTGCTCTGACTTTGATCCTTCCTGTGGCACTGCCAGAGCAGAAGTTGGACAGATCAAGACTTGAGGTGAAACACAAAGCATTACTATTGCCGGCCGGCAGCTCCAAACATTACAGTATTTGCTCAGCTGGACATTTTAAAGAGAAAACAACCCTACTGATTGTTATGGCATTCCAATGTGCTTCTTGTTTTAGATGAAACAGCCCTAGTGCCATTATTTAATGTTCATATCAACAAAAGGCTGGATGCTGCCGCTTTTCATTCACCCCACCAGCATGGACTCTCAGCCCATCTTTGATATCTCAATTAATTTTTTATTGTGGGATCAAACCAGCATCAAAGAGCTGACATAGGAAACAAAATGGATTTAGATACTGCGATAACTTACACAATCCTACAAATCTTACAACCTAGCTGGGAGCAATGGGATATTGTACCTGTATTACTCAAATGGGCACCTTGAAACCAATGAAGCAGCAAAGTAATGATGCCACACCCTCCTGCTTATTTCTGCCCTGCTTTGCAAAAGTAAGATTTTGAATTATTTCTTCACTTCTGAAAAAAGAGCTTGAAATTTGTCTTCTAATAATTTATTCATGCCGTGTAATCAGGCACAGACTCTGACCCAGCTTAGCAGAGGCACGATTTCCAGCTCTGTGGTTTTCACCTCTGAGAGTATTTACTATCTGCTTGCCAGTAATTACCACAACCATCTCCTGCTTTGAACTCTACTACAGAAAAAGGTTTACAATTTGTTTCTTTAAACTTGAAGGAGATTTCATTTTAAAACTCAGGTAAATGGAGAACTTCAATTAATCAAGTGATAAAACCATTTACAAGTTTTTTCTTCTTGCCCGTTCCCCAAGTTAGGCGTTATTGGCTTCTGTCTAAAATGCCCTGGCCAACAATTCTTTTCTGTCCATGAAGTATTTTTTGTTGTTCTTGTTTAATACACCCTGTGCCCAAAGGGACAAATGCTTGGAAGTGTTTACATTTTTCACTCGTTTCTTGGAAATCATGACCCACAGATAAAAAGAATACTTCTGCAACAATAATTTGGCACTTACAGAGCTTCTGGTCTTACTGATTGTTGGAATTCATTTTTTTAAACCCATCACATAAGTTCATATTTTATGCTGTGACTTTCTTATGACTTAACGAAAGGTGAGAATTACAGTGCTTACTAATACTATCGCAGTGTTACTGTCATGAAGTTACGATACACATATTTTACACAATGATTTATTGAAAAAAAATGAAGACAGAGTTTTAAGCCTATCTAGGAATTTGGGGATATTTGGGTACTCATCTTTCAAGAAATCCAGTAGAAGACTCTCCTGTTGGTATTTTAAATATGCCATAGGACATCTTTGTCCATCTCCGTGAATGCTAATTTTGCTCCTGTAACCTGAGCCTCCTTTCCATTATAGTTTGTTTCAATTCTTGCTAAAATCAAGCAGAATAATTCAACTGCCTTGAAAGAGAGCTGGATTAGGACTTTGGATTTGTTTAATTCAATTCTCCTCCGTGGATGATTCTGTGTTCATTCCTATTTGACAGGTAAAATGAGAACTCAAAATTCTCAAAATCAGGTGCAAAATCAGACCCATAACTTACAACTGAAGCTGAAGATGAATGAAGCACTAAAATAATCCCTTGCCCCCTCCCTGTACCATTTCTTGTATCCAATTAGAAATTTTTGTATTTTTGCAGAGCCAGAGCTACAGCACTCTTTGATTTATTGTTTTTCAGGATATTTTCACTTTCATTCTTTTGCAGTAAAGAATCAACATCTTTAGCAATAGACTGTTGCTATACGTGCTTTCTAATCCTCACTGAAATCAATAACTGTGGCATATAGCTATGATTAATTTCACTTCACAAATTACTTCAGCTCTTTGTTAGAAACACGGCTTTGTCATGGCATTATGTGACAGATGTCGCGTGCTCTGTGCCCGAAACACCTTTTGAGAGAAGCAGCTCTGCTTCTCTAGAGCCCCAGGACCACAGCCCTACTCACAGCCAAAATGACCCCCACCCCCTGCTCCACAACCCAGAGCGGGGGATTTGTGAGATTAAAGAAGCTGCAATTCAAGGGAGAGAAATGGCAACGAGAGATCTTTCTGTTTGTTTGCCATTTCCTAAGCCTGGGGCTACTTTGCTTCTCTGCGGGCTAGCACCCAAGGAGGCCAGAGAAACACTTGCATGGATGCTGAGGGTTGGCCACCAGAAGGAAGAACGCAGGAGAGGTGGGGCTGGCTGGATATTGTCAAAAACGTCACAGCCAAAGGCCTCTAAAGAGACCTTCCAGTCTTGGGCTGCAGGGAGCATAAGACTTTTTTTTTGTGCGTGTCTTGCATTTCCACACCCCGGAGCTGCTGCTCCAGAGTACCATGTGTCAGACAGCTGAGCGCAGATCCATGACTCATTCCGTGGCTGTGCCTCGTCTTTGCGCAGGGAAAAACCAGCAGCTCTGCATTTACAGCCAGGGGATTTGCATAACTGGAAGGTCAGTGCCCCAACCGCAGCCAAGCGCCATTTCCAAAGAGGTTTACTATCACTGAGTTGCGATGCCTAAGAATCTTCTCCACAGTGCTCTGCTCTGGCTTGGTCCTTGATTAATTAATGGCTCGTCACCGTGAAACTAAGAATTTTCCCAATAGCATCATATTCAGGAAAGAGTGATTATAAGCTAAGGACTGAAACCACTAAATGCACTACGCATACACAGTTGGACTCCTTCTTATTCCAGTGAACTAAATTAGTCATTAATGACATTTTCACCAAAAACTGAGCAAATCCGGGAATAATAGTCAGCCAAATACATAACACAGTCAGACATGGGTTTCAGATGAACAGGAGTCAAAGCTGCCAAGGCCTTGTGTGGTGAGATAACTGTCTGGATAGCTCAGCTCTTCTTTCCACCCAGCTGAGGTGTCCCCAGCCTTGTCACAGTTATACCCCTGACCTAAGGAGGTGAGCGTTAGAAGAGTCTCCTTCTGACAATAACAGGTTTTTTTGTTAGAAGTTCATCAAGCCAACATTTATTTTTAATAACTGGATTATCAACAGGCATTGGAGGTGTGCCCCCACCCCGTTCCCTGGTGCTGCCTGCCTGCCCTGGGGCTCTGGAATTTGCTAACTAACCAGAGTGCCTGCAGCCCGTTCCCAGAACAGACCCTGTCCGTGGCTCAGCGTTTTTACTGGGAAGAGAAGAGGCAACACCCTGCACTAGCAGAGTGATAACTAGCCGTTTCAGCTGAAGTTTTTCAAATAAGTTTCTACGCTACAATTGTAAGTGCTCCTGGCAGAAAGGGTACCTGCAATGGCAGAGCCCTGCTCAGATGTGCTTCCTACAAGATCTTCCTACAAAAGTTAAGGATTTTTCCAGCACTCCGGCATTTCTCTTTGCTGCTCTGGAGCCTCCTCCAGTGTCTTTCCCAGAAACACATCAGGCTTGTTGCCACCGTTCCTATGTGAGGGCAGTGTCTGGACAAGTGAGGCGGCTGTGAACTGAGTCTGAGAGCAGCGTTAGCACCCTGGTGCCAACTGATACCATCTCCAAGGAGGAATGGTGGCAAACAAGATTTTTTTGGTCCTCTTTGTCTTTCTTCCTGGCAAACGTCAACTTACCCAAGCATGTAAAACGAATTTTCCTTGGAGGTGACTTCCTTGCTCAGCCAATTCATGGATTATAGGTAGCACGGCCACTAATGTTCAAGCATGGAAAAACATAGTTTGATTATTGCATTCCGACTACTCTATTGCACAAGTATGTTATGAAAGAAAAAGTTATGTAAAAATCATAGTAGATTTCACTATTTCCTATTTAACTGTTTTACTGTAAGCATGGATGATGCCCAAAAATGCATTTATGTAGAAAAAATGTGAGCCAGCATAACGTAGTTTTTAACATCCTTCTCCTTCTTTACTGCAAGATAGATGATGATGTCTCATTTTTCCTTTACTAACATTAAACCTTCCACTCTGACTCACGGTCCCTATGCTGAGAGACACTTTGGAGAGTTTTATATTACAAACAGTGAACATAGACCTGGATTTTTTTTGCTGTTGTTTGGCTGCTATACATACAGAATTTCATTACAGAAGATCAGAGCATTCTTCTTGCTATATTAGGAAAAAATTTCTTACACTGAGATGGTAGAACACTGGCCCAGGTTGCCCAGAGAAGCTGTAGATGCCCCATCCCTGGAAACATTCCAGGCCAGGTTGGACGGGGCTGTGAGCAACCTGATCTGGTTGGAGATGTCCCTGCTCCTTGCAGGGGGGTTGGACTGGATGGGCTTTAAAGGTCCCTTCCAACCCAAACCATTCTATGATTCCATGAAACACTCTTGAAAGGTCCAATAGTGAAATATCCTCAGCTACGTATCGTAGTCCACCGCCCAGTGCAAATGGAGGGGTTTGACACTGGGGGCTCACAGAATTACTGTCATCCCAGTGACTGGCCAAACCATGATAGAAATGACAACCTGGCCTGGGACGAGCTCAGCGCATTTTGTAGGCTGTGCGAGCTCCAGGGGACCGTAACAAAAATAGGAAGGATTAAAGAATCTCCTTGTTTGCAATTTGAGTAAATACACCAAGGGTGAAGGAGACACAAAACCTGAACTATTCTCTTATAACTGCAAGATCATACAAGGAATCTGACAGGACAGCGTGTGGGAAGGCAGGGATTACCACTGCTTGTGTCACTGCTGCTTGAATCGAAGGGCTTGTCTGCAGTTTTACTAGCACAGCTGAGCTGCCACGTATCCGCTGGCAGCAAGTACGCCATGGGAACACTCCGACGCTGGGAAAAAGAACATTGCTCCCAGTTTAGTTTATGCTGCTTCAGAGGTGGTTTAAGATAAAGGAGAAATATGTTACTCATCCCAAGAACATCTGAGAGTATGTTTATCGGCATAATTATAGTGATTTGAACCTATGCATCGTTATACACCTATGTAATTTTCCTGTAAACTGCACTGGAAATGGCGCTTCTTGAAACAACTTAGCGGCAGTCATTTCATCAATGTTACATGTAAACCAGTTAGTGAGATAGAATCCATGTATCACAAAACTTGGATTACTGGAAATTCCCATATGAATATATGGGTCCGGATTAACAGAGGTTTCTTAGAAAAACACTGGAAAAACCAAAGCTTCTAACACCGTTACACTGAGCAGCAGCGCAACGTGACCGTGAGGTGGCAACGGCTGCTCTAAGCTGTTAGTGGTAAAGATGCTTTTTCCAGGATCTAGCTAGAAGGTGATTTGTGGATGGAGCCCAAAGGTCTCACAAACAGTCAGCAGCAAAACAGATCCCCTGGAGAAAGTCAGATGGAAACTGCAAAGAATGGATTTTTAGATATTCTCTGAAGTTTTTCCCCTAAAATTCCCAAAGGGCTGCAGCAATAGGGAAAGTGGAAATCACATAGGATGCACATAAAATCTCTCAGGCCACTGGACTTCAGTGCTGGAGGAACTGGAATTGTAGGAAATCAACCCAAAACATCCCAGCGAGGCTGTTCTACGGCCCGAAGCGGGAGGTTTTCCATCCCGAAAGATGTGCGAGCTCAGCCTGACAGCTGCAGCCTAGGGCAGGAGGAGAAATCAGGAATGTCGTGTTGGCATTAGTGGGACTGGCAAGGTCCTACGCTTCTGGGGACGGCTCTCGCTCTGTTTGGAGAGCGAAGGCAAAGCACGGCGGAGGAAATTGCTGTAACGTAGAACAACAATATGAAATACAGTTGTGGAAAGCTCAGTGTGCCAGCCAACAAAGTGCCCTGACAGGGGACAGAGGGCCTGGGTAGGGTAAGGAACATGGCATCTGATGTTACCCCACACCACGCACAGGGCAGGGCTACGCTTCTGCATGGAGCCTCGCTGTCGTGGATGAAATATTTCACACTGTTATGATTTAGCAGCAATTTAAGATGTATTAATGGTGTGATGTAGATCAAAAGGTTGAATTTAGCAGCACTGAATCGTTAACCAATTTAAATGTTAACAAAGTGATTCAGCAGAATATGTTGTGATTAAAACAGCAACTTAATGACAGATTTGAAAATTACAACATTCATACTAACTTACTACAGGGTATCCTAACTCAATATATACGTGTATATACATAAACACAAATCACACAGACACAGAGATATTTGGATCCAATGAAATATCTATGTAGAGGAGACCAGCCTATAGTTAAAAGTTCCCTCTTCTTTCTCAAGTTTAGAGTAAATGCTCGCAGTGCATCGGTGTTCCTCGACAAGTGATAATTGAGCATCGAGAAGTCGAACTTTGCCCTGGCCTTTCATCGGCTTTGCCAGCAGATGGTCCTTAAACCTCTTCGGTCGAAGGAGGCAATGCCTGAGGGGTGTCTCAGCTCAGGGGAGATGCCACTCGCAGCCCACCGCGATCCAGGAGAGCTCAGTGGGTCTTGCTGAGGGTCGCTATTTATGGGGACTGAGATAACGGACTTTTGTCAGGTACTTTTCCATTTCAGCCCAACTCGGATGACAAAATATTCTGGTGCTTTCCATGAGTTGTGCAGGCCCAAAATTTGAAATTCTGGTATCACCCTGCTTTGGGCTCTGATCAGGTGCAGGTGCACGATGTTGTCAGGAGGTGACAGACTGTTATTACCATTTCCATTGTTTCCAGTAATGGGTGCCTTATGGAGCTGCCTTAGCAGGCTCACCGCATTCCGGGTCCATTCCTGACTTACCCTAGGTTGGTATGGTGTGTTAGCCAGGAGGAGAGGAATCACATCAAGCACCAAGTGACTCTATGTTGTGTGGCCCGGGAGGAGAGGAATCGCACCGAGTGGCGCGGGGAGGAGGGGGCTGCACCACCACATTCGCCGTTACTCTCATGTTCTCACACGTACCGTGGTGCATAGCAACTCATCTGCTGGGCCATCTGCTGAGCTGCCTGCGTACTCGAATCAGGACTGCAACTCTTCATTCCTACAAGCAGCCTTTCAAATTCTACACCCTCCCATTTGAAAACTTTCTCCTCCTGCTTGATCCATTACATCACCCATCCCCACCAGCTGGGACTGACTGCTAGGACAGGAGGTGTTTAGCAGCCTTCACGCTGTCTCTCACCCTTTGGATTAATAACCTCACCTAAGGGAGAACCATCATCTGCACTTGCCTTGCACTCGGTGTTTGCCCCATCAAACAGGATCATCATTTCAAAGATGGTACGGGAATTCCCCAGCCAGCGGCCGGCAGCCAGCATCTGCTTTTGTATTACGTATTTCTAGGTCTTCAGCATGCTGCTGGCTGTGAGTCATGCAAATCTTAGGGCAGGCGAAGCAAAAATGGCTGCACCGTGCACATTTTTTATCTCTCAAATAGAAAGTAAGATTTTTCAGTGACAGTTTACTCGCTTTTTAAGAAGTTACTAACTTCTCTGCAACTCTGCTTTTACTTTTCCCCGTAACTCTATCTGGCTGTAATCTCTTTCAGTGGAAAGTTTTGTATGAAAGATGTTACACAAAATAAAGTGAAATTGTGCCTTTCAACATATTCTTATCCATTCATTGTCTTCGGTTTCCAGTTACAAGCTGGTAAATGCTGCAGTTCCCATACCACATACCACCTCTCCCAGTTACACTGGAGCTCTCGGGAGCTCTGATAACGGCAGATCTGGGGGTTTCCACCCAGAGGCAAAATCCTCCTGTCTGCTTTTCTCTCCTCATCCCCTTGTTGCTGAGGACCGTGGCTCTGTGCTTGACCTGCATCCAGCCAATTGATACAAAAGCTAAAGAGAAGAGCCTGGGGCTCAACTCTGATATTCAAGTTCAGGGTTTAATGAAGACGAGATACCATCAGTCATAAGGTACTGTTGTTAGTAGTAAGGAATACATTGGGGAAACAGTTCAGACTATTTAAATGTTCCCCATAAATATGGTCATAATGGAGTAGAATTTGAGGCTGCATTTTTTTTTTGGCTTCTGGTTTCTCCTCAAGCTCTATATTGCTAGAGAACATGAGATGCCATTTCTATTTCAGGATATTTTTTTTTCTGATGAGTCTAATTACTTTACATCTGTAATCTTTCCAGAGAGGACAATGAGGTATTCCAAGCAGATTTTTGCCAACTGATAAATGCAAATGAAAGCTTCAGAACTAACCTTCCAGTTTGACTGCACACCTGCCCAATTCCAGCACCTTACTAAAGCCAATGTTTACTTGGCCTTTTTGTCCATTATGAGTGCATTTTATTTTGCAAGGGAAACATTTCCTGCTTGATAGTATAGATTCAGTTGTGCTACATCCCCATACTTACCTGCTGCTCCTGGAGTGTAAGGTCATACGCCTTCTCTTGTCAGTCCCAGCAAGGAACCATGAAGATCCTGCCCTAAACTGGCACCGTGAACTAGATCTGGAGTGATTCTGCATGACCATGTTTCCTCTCAGAGCAGATACCTTGACCGCAGCAGCCCTAGGTGCAAGTCAGAAGCGACCAGCTGCCCTGCAACAAAATGATCCTAGGCCTTATGACCATTCATGGTACAAGGTCTTCTATGTGAGTGCTTTCCTCTGCTCCTTGTCTTTTATTCCTGTGCATAGATGGCACATAAAACAGTTGCTTTCTTAAAAATCCCCCAATCTCTGAACTAAAATCTACAACGATATGCTCATATAGAGATCCCGGTTCCATTTCCAAATCCAGTAAACCTGAGGAACGAGTCAAACTGAAACCTCCCTGTGGGTGCACAGTAAATTCTGAGCATACAAGAATGAGGGCCACTACTGCTGAAATCTTCACACAGCTCAGGTTGCTAAACTACATGCAAAT
Organism: Tetrax tetrax; assembly: GCA_009806455.1. Lineage (NCBI taxonomy): Eukaryota > Metazoa > Chordata > Aves > Otidiformes > Otididae > Tetrax > Tetrax tetrax. Next base: position 867,616 of record WHYT01017284.1, read on the forward strand.
AACTTGCTTGGAAGTGTTCCTGAGACATCTCTATGACTATCCTGCTCCATCGCTGTACTCTGGAAAGGACCGCACAGCTACCGCTTCGTGCAAGCTCGCTCTGGCTCTTCACCTCCCAAACTCGCGTCGCCCGTTCTCAAATGGCAAGTTTCACTACAGCATCTCTGAACCCACCACAAGGTAAGTGCCACGGTGAGGGGAGTCCTTAGGGATTTAAAGCAGCAGTGAAAAGCTACTTAATCTTCACCTAGCTAACTATAGCATATCTGAAACCCGACCCTGTCTGCCATCTTCTGCCTTGACGTAGTTTCATTCAGTTTTAACAATCAAGCTCTTTGCCCCAACAAAGAGCACAGGCAAAAGTCACTGCAGCCCACTCTGATGGGTAAACAGCTTTAATTTACCGGTCAGCAAACCAAGTTTTCTTCTAAAGTTTAGAAAATAATTTCAAGCACAAAGGACCTGGAAATATAATGAAAGACAAATAGGTCCTTCAGGAGGACAACATAACAGAACTGCAGAGGGTGTAATTCATCCTCCTTCCCATTTAGCAACGCTGCTGCTGCTGGTTAAAACTGGGCAATTTGCTGAGCGTGGGCAACAAAGCCCTGCAAAGGACAGGCTGTAGGTTGCAGTTCTCCCGGCTGGAGATTTCTGTGTAGAGCATGCCTGGTAAAATCTTATTCACTCTAAAGACAGATAAATCATAATAATTGCTCTTTAGGGTCTGAGATAAATGCAGTCTCTGGCAAGGGTAAAGGATCTGACAGAGCCCAAACGAGGGTTTGAACTCCATAGGGGACAAGAAAGCTTCTAACACCCTCTCCTTCAGTCTGAGGCTGAATACTAGTTGTGCTAGAAAACAAGGAATGTCTGCAATCGCAGCAGCAGCAAACTCCTAATGTAAGTAAATAAATAACCCTAATGGATCCTAAACTACTCCTTCATTTTCTGACACAGAACCTCAGACATTCCGTGGACATGTCTCAATGTCTAAGGCACTAGGGGTTAGCTTGTGGCTGAAAATTAGAAAAGTTTCCTATAAAACCAGCTATTCACATCCATCGTGTTAGGAAATACTCCTAGCCATTCAAATTTTAGCCCTCCATTCGAGGAGTATTAACAAATAAAAAGAAAACTTAAAAACCCCCGCAGTTTAGGAACAGGAATAGCTGTACTTAGCACCATTGGCTCTTGATGTACCCTCTAATTTAGTTCTTCCCTGTAAGTTTTCTGGTAGACGTGGGATTTTCTGGAATGCTACAGATCCAAAGGTCTCTGGGGTAGGGGGCACATTTACATTGTTTCTTTGTAGGAAAGTAACAGATTTGTGGAACTACAAAAACACCGCAAATAAATCTCTAATAGGATTCCATGCACTGAGCTGGTTTGGGTTATGGCTGTGGGCTTCTTTCCTAATTCAAAGAAACTAAATGCTCCATATGCTGTCACATTGATGATTTGTTTATGAGTAAACATATATATTTAAGGAGAAGATCTTCTAGATTAATTACAAATCTGCTAAATTAACTCACACACCAGAGAGCTTGGTCCGTGTTTCTGTGTCCCACCTCCGGCTAGTGGGAGGGTCTGTCAGCTCACGGCTGCTGGGCTGTGGGCCTGGGACTGACGATGCTCACGCGAGTGCAGCAGGGCCAAGAGCACGGCAGGACCAGAGCATCCCGCGTGCACACCCCCAGCGATGCCCACGAAGGGCTGGGAGGGGGCTGAGGAGTTTTTTTGGGGAGCCCAGCCCAGAGCATCCATCATCTGTGGATCACATTTTGGAAACGAAGTCAGAGGCCACCGTCTGCAAGTAACGAGGCTGCAGGGCTCGTTCCTAGGACAAGGGCTGCTTCTGCTCCGGCTGACACGGGTGGAAGGAGGACCGGGCTCTAGTTCTCACGTTAGCGGCTTGCAGTTCCCACCACGGACCAAATGAGAGCTTGTTGTGTTGAGATCTGTGCACAAGGAGCACAGGCAGGCAGCAGAGGAGGGATAAAAATGACCCTATTGTACAAAGGAGGCACTTGGGCACCTTCACAAGCCAGGTGTACAGAGATGTTGAGGCAGCTAAAGGCGCAAGCGGGTATCTAGGGCTACTCGCGCAAGAGCCTAAGCACGTTTTTGTGTATCTGGTCCTTGGTAACCTGCCAGACTACCCCAAAAAGGACAATGGACTCAAATTTCCTGTTCCTGGCTTCACAGGAGCACGTTTTCTCAAAGCTCGTTCCTGCTGTCAGATTTTCCCTTCTGAGCACACCTTTGCAGGGTGAATTTTCAACAGTTGCCTGTGCCCTTTGATACCTCGAAGTAACTGTTCTGTTCACAAGTGTGTGAGGTGCCGCGGTTTTACCAGTCTCTCTTGCAAGAACCAAAGCCAAAAGACTCAGTGGAACTCCAGAGGTGTCAATTTTCAGTACTCTCACATGTCCAGAAATTCTATTGTAACTTCCTTCTAAGTAGTCTGGGGTTAATGAGACTGGAGAGAATGATAGGAAGGAAAAAAATAATTATATATTCTCCTCTTTCTCAACATGTCCCAAATGTCACCTCTGACCTGGCTTTCTATTTCTGGCATGGACTAAACTCCCTCTATTTATTTAGCAGCCTACACACCATTACAGTAACATAGCAACAGTACTTTCAGTTGTGAATTTGAAAAAAAAGAAAAGCAAAATAAGAACATATTTTTCGTAAGAAAACTGTTAAAGCATGGCAGTCTAGTAACATTTCAATAAATGCTTCTATTTTTCACTTTACCAGCCAGTATATCAGGTTTCCAGTGTGCAGAGCCAGTGCTGAGGGATGCAGAGGGGAATCAAAGCCATGTCCCCATCACGAAGCCTGTTCCTCCTGTGCCCATCAGACTGTCCCCCAACCTTGCTGTTTGTTTGCCTTAATGATGTTTCGGCTCGAATATTTCTCAGGCTCAGCACAGATGAAAGCAAACTCCACAGATGGGAGTTTGAGGAGGCTCCTGAAATAACGATAGGATTTATCTGGTGTTCTCCCCTCACTTTTCAAAAAAAAGCTCACCATTATTTCATAATCCATAGCTCAGGGGTGATATAGCGCTCAGAGTTATCTGTGAAAAAGGAACATTTTAAAAAGCACGAAGTGAAGTTGGAGTAACAGTCCCATTTTCAGCTGACAGCCCAATTCCCATGTTTTACAGGGAACGTTAGCCAGTGAAGACCTGTAAAAACAGCCCTGGAGTCAGAGGGGTACCAGTGAAAACATCTTGCAAATCCTATTTCTGCGGGAGCAACGAGCCTAAGCAACTCAAAAAAGCAATTCCCTGAGCTACTTCAGTGCTTCTTATTTTTAAACCTAAGGCCTCAGTGAGAACTCAATCATTTTCTTAGGATGGGTTCAAAATGTTGAACTTATTAAAAATAAAACTTCTAAAGCTTGCAAAGCTTCCACTATAAATATTAGTAAACAATACAGTTTAGTAGCTGGAATAGCAATGAGTACTCCGTGAAGCAGGGTATGACTTCTCAAGAAACGATGAACTCAGCTGGCATCCCTTCAGATGCTCCTTGTCATCTCACAGCGATTTTATCAGCACACCGTCACCTCTGAATGCCGGTGGCTTTTCTGCGGAATCGGCAACAGGACTTGGAAGCGCAGCTTTACAGCAGAGGTACGCGTTCAGCTTTCCCAGCATTTATAAACACAAGGCTTCTGTAAACTTAGGAGAGTTTGTAAAGTCTGCAAGTAAGACATAGCTCACGCTTGTTCCCAGCTATTGGCTTCTCCTTGGCACGACCGGTTCGTGTCAGCTTGAAAAAATGGCTTCACAACTGTAAAATCCTTGAACTTCTACAAACAGTTTCCAAGTCTGGTATGTAAAACCAGATTGCTCACAAACTATGCACTCTGCTGAGCTTACAGCAGTTGCAGATTTAGGAAGGGTCTCGTTTTGGCCGTTATTCTGTCCAACAGAAATAAGGAGACGTAACCCACGGTCCCCACGACTTGGGAGTCACAAGATGGATGATATTTGTCACTAATTGGGCTCACAGAAAGGTCTGTCTTTTAACAAGCACTGTCAAAAACGAGTCAAAAACTTTCAGATGACAATCTAAGTGCCATTTAAATTAACACCTTCATTTAAGTAATTTTAAATTCATACTAATGGTGACATTTTACTGCCTTTCTGTAAAATGCTCTACGGGAAAGAACACTGAATAACTGAAGTGCGCTGGGCGAGGCTTTGTGGGAAGCTACAAAGCAGTTTTGACTGCAGGGGTCAGGTGGGGTTTCTGGCATCACAAGGGAAGGGAATAACAAAATCTCTAAGAACAGTTGTCTCATTCTAACAATTACAAAGCTACAAATGAGTTAGCCTCAGAACGGGAATATTTTTGTGCTGTGAGGACAAGACATCAGTTTTGGTTTATTTTTGAAAACACCAAGTTGCAGCAGCTTTTAAAACTGAGTTTCGCGTGGCTATATTTTTGGTGGTGTTTTTTTTTTTTTTTTCTGATGCAACACAAACTGAAACAAGTCAAGGATATTGGATTATTGCAAAGCAGAAAAAAAAATAACAAGTTGAAGTATTGCATTTTATTTAACGAGAGACAAAAATCTATTTTATCTGGCTGGATGTAATGTTTTGACATGCAAATTTCATTTCAAAGATGGCATTTTTTCCTTGTCTTATCACATTTCTAATTAATTTCCAATTCAAATGAAAAGGACAAGAAAGCAAATAAAACAACTGTTTCTCTACTGAGCAATGTTATAGGAATGAACTTGTCCCTTTCTCAAATTGGCATTATACACATCTATAGCATTTTAATGCATTATTGGTAGAAGTAACGTGTTTATCCATATTATAGTTTTCATGCTACAACAAAGAGTTCACCAAAATACTACTTGCAATGCTTTTTCCTCTAAGACATGTTGGATTGCATCACTAGTTTAATTGCCACTCAAGTTAACATTTCCTTCTCTATTTCAAACTAGCATGGGATTTTTTTTAAGTCTCTATTTTTGAATGCAAAGACCTGATAACTTGTGGGTTTCTGTTTTGAATAGAAACCAATAGCTGGACATTCCTGTGCACTGAAAACATGTAGTCAAAGATTAAACTGGGGCTTCAGGGCTATTACGGCTCCACCCAAATAAATAGTGCAAGGGAAATTATTCTGCTTAACATTCTGATACACAGGTTGCCAAGAATAGCAGTGTTTTTTAGAAATTATTTTTTTCTTAGAAGTCAGCCTATCTCATTAAACATTGCATTTAAACTACCAAAACATAGTTAAAATGGAAGAAAATAGTCTAGAATAAACATTGCACTTAACTTACCAAAACAAGATTAAGTGGTGGAAAATGGTCTGATTTGCACTTAGCTAATTACAAATGTTTAACCCCAATGATGGAAACTCCTCCCTAAAATATTTTTTCTGCTGTTATTTTATCAGTGAGATCAATTTGTTCAGGATTTCACAGAGAAGGGAACACGTAGTCTGCAGCACAGAAGCATCTATAAGAAAGTCTTAATTTTCTAAAAATTTTGTTCTTCCTTAATATACAAACTAGATAGCAGATACACTGGATTTTAAAATGAAGTAACAACAGGAAAAACACAGGCACAAAACTTACAACTAGAATCAGCTAAAAGTCTCTGTCAGCTTTCTGCATCACACAGTACTCCTATTCCCACTTGGTCTATAAACTGGAGTGACAAAACCTGCACAAATTGGTTAAATAAACTCAGTTATTTCAACGAGAGGTTGGGATGTTGATTCCAGCAGGGTACGAAAGGTGGCCGTAACTCTGTATTTAGAGGGGACAGAGCTCAAGAGATGAGGCTTTCTAGGAAGCATTTGGAAATAAATAGGCTTATGGACAAAAATTAAGTTCCGATTTCTCTTTGGTAGTTATGTTTCGGAAACATCCCCCAAATGCCAAACCAGCAGAAGTACTTGACCTCACATAGCACTTGGGGATTTCTCCGAGACAAGGGTGGCAATGTTCTCTGCTGACACCATCCCAGCGCTCGATCAGAGAGCAGCCACTCCGCATCCCACCCACCCTTAGCAGTGCTGTGGGACCCTTCTTCCATAATTCTATTTTACTTTTTCTTCTTAGTGGCCAGTAACTTCCCGTTTATCCTCCTGATAAATACCAGAACTTCAGCTAAAAATGGAGAAGTTGTCTAGATTCTCTTATCTTGTAAAACCCTGGCAGTGGGGGGCTGTGGTCGGGTTCTGGCAGATCCCCCCAGCCTTCAGAGATGTCCGTCTGCAGCCGCTTGCTTTACAAGCTTTTTGCATCTGGTACATTAATTTACACCTCTATTTGTCTTCCCAAACCAGAAACTCCAAGAGGAAGTGTGGTAAGAAGTGCAAGGCTAAATTTTCTAACACGAGGTCCACTTTGCACTCTTCTTCTAGAAATGCTGACAAGGAATTTTGATTTTCCATAATGTTTGAAGAATCCAGTCACTCAAGTAAAGTGGGAAACTTGCCTTTTTTTGAGCAAGTGGTTTTCCCTCATCAATTTGTATAGTACTGAAGATTAAAAATAGCTCTTCAGCTGGGGTACAGCTGTGCAGCATTGGCTTAAATGGAGCTGCGCTGACTCACAACAAGCCAGCATCTGTACGTAGCCCTTTACTACTGCAAACCACATAACTTAACACTAACAGTAAGTAAATCCTGGCGTGGCTTTCACCACAGCCGCTGCTGCTCCTCACAGGTGTGACATACTACAGGACAGCGATATGAGGACAGGCTGAAATTAGCTGCCCATCACATGAACAGTGTGTCTCCTCAGTGGACTAGTCTGTTATTTCATTAGACATCCTCTGTGCCTTCTTCCATCTCTTTTTTTCCCCTCATAGTGACTTTTTTCACTGGCTGTAGTAATTCCTTTGCTTTCTAGGCCATGAAACCTTTCTCCTCTGTCTCAAATAAGCAGAAAACAAATATTAGCAGTCAGTGAGCAGATATACTTCCATATGAAAAGTCTCAAAAGCCAGCTGTTCAAGGCTGACATTACAGAATTGGGATATGTGAACAACACCATCCTGAGCCTTCTGATTTTTTTTAACAAACAGAAGCAATTATTTTTTTCCCTTGCATCTCTGAATGTCCAATCTAAATCCTCATTTGGATGCATACAGCATTAATACAAGGCACTGCAAAACCCATCAAACCTGAAGCAGATTCTCCCATGACATCTACTTTCCTGCAGAGGCTGGTGCACATGATCCACCAATATCAATACCAAAAATCTCCAGTGGGGCCAAGTTTTCCTCTGCCCTGGAGCTAAGCGTCAAGCCGTGCCTGAAACTTAGCATTTTTGGTCTAGCGCATGATGGACTTCACCTCCGCCACCACCACTTCCTAATTTTTGGTAGCAGCTTCTTCCTCTCTCGCCCCCGCCCCGTACCCAGCTCCCCCAGAGCTTTGGGGGTTCCCTGGGGCCGCTCAGGCCCACACAGCCCTGACCGCTGAGAAGAGCTGGAACCAAGTGGGGAAATGAGAGCTGCACAGCTTTCAGGTCACACTTAGGAGACAAAGAACTGCAACGCGCACCAAATGCTCTCCGGGGAGACTCCTTGCACAACGGCGTCTTTAGACGGGCTGACGTGGTGGATTCATGGTTCAAGTGTCAGACAGAGGGAAAAGCACTGCACATGCCATTAAACCACTATTAGAGTATTTGCCTGCTGAAGTGAAGCTCCCTGTGCTTTCTAATGAATTCTCTGCATTTAGCATTAAGCTCTCTGTTTTTACAGAAAGTTAGACTTGGGTAATTAATCTCATGTTCGTTTCCTGCACATGTAAGAGAGCAGCCTTTGTTAGGGAATGATAAGACACTTCTAAGAATAGTGCTACTAAGAGCATCAGCTTTGTAAGACTTTACAGGAAAAATATAGACTCTTAACACCTGCTTTTCGGTTTTCAAAGTTTTGAAAATAACATTCTGCTCACCTAGAGCCAAATTCTGACTTGTTTATGTGTAGAAAACCTAATTGCTTTCATCAGAGAAGCATAAATGAAGGTACTTTGGTCTTTAGGCTCCAGTCTTGCAAAGATGTATTTGTTTAATTTTATAAACAGTGTAAATATTTTCAGTGGCTTCAGTGGGATTATCTCCAGTTCCCAGTCTCACAACCTGAATTCATCACTTTGCCTGGTCTTTCAACTACAGGTGTCACGGAAATTAATTGGATTTTCTTCGTGATTGTAACAGATTGAGGATTAAGAATTTATCTGTGTGTAAAACAAGAGACCCTCAGGCTGGGCCTTACAAAGGCCGGATGCTGAACTCAGTAAAATGTAAACTGGGAGACAGCCCCGTGAGAGCAACCCAGTCACTGCAGCATCGTGGTCGCAAGGAGCAGCAGACCGAGCCCGCATTTGAAGCTCCCTGGAAGCTTCAGCTCAGCCCATGGATTTTGCCAGCTGAACACAAAGGGTGGTGGTGTAAAGCTTGGGGATTTATGGATGTTGTCAGTTCAGAACCAGAGCCAACACCATTCTCCTGTAAGCGCTTGACACTTGACACCTACTGAAGTCAGTTTAAACAGTCATTGTTTCAAAGCTTGTGTTGTTTTTAAGCCCTGTGGTTCAGCCTGGGCTATCTACCACCCCAGTGCAAGATGCACAAGCTGCCAGGCTGCTGCAACTATGTGAAAAGTGGGGAAAAAATTAGATTACAGCGGGTAAGAGGCAATTTCAATTTGGTTTGTAGCATCCACTGTGTAACCAGTTATACGAGAAAGGACATTAATCTTTGCTGTACTTGCAGCAGATTTCTTTCTGCTTTATTATGCACAAAGGAGTAGTTTATCCTCCTAACCAGAAAACAAAGCCTAATCTGCAGGGATCTGGCTAATCTAGTGGTTGATGTTTGAAGAATAACATAGACCCAATTTCTCTCGGTTTTGTAGTGTAAAATCTGAGCAGAGCAGCCTCCAACTAGCCCTGTGAGCCGCTCAGAGCCCCTGTTGTGACTATTATCTTGACTGTATAATGGGGGCTTTCAAATCCCAGCTTTATCACATTCTGTTTTCTCTACTTTGCCCTTTTATGAATATTGAGTCATCAAAAATAGCTTCACTGACAAAGTTACTAATGATACCAGCTGGGTGAATCAGTGGCTCTTACATTGTGTAGTGCCTGCTGTACAGTGCCATTAGTACGCTCGCTACCAAATATAACAAAAATCAGATATCTGTATTTTATTTGCAGCTCCCTTGAGACACATCACAGTGGTTATTTTAGAATTGGAAAATGCTAACAGAACAAAGCAAATATTCAGCCCTTTCAATACAGTACTGTGATCTAAAGGAAGAAACTCTGGCTTACAACAAGTTAAAAGTAAATTCTAACATCAGTAAATTATCCTTTCTCCTAGTTTTTAGTGCAAAGAAAATATACGCTACCAAATTATATCTACCACATTCTTCATGAGACGGTTATTCCTCCTGTTACTAGAAAAAGCTAACATCAGCAGCCCAGAGAAAAATGCTGATAAATAGAGGTGAATACGACAAATGATGTAAGCGACGTACATGGCTGGAGTGTGACAGACACGTACGGTGGCATCCTTCTAGTACAGCGCAGCGTGCTGGGGTAAGCTGGGTTAGAAGGGCATGACTCAAAGGAGCCTCACCGATTCCAAAAGTGTAACAACAGGCACAACACGCCTGGTGAAGAACCATCACAAATGAGTATGCAAAATGGCCCACGACGGGCTTACATATTTAATGCTGTCCCAAGCAAATTTGTAAGGGTCATTTATTTCTACCCGGAACGCCTTCCTCGCACAGCCCTGCAATGATACAGTTTCCTATGTTTGCAACACACACCCTTTTTTTTTTTTTTTTTTTTTCAGAAAAACAGGCGG
>WHYT01017284.1:877987-889803 GCA_009806455.1 Tetrax tetrax
GGCCGCTTCTCCGCTCCCACGCTTCCGCAGGTTGTGGATTTGGTTTTTTTTTTTTTTTTTTTTTTTTTCCCAGCGGTATTTGGTCCTCTGCGTGAATTCACTAGGAATAAACTTGATTCTTCCGGTCACATTGTCGCCGTTTTGTCCGAAACTGACTTTTTCAGAAGTGACTTCAGGGAGACAGGTTGCCATTCCGCCGTCACCGCTCAAAAATATGACCCCCAAGCGCGTAACATTGCTGATATCCTTGCAGTTAGTGCCTCCCTCCAGGATGGGAAGCTCCTGGCTTCTCAAGCACAAGGCAGCTTGTGTTCATTTTTAAAAAGTTCCTTATAACTTTGACTTACAGCGGTTTGAGCTAGTGGTCTGCAATTTCTGAGGAATCTCATGTTCCTCTGCCTCGGCACGGCACGCGCGGCAGAGCCTGGCTCTGCAAGGTGTGGCTAGCGGCATCAGGCCTGGGTGAGAGTTTTAACGTTTTCACAGAATTTTTCACAGCTCTCTGCTCGAGCTCTTCAGCAGGGCAGGCTGACAACGGCTGCGGTGTCACTGCTCGAGTCTGACAAACGGGAAACTGTGCTTTGGGTTTTTTTTCAAAAATTTAAGCAAAAATGTTGTGGCAATAGCTGTTTATCATATTTAATATAATACATACTATAAATGGCATATTATATATATGCTCTGTGTACATTTACAGAACACTATAAACCTATATAAACTTAATAGCATCCCTGTTGCTACTGCTTTACATTATCACTGGTCTTAAAAGAATCTTACCATAAATGAAAACTGTAATAATCTATAAACAACTTATTTCAAATGTGCTCTGACTTCTTTAGATAGGTTTATGTTTGAGAGTAAGTCACTTCCATGCAGCTTTGCAATATTATTTAATTCCTAGCCTGACATTCCACTACCACCTTCACTCAGCTCCATGTCTCCTATGTCCACAGCGACGTTTTAACAACTTCACGTGTTTCACAGCAGGTTTGTGAGCAAGGGTTTGCAACACTTCTCCTTGGAGAGACGTGTCCTGTCACGGAACTTATTTAGGGAAGGAAAGTCACACTTTCCTTCCACATGTGACTTGACTGTGTCACTGACAGATTTGGTAGCCTTCAACCTGAAGGCTTGAAAACCCCAGCCTGCCAAAATAAAATGGATTGTGATAGACTTCATGTGCTATCCTCGCAGCGCCATGACAATACCGATTTTTCACCGGATCATTCTTCAGGCAGATGGGTTCCCCTGTCAGGCTCCTTGTGCAGCTGTGTAACCCCTTGCAACAAGGCAGCAGAGGAGAGGAGGAGGGGGCAGGACAGGGTGGTGAGGCACCTGGCCTGCCAAATGGATCTGAACACTGAATACCAAACCACAGCCTCGCAGCGAGCTCCGGCTCCGTTTTCACTTGCGCTCAGCGATAACGCTGCTTAAATCACCAGCAGTGCCCCTCTCTCAAGCCACTTGTCCCTGCCCTTCTGCCACCTCCTCCATTACACAGGCACGGTATATTTGTGTGGCTACAGGAAGAATTTAATCAGAAAAATGACTGTTTGGAAAAGAATGAGTTAAAAAAAAAGAGATTATTTTCCAGCTGGATCAGGACTAGTTTCCTGATCTTATAAATGCTGTGGCCTACTACACACTTGTACCTGACCAACGGAGGGGGCGATGCAGGGGCAGTAATAAGAAATCAGCAGTTGCTTAAATTGGCACTTCTGCCCAAAAAATGCCTGCTGAGTGGTAGCCATGGTGACAGGGAGGGGTACAGTGATTCTGTTCCCTGCTACACGTGTCCCTCCTCTGTCAGACACCTCCTGTCCTCCTGTCCTGCTGGAACGGCTCGGCTGCTTGTGAAGCACCTGCCAAACTACTTGCACGTTGCAGCTCAGCGTATTCAGAATAAATAATATCTGTGCCAGTTTACTTACGGTGCCAGTAGCCTCAGGGGAAATAGAGGAAGCCAGAAATCATAATTAAGCAGAGCACGTGGGGGTTAACATCTTTGTTATGAAAGCTGCTGTGCCTTCTTGGTATTTGTGCTCCAAACATTAAAAGACAAAATAAAAGTTATTTTCTTGCCCTAATGATTTTCATTGTGCTGATAATGTGCCACTCACATATGTGTTTGACAATAGCAGGCTTAAAAATGAGCGGTATCTAGCCCTGATGGAAGAAGTGGGATTTTGTCCTACTCCATGCACTTTTGTCCTACTCCATGCACAAATATTTCAATCACTTTTAAATTATAAAATTATTTACTTAAGTCCTTCATCGTGATGGTGAATGACAGGGTCTTTGTTTTAAAAATCTTACAGTTGAAGACGTATGTAGAGAGAGAGCTGAGGTTGGAAACAGAATGGAAAGTGAAGGGAAAGAAAACCAAAGAAAAATTGATTTTGGCTGAACATTTCTGTGAAACCCTTGGGGTGTTCTATTTTAGTTCCAGCTTTTGCATTTATCCATTAGCATTTAGTTTTGGACTTCAAGTGTGTTTTGAATATATATGCTGAAATCACTGGCAAAACTCAATTTTAAAAGTTTAAAAATAATTTAAAAAAATATTATTGCAATGGCAAAAGGTTTGAAAGCGTTGAGTTACATATGTTTGCTCAGGTGTATATGTCTTGCTTTCTAAGCTTACATTTTATACACATTGCATGGTTACCTTGAAAGAGATCAGGTTTTGCTTTGTAACAATAGCATCAGGCAGGGGTGCCTGCCTCTCCAAATCTGCTGCAGGTAGAACTACAGGACTGTTCTCAAAAATTAAAACGTAAACCATAAAATCAAAACCCCAGAAGGTAAAATCACTCTCTATTCTACGCAAATTGTACAAGTCACTCATGTTCTGATATGTCTCAATCCAATGTCAAGAATCTGTCGTTCTTTGGATTATGCCTCACCAGACTAACCTCGTGTGTGTCCCTAGCAAAGATCAGGGTACGCATGATCAGTTTGACCCCAAATGTGTGTGCAATTCCCATCAGCCAGGTACCTAAGAGGAATTCTCTGCTCGTCAGGGAAGTACTACTCCTTTCCTTTCCTGATTTAGGCTACTGAGGTTTCAGAGAAAAACAACACGACTACTAATAAAAGAAAAGAGAACAAATTGGCTAATTGCATTTGATGGGAAATTCCTTCGTGACCCTACAGGCAACTGATTTAAAGAAGTAAGTAAGTGTGCTATTTAAGCTAGCCCATTTCCATGTTGCAGAGCAACTGGTGGTGTTATTATTAATATGGAGAGCAGTGAAAGTCCTTGCTTTGTCGACAGAAGAATAATTGGGATGGAGGGGATGGCAAGAATCAGGAGGATTTAGTTTGTTACCACATTTATAGGTATCAAAGCAGACAGAGAGTAACCTAGACTGACATTCCCACAAGGATGTATTTTTCCCGGAATCTAGCCCCACATTTAATTCAACCCCACAGGGTTGTGAAGGTTGAGGTGCACGCAGCCCTAGCCTTGGGAGAACAGCCCTTTTCTCTCATCCAGTGACTGATCCCTGTTTACATACGGAGCTCACACCACACTTACTCAGCAAAATGCTAACGTGCCTCTGCAGCATTCCCACAGCAAGCAGAAAAGCCCAGCACCACAAAAAGACATGACACAGTATATATGTTCCAGCTGTTCCTGACAGTTACCACTCTGCTCCCCCCTGCAGACAAATATTTCACTCTCTTCCCATTCACAAGGAGAAATTCAGCAAAGTCACAGGGGATAATTCAACCCCTTCTCTTCCTTTCAGTGGCCTGTCCTCACCACACAAATCAGGTCTAACAGAGGAATGCGCACAGATCATCAGAGCAACATAATTTGTTGCTGTTGTTTAAACAATTAGCTACTAGAATTGGAGCCTGACCACCGGCACAGAACGACGTCCACGCTACGCTGCTTAAGTGACGGATAAATTCTGTCTGAACCAGGCCGCGTACTCGGTCACCCACAGGCTCTCAACGGCAGCGGGACCCAACGGTCAGATACCTGCTTTCGAAGCAGGAACCATTGTGAAAATAAAAAAAAAGAAAACAGACAGTTGAACGTTGCTGTGTTTTTGCTCCAGGAAGTATATGAACTATGTGAGCTGCGTGTGGGTATGGCCTTTATTGTTACGGACAGGGCAAAATCTAATTTTACCAAGAGCTCTCATGACACATAGGGAGAACTCTGTCAATCCATCGCAGAAAACAGACCAACGCCCTCTGGCACTGATCTCCCCTGGGAAACAGCAGCAGACTCCAGCATCTCATAGAAAAGCCTCTCGTTCAGTAAAGTAACTGGTGGTAGAGCTGGCATTTGGCTGAATAATGTATTTACTTGCAACTGCCTTTTTCAAAAAGCAGGGTGGTAACAAACAGAGCCCCACTTCGGTATAAACCTCTAGTCTGGCATTCTCTGTCATCCACAGAAGCACACATTAAAAATTTTCAACTTCTGTTTGCAGACTAGTAAACAATCTCATGATGTCTACGTAGCTGGTCAAGCAAGTCGTGGCTGTTACTCTCTACTTACGCGTCAGTATCAACCCTTTTCTGAGGATTTCCTTGTGGGGTGATTTTGTCAATGGCCCCTCAAGGTCAGCAAATAATCCCGGTGGCTGAGGGAGGATATACAGAAGTAGAGATGATGGTTTGGTTTTTTTTTTTAAAGAATCAAAATTTCTTTTCTCATTGATTTAATTACTTTTAGAAACTAAGAAAAATCTACTTCTTTTTTTTTCATATATAACAATGTTGACTACTACTCAGCTCACGTGTGAGAGGGTCTACTGATTAACTTTATATGGCAATTTGGAATAATTTACCAATGCACAGCCGATGGATTCTGGTGATATGACACAGTCAAACCTGTAACAGCCAGAAATCCAAAATCATCTATTTGACATCAAGATTATGACATGTGTCTTTCAGATCAGAAATAGCAAATTATTACTAAATTTTAATTTTACTCTCCTGAAAGTGAGGATTTGCTGAAACCAGTTTACTCAAAACTATCCGGAGCAGCCTGAAGTTTGGATGTGAAGCTTAAATGAAGGTCTCAGGAAGGCCTGCAGAAAGAGATGGGAAAAGAAGTCTGTAGTTTTATGTTTAAGTGAAAAAAATCCACATAGCTGTTTTCAGATTCATAAACGTGGAAGGCTTGTCAAGAAGCGCAGGATGGGTCTTGGCTTCCCTAAAATATTCTTACTGAGACCAAAGAACACTCCAGAGTGATGAGAAAATGAGCACAGGAAAATTAACATGGGACACTGTCTGCCTCTGTTCTCTATGTTGCCCAAGAGCACGTCACGGAGAGTTCTAGGAGCCCTACCTCTTATATTGTGATTTGTGAGAAATTTTCATGCAGATAGCAAACCAGTGGGTGAAACAGATTACCTTCCAGGTAATCGAAAGAAAAATGAAATAGTACTTTATTTAATTTTGACCGAATAGAGAATATTACAGCAAACAGACCAGATTTCTGAACTACGTGTGTAAACGGTTGCCTTGTGTGAAGAATGCAAATGCAGGAAAGGAAGAATTGTTTTGATGGCAGCTGTGCGTTTGAGACTGTTACAAAAAAGGAAGAATCATTACAGGGTGAGGAAGAAAGAAGGCCCAGGCAGTCAGGGAAGCCAAACTGCCAAAAGAAAAAAAAAAATGGGGGAGCAAGGGGAAAAGCAGAAACAGAGTCTGTGTGGGCTAGGATAAACTAAAAGCAGCTACTCTAGTTTAACAGATCCCTCAGCAGAAATGGATAGCACTCTGGAAAACATAACAGATTCAGCATAGTTTTCCACACTGAGTGGATGTTGGCAAGTAAAAACAGATAAAAAGGACAAGATTAAAAGTATTTTCAGAGCAGGATAAAGCCTGTGGCAACTGAAGTGATGGCTTTTGGCTCATGCAATGCATCTGCGATGTTTGCAAGGCTAATGGAGGCAGTACTTCACAGCATCCTTCTGCGCATTTCCTGTATTTAATGGAAATCCTGGTGCATGCTAAAACCTTTGAACAAGAACTGTTATATTTATGCACAGTCTGTGATTAGCTCAGGGATAACAGTGTGAAATCAAACCCACAGAAACAGGCTTTTGCTTAAGAAAGAGATCTCTTTTTTTTTTGGGCAGAGAATTTGTGAAGAAAGAATGTCAACCACCATTAAAGAGAGTTAAAGGCTATACCATACTGGTCTGCTTGCTGGATGCTCACAAATATTCAAAATTTTGTAAGATTCTGTCTCTGTTACAGACAGGTTATTTACAGGTTTTCAATACTGCAAAACAACTGCACGGGTTAGGGGAGAAAAGGATGTGATTGCAGTGAGCAGCAAAGTATGCTTCAAATTTATTTCAGCTGGAAAAACTTCTTTTGACAGCTTTTGCTTTGATCTAAAGTAACTTTAAAAATTACTTTCACTTTCAACAAAACTATTCTCTTGTGGTCAGGGCCTCTCTTGACTCAACGCTCCATGTTTTGGCAAAGCTGTAGCTTATTACATCAGGAATTATTGTATGACCTCCAAAGGAATCCCTGATCATTGTTAAATCTGCATGACATCATTGTTTGTAGGTGGGCAAAATCTGGCATTCAGGACAGAACACACAATTATAACATTGTTTATTAAAGTCTGGCGCATGGTAGCTTAAACTGATAGAAATTAGCGTGGCTGCAATCCCACCCTCCATCTTGCCGCGTATTTGTTCGGCTGCTGTATTGGCACTGGCCCCTGAGTGTGTGGGCAGCTGAGTTGTTTTGCTGTGCTGATCTGAGAAAAAAAAAAACTAGTAACCCTCTTTGTTGGGCTTGATTTTTGCTTTTTAGAACCTTGAACTAACCCACTGCTCACCTGCAGAAACACCAGCAAGAGTGCAAGGGGTCAGGAACACAGAAACATAGTGTGGGGGAAAGGAGCCACTATCTTTAATTTCAAAGTTGCAAAGGACTAAAAGTATCCAAATAGGCAATTGTCTTTGCCATAAGTTCCTGATGAGGCTCAGTAATTTAACACATTCTAATGAGATCACATAAATCTGGCTCGTCACATCCATGAAGAGATGACCGTCTTCTCACTTTCCTAATTTACCGAACTGTGAGAGTTCCTGGCTTTCCCACTGGGAAAATGAACGCACAGCCAAAAAAAAAAAAAAAAAAAAAAAAAAAAAAAGTGGATACCAAGTGAAAAAATGTTTAGCAAAAAACCTGCATGGTTGGGAAATACAGTCATATTAGAAGTCTTTTCAGTATGACAGTAAAACTTTGGTTGCTAAAACCTGGAATTAAAAATGCAATATTGCATACAAGATGGGAAAAAACAGTGAGTATTTGTACAACTATCAGCTCTTTGAACCAGATACAAAGGATGTGTTACCTATTTTGTTATCATTTTCAAGCCTGAATGAGGTCTTGTATTTGGAAACCCTACTGGCAACTCCAGACACTGATTGCTGGGTAAAATCAGAACTTGATACAGAAAACTGATGCATGAATATGAAGCCTGCACCACAAAAAAACCCCCACAAACTCTCTTTCTGTAAAAATACTTAATGTTAAGTCCGTTAGAGTACATTGCTTGGATGTGCTTGTGCCTGTAATCAAGGCAGAATCAGCTAATCACTTATTGTTTGTAGCCATGAACTACGCCACGCACGGGCTGGACTGCCATAACTGCCACAACGCTCTGCAGCAATGAGCGTCCTTGGAAATGACATCTTCTGCAAAAGCTGGGCTACAAATGAGTGACGCATACACCAAGAGCTCATTTTAGAACTGGTGTCTATATTATAAGCTCTACAGGAGGACGCCTAGGTTTCTTTCTATTCCTATCAGGAAGGAAAAAAATCTAGAACCCAAAGTTCTAGATAAACCAGTCATGGTAATGCACGGTTAGCGCACTGCGGTTGCGCACACTTGGGCTAGGCTGAAGCAGGTACAGAGATAAAGGTGGCAACTGCAAGTCAACTCACAAACACCTCAGAGAGAACACTTTCGTTACTCCCAGATCCTGTTTGTTTCTGACCTATAAAGCTGTTTGTTGCTTACAGCTAACATGTTTCACACAGTTGTTGTTTAAGTTCAGCACTCGTACATTTAAGCGAGAAATGACTAGCGCAGCAGATGTGGGTTTTGGACTTTGTGTTTAATGGAGAGCCTCCTGAACGCGTACAGGGGCGTGCACAGGTCCAAAGTCAGAGGGTACTGCCTACTCAAGGCCCTTAACAAGACACTTTTGCCATTCTGGTGGAAGGTACTAAATGTACACGACGCAGATCTAGAAGTAATTAAACAACAGCAGGTAAAAGATGGTTTACAAATCTAATTTATATATATTTTTTCCCTTTTCTTGATAAAATCAGTTTTAAGACTGAGCAGCATTCATGTCAAATAGTACATAGGCTGCCTGACCTTGGAGTCAGGACTCTGGCAGCTGGCCTCAGAAAAGTACAGGTCGGTGTTGCCACCTAGTGACATGTGACAGGGGTACTGTCACTCGTAAATCGGATTTTCAAGCCGAGGAAGACACAAACCACAACCGATATTTAAGACATCTTTTATTATTTAAGCCATTCTTACCCATAGAATCACGTTCTTACTGCGGACAGCAGACAATTATCCACACAATGCACTCGCATGGTTTGATTACGCATACACACACACACTTGGCTTGTGCAACAGTTGGGAGGCCAACCTCACCTGCTTACTAAGGCACTCACAAAGTCTTTGAAGGGCTTCTGGTTTTTTTTTCCAGCAGGTGCACAGATAGCCCTGTGGGCTTCACTTGTATTTAGCGGCCATAGCCACTGGTTTTTGGTTGTGGCCCAGGTTACACGACCTGTTGGTGCTTGTGTGCGCTTCTGGCCTTGTATGAATTTGGCAGACTCTTGGTGTACTGAGTTTATCTGTTCTTGTGAATTCAACACGTCTACTGGTCTCTAAAGTAGAACATTACTAGTTCTTGGGGGATTTTCACATGCTACCTCTCAGCATGTACCATTTCTTTCTTCAGCCTGCTTTTTGGTAACATTTCTCCATCCATACCCATGGGTAGGTACCTATACAACTCATCCACACAAACTCACACAAAAGGGGCTTTTATAACAACTTGGCCTATAAAGTAACTCCACTGAATTGTAAGATTTATTTTTAAGTTACCCAAACTCAATACATCTGTGCTAGAGAAATTAAGATCACTACAACTGGTCCCCTATTTGGGAAAGGCTGATTAGCCACAGCCCAAAACGTCAAAAATCTTACGGTCTTACCTGGATAGTATATGAAAATGCCCCTGGATCCATATCTCATCAACTCTTTACATATTTCAGCAGTGTCTGAAATGTAAAAGTGGTTAACAGTGAGCCCTAGTATATGCAGTTTCTGGTTTTGTGTCTGACAAGAAAATATAATTCTCATCATACAATACGTCAAGTGAGTTGGACAGAGAAGGCCTTCTTAATTGCTATGAAACCGTAGTGTAGAAGACTACACATTCAGCCCTGGTGATTGTATCTGGCAGACTGTAAAATAAGGAGTAAAAAAATTGGGAAAACAAAGAGCTAATACCTAAATCTCCAACTTTAACATGACCACTAGCCCCCTGCCTCCCAACCACAGGAAAAAAAAAAAAACAACAAACAATTGGAGAAATTCTATGAAATTTTTCAAATACATTAGAAAAGATAGGAGAAAAAAAAAACTATATAAAGTAAGTACAAAAAAACACTTGACTACTTTTTATTTTATAATTAATTAGATTATCACATGATAATACTGTTGTATGACTAAGTGATTTTTTTCAACTAACTGCCTGTGGGTCCACAGGTGTACACAACACAGTCTAAGAGAAGCAACTCAGAACATCTATGCAAAGTGTTAAATGCAAATGTTAAGCACACAAGCAAAAAATATCCAAAGGGGTTCTTTCATGAAAGCAGCAGCTTGATTGTTTTGTACAGCACGTAATGTTCCTGTGAATTTCAAGCAAAAAGCAAGCTGTGACAATCACTGGAGAATGTTTTGCACAAACAGAAGCATTTGAAATTGGTGTAGGAAAGCCAAATATTTAAAATGGTTAGTGAGCTATTTTCCGTAAAGGTTAAGAACAAACACATCGTAGACTGGAACTTTCCCACCTTAGAGACGTTTTGCATAGCTAACGGTAAACCTCATTTTCTAGATAGCCCTGCTTGGAAAAGCTATTTGGAGTAGTCTTTCAAAACCAGTCATGTCACTCTTCTCAATTGTGCTGTGAAAAATGTACTTCCCAAAGCTTTTAAAAATGAGTCACGTGGAACGGCTGCTGCAGACGCTGTGGGCCTTGCTTTGCTGCAAACCATGCAACAGACGCAGAAGGCAATAGGGTGCTAAATAATTTGGAATAGCGCTCTTAATGTTTTGCAGTTGTATCACAACATGGAAAAGGGGAGTTTAGAGCTTAAAGCTATGTTTAGAGACTGATTTTCAGAGTAATCAGGCAGTCATGGAAACAGGTCAGACATACAGCTACTCTTTACAAAATGGCACCTTATTGCAGCCAATGTATGGATGGAAAAGAGGTCTCAGAGGTCTTTCTAAATGCAGTGTGTGTGTGCGAGCTGCAATAACCCATTTGCTCAGCTTAGTCGTTGAGTTGGGCAAAAAGATCTTGAAAACAGCTACTGAGCTTTTTACTGGAATGAAAAAGCTTTTATTGCTCATTCTGCCTGCTGGGCTGGAGTTTCATCTATTTCTCTGGACAAAATGCTTGTAATAGTGCCTTTGTAAGTAATTACCAGGTAAAACAGCTGATTTGGAGCTTTCAGTTTTTTAAGTCTGCCATCTCAAGGATTGTTTTGGAATCCTTTAGCTGCATGAGCAAAGTCACAGCTCAGCAGCTGAGAATCTGAACGTCTTGCATGGACAGTCAGGAAAGTGTGCATTGACAGTAACTAAATTGAGTGGCTTCATTACACAATTTTCAATATGAAATACATAAAGACTGTTGAATTTGAAATGGCTTAAAAAAAAAGACCAAACAACTTTTCCCATAAGCTACTCTTGGTTTGGGAGCTCTACTGGCATCTCTTAGCCCCGCAGATATTAAGAGGCGCTTTTCTCTCTCAAGTTCAGCCCAGGGCATTTAGGAAAACACACTTGCCATTTGCAACAGGGTTTGGAATAAAGAAAAATGAACTGCAAGTAGAAAGTTTTCTGCCCCATACCATTCTGTTCTACTGCCTGGCTGCCGCAGCACCTTATCCTTTTGCCAGCTCTCCATGTCAGCACCCAGGCTTCCTTCTTCCACAACAGGCCTAGAGTCCACGTGCTCTGCGTAGCTGTTCCAAGGCCACAGGGACTCTTGACTGGGAATATACGGGAAGGAGAGCGCATCCTGCGCTTTGCGGGCGAGGCACAGGCTGGCTGCTCCCTGGAGATGACAAAGGCGGCAGATGGGACACGGAAAGGGAGCTCATGGCTGCACCAATTCAGCCCCCTCCAAGCCAGGGTGGTGTTCAAAACACAGTGAGGCCCTGAGACGGGGCAGTGCATCGTGAGGCTGCCCGGAGCTACCACTCGTGTCTGCAGCCCCTCGACTGCTTTCTCTTCTGTGAGCTGCGGTCTCACTTGAGAGGACGAGAAGCAGCGAGGCCTCTGCGGGCAGCCCCTTGGGCAGCCCCCAGTGGGGAACGGCCAGGAATTGGTCCCGGGAGCGTCCCCGGAGGCCTCGATGACTCCGCAAACGGAGACTTTCCTTCCCGTCGAGGTCCCCCCGCCATGAGCCCCCCGCCGGCGCTGGGCGGGAAAGGCGCCCCCGCTCTGCCGGCAGTATCGCGAGACCGGCGCGGGGCGGGCCC
>WHYT01017284.1:889823-905023 GCA_009806455.1 Tetrax tetrax
CCCGGGCCGCTGCCAGCGCGCCGGCCCCTCTGCCGCACTCCGGCAGGGCCCTGCCCGCGCCAGAGCCGCGGCCCGGCCTGCGCAGCGGCCCTGCAGCTCGGCCCCTGCCCGGACACCCCCCCAGCCCGGGCCCGCTCTGCCCTTCAGCATTGCCGGGGCGGCTGCCGCCCCCCCGCCATTCCCAGCCGTGCAGCCAGCTCTGCCCCGTACCTCCAGGCTCCCTCCTTTGGTGACCCCCGCCATGTTGTTGTCTCCCTTTCCCCCGTCCGAGCTGTCCCGGAGCGGGATGGGGGCAGCGGGCCGGGGGCTCGGGCTCTGGCTGGGGCTGTCGCGGTGACGGCTCGGAGAGCTGAACAGGTCTGCACCGGCCCTCGGCTTCAGCCTTCCCTCTGCCCGGCTGAAATGCAACCGCGATGCTGAGTAAACCCCGCAAAGGAGCATGTATGGCTGACAGCCTCCTCCCTGTAGTTGTTTTTTTGTTTTTTAAAAAAAAAAAAAAAGTCTACAGGCTAAGACACAGGGAATGTGGAAAGTGACACATTGGGGTATCCTTGGAAACCGAACAAGGTTTAACCTGAAAATGAGTCTTATAGAAACTTAGTAAGAATGATGACTATGTATGCCTCGTATTTTTATGATATTGGAGAAAATTGCAGAAATATTAGTGCAATCAAAATTATAATTCCAATTGGTGAAAGTCCCTTTTTGCCTGAAAAGAGCACTTGATTCTTTATTTCGTTACTTATGTATAGAAACAGGTGTGGGATACAGTACTGTGTGATTCTGAATGTTCAGGGGAAAAAGTTTCTGTATTGGAGACAGCTTACTCTGCAAAATTTTATGCATGTCAACTGATAAAAAGTTGCTACTGAATGTTTAGAGAATGCCTGCCTGGAGAAATAATTTGAAAGCAGTGAATGGTTTTGACTATTATCAACATGATGCTGCTATGCCATATTAGTCAATATGTTTCTTAAAGGAGAGGGAAGAAAAAGTTTTTGCTGTTTGAGTTTTTATTCAGATTGTGGAACTTCCCTTCACGTTGGGCCACAGGTCTGTTACATAGCTACACAGTTAGTTATATGAGCTGCATGATAACGGCATCTAACACAACCTGTTGTGCTCTGTTCCCTTCTCACTGTTTTACTACACTATAAGTCTTTCTTTCTTGTAGGAGAACCAAAACAGTGTTTTAACTTGCTGTCTGTTTGGAATATATTTCCAGTTTGTGTATGCGAGTTAAACACAAACGGAGTCCTTCTCCTTATTCTTAATGCACGTTTGAAGTTCTCAGTGGCACGGGTTACAAGAGTAAAGTCAGCTAAAGCAGCAGCAGTTCTTATTCCCAGTCATTTACTTAGGTGTTCGCATGACCTACCCAATTTAGGACTAATTGTTGAACTTAGACATCTCTCTCCCTGAAATTAGTAGCTCTCACCCTGAAATTAGGCTAGTTAGCAGAGCTTTCAAGAGGAAGTGTTTTGGATCCTTGGACCACTCGGCGTCTGTTATTTTTGAAACTGTTGCATGGTCATGTTTCTTGTAAGGTGTTAAAATGACACCGATTTTCAGGGGGCTCTCTTACGCAGGCTTTAGTCTTTAATGGAAGTCTTTTGGAGGATAGAGGCAGGTTGATACCAGCTAGCTCTCTGAGTTAAAAATAAGTTTGTTTTGTTTTTGTTTTTTTTTTTTCTGGTTAATTGTTTAATTGTTTGCACTGAGGCTTCTGCGGATCCTCCTGTTTCCTGTTAAGTCAGCCCTCTATGTGATGAAGATCTGAAGATCTTTTTCGGGTAAAACATTAAGAGACTTGATTTTGTGGTTTTGTGTCTTATTGGGCACATGATCCAGTTGGTAGTAAGAAAGAAGTGTTCTTACTTACATAAAAATTTAATAAGTGACAAGGTTTAGGTTTTTATAAATGAGTACATTATGGAGAAGCAAATTTGGGTATGATGCTCGTCCCTAGTACTGGTCTAGCTCTATGAGCACAGAATAGTATTTTAGTGAAACTACAGCACATTCTTTTCCTTTGTAAGTTGTAAGGAAGAGGAAGGGTGTTGGAATGCATGGCTCTTACGTGTCTGTCTCTTTCATCAGCTTTTGACAGTCTCCTGTTCATTATTTCTAATACTTTGGGGCCATCAATGTTTGACAGAAACACTGCAATGAGGAGGAGGGCGTTAGGAAAACTGTGTTTTGTCTTGAAGGGTAAGGTGTAGGATGTGATTTTTATAGTGCTGTGGCTGCAGTAACTTTACATGTCAGTTCATTTACTTCTTTAACTTGGAGTGTGTTATTCACAAATACTTATTTCTGAATAAATTTGATTTATATACCACTGTAAGTTTTCTTCTTCTGGGGAAGTCTGAGTAAGAACAGAACTGGCACTAGAGCCATCTGCCTTGGGGCTTAGAAAGGTAATGCTGCGTTACACTTTACTTTGAAAACTTGCATTTAAAAGGAATTCTCATAATATTGAGTTGTTCTGCTTTGTACAGGAGAAACTTCATACTTATGTGAGGTAGACAACTTTTTTCCCAGTAGCATTTCTCTGTGTAATTTATTTCTGGGGGAAGTGAGTGAGACATCTGAAATGGCCTACTGTCTACTTTGTTTTCCTCTGAGGAGAAGTATTTTGTCACTTTTAATAACAAGGATTGGGCCTGATATTAGCACTGACAGTCTGTCTCACTGGAGCGTGTGTTATGTAGTAATATAATGGATGTGTGAATATACACACGTACGTACGACCTGCTCCTTGGTGTCTTGGTGTAGCAGCCCCCTCCTCACATCGCTTTCTGACATAAGCTGATAACCTGTATGATTGAAGAAGCTCTAAGTGAATAGGAAAATTCTAATGCTACTTATTTGCAATGTAATTATTTGGCTTTGCAAAGCCAAACTCATGCATTCGTGAAGTTATTAAATTGTCATCGACTTCATTATACGTTTAGTAGTGTTCACCTTTGCAGAGAATTATGTCTTAGCGCCAAAACAGAGCTCAGGTGATCTGACTTCAGAAAGTACTCCTTCCATTTACATGGTTGTGCCTAAAGTTAGAGTAAGTTGGCACATATATTTGTCAGTAACAGTTCTGAAATTTAAGTGTAATGTTGCTTGACAGACTTCTACATATTTAGTCCCATTTTGGTCTGGTTTTGCTGCTTGATCTGGAATAGTTTAGATTAATTATTATTTCATTTTAATGCGTGTAAAGTAGGCTGATACTTAAAGTGCTTGTCAGGTTAAGACTCTGCTACGTTTTATACAGACATGCACTTTGTCAGTTTCTTTCAGAGTATTCAGTGCTTTTCAAAACCATTTTTGTAACTTAATGCATCTCAAAAAATATTCAGGTTTTTCTTTTTTATTTGCAGGAGGTGTGTAAAAAGGCATACTTCAAAGACTGTATTAGGAAACAAAACTCCACTAAACATTTCTCCCGTGATTCTCTTGTTAAAAAAGATATTTTGCCAATATCATAGTTTGGTTTTTTTAGTTGGTTGTTTTTTTTTTTATGTGGCAATGTAGCAGTTGAAGTTGTGGAAACCTGCTTTGAGCTTTCCAACTCAAGATATAAATGAATCTCATGAACTACAGAAGTCGACCATTTTTGTTGCAGTTTCTTAAATTTCTTTCATTTATGGTAAATAAGGTATTTCTTTAACTGTCTAGGAGCATACCATGCAGTGGTTGCTGCATAGATTGATTTGGTTGTTTAATTTGTGTCTCTTCCTAGCTATATGGCTAATAAATCTGTATTTCCAAATGAACTCTTGACTATTCATCTTGAAGTGGAAACAAACAAACAACGCAACTAAGATGCAATTGCCAGAAATTTACAGTTAGGAATTTTACATTTAGAAATCACATTTAGTTTTTTAAAATACATTTTCAAGATGTTGAATTCAGTTGTGCATTTAAAGCAAGATCTCCGTGAAAGATGAAACTTCATGCTCTTTCACTACTTTCTTTCAATGCTTTCAACTTGGATTCTATTTGTAGAGATAAACATGAGGATGAGACAAATCTTCAGCTTACATTTTATCTGGTCATACCTCCTGTTTAGTTTAATCATGGATATCAGGTTCTGCTTTGGGTGAAATAATACAACTAATACAGTCACTTCATTTCGAAATAATTATTTTTAAAAATTAACATAGTTGTCTTGTAGCGCGTAGGAGTTTGATATCTTTTTGCTTTAGTAAATAAAGAAGCTGATATTTATAAAATGTTTAAAATTTTAATTCCAGAAAAATGATCCCCCGTTTCAGCTTAAACTTCCTCCAAAGGCAGCTAGACCTGAAAAAGAAATTGACCCGGAATATGAAGAAAAGATGGTAAGTGTTTTCACAACAGAACATAACTACAGCTTTTTATGACACTTGTTTGTTTGCTAGATCAACACAGTTACAAAGAGTTACTGCAGACTGGCTATGTCAGAAAAGAAAAACAAACAGTGAGTCATTTAAATGTCTAGTCCAATGTGGTGTTTCTCACAGTGGCTAACAGTCAATATTTAGTGAAGACTATGAGAATAGAGGAAGCAGACAGAGATAGTTCTGTTAAATATGGTCCCACTCTCTGACATATTTTTGTCTGCATGATTTCTGGAGGTGGACGCTGGGGCTTTTAAACTTAGTAGTTGTCAGTGGATTTTTTTTTTTTCTCCTTCCATAGATTTGTCTGCTTGCTTTCTTCCTGTTGTGTAGGTCTGGTTAAACACACCCTCTTGTGGTAAGGAGTTTCTATTCAATTGTATTTTATATTTAGAAGTCTCCTCTTTTGGTTTTTAATTTGTCTCTACTAGTTTTATTTGATGACTCCTTGAGTCAAATCGACACATCCTTCAGCTACTTCTTAAATGAGAGAAATACTGAAGCTGCCAGTTTCTCATCATATACAAACATAAAAGTTTTAAATGTTCATATGCTCAATAGTATGTGTGCCATAACAGTGCCAAAGAAGATCTGTCCATGACACAAAGAGCCTGTTACAAAGAGGCAGAAACCAGGAGGACATTACAAGACTTACTCTTGAACGACACCTGTAGTTAAGTTCTTGGTTGAAGCTGGTATCTGTTTCTTGTTGCATTTTCCTTAAAAGCTTTAATGTTAAATGGAAAGGATTTCATACCAGAGAAGCCAGGGAAGAGTATCACTGTTAGCCATAGAAAAATTGATACCTACATACATGAATAGTTAATTTTTAGCCAAAGAGAAGACATACAAGTAGGTATGTTCATTCAGAATGAGTTGAGTAAATAATTCAACTTAGTTCCACAGTAATAAATGGTGAATTCACATCTTTCCTAAATTAGAATGTTAGTTCCGTTGTTCTAAGAGGCAAAGGGAATAGGTCTCAAAAAATCTACCTTTCATGAACTGTGCTGTTGTGAGCTAGATCTTTACTGTTTATCAAGGCATGCTGCTTACAGTCAGCCAGTAATTTTGTAGGCAAAGAAGTATGTTGTGGCATTCAATACAGAACCTTAGCAGTTACAGTTAGCTTGCCAAAACCATCATTGTTTTTAGTCTAATGTAAGTCCTCTGTATGGATTTGTTCTTACCATGTATGAGCATAAACATAGGTGTCTTTACTCCCCCTTTTAGAAATTTTTCTCCTAAAGGTTTTACTTGGTATTTACAGTTCATTCTGTTCACAAGTTATTTACACAAGTGGTCCAGTAATGAATGCAAGGGAAAAATAATAGTATTTTTTTCCAGGAGATGTTTATAAAGATGTTTGTTTGTTGGTAAGTGGTGCACTATTAAAAGAAGTGCATTGCCCTCATGTGGCAAAATCATGTATTGCATGTCAGATTCAATTCTGTTGCTCTTGTCTTTGTTTTGTGTTATTGCTGTTAGAGCACTTCTACGTGCATATAAGTTACCTGCAGAAGAGCTTTGTGTTGTTTGTATATTTCTTTAAAAGGTTATGGTACAGAACTACAATTTCAGTTTTGTAGTTTATATCAAGATATGTAAAGAGGATCACATGAAAATTGCTTTGAGTGGTACAGTGTTACATGATGCTTAGAAATGGCATAGAGAAACTGATAACAATTGCATTCTGTCATTATCTGTCATTGACACTTTATTGTGTTTTTCTTTAAAATTATGTAATGTCTTTTAAGTCTAGAGAAGGACATATGTTTTGATGTGTTTATGTAGTAAAGTGAATATGCCTTGTTGATATGCCAGAACTGAAGTGGTTGAAATTTGAAATGTGACAGCAAAATTCACAAACTTCAGTGAAAGCAATATCAAGCTGGAGAATCCATTACTTTAGTCATGCTTCTAAAAGTAGAGCTACCACACCATTGTCTTGGATCAAATCCTGATAGCCCTTAAGCTGATGGAAGTTTTGCCTCTGTCTTGAGCCAGGTTAGGGTTTCATCCCTTACTGTTAGCCAGAACCTTAGTTTTTTCTTTATCTTTTGTAGACAGTACTTTAAAGTATCCCTTCACAGTTGCTGGTGTGCCATGCACACTTTAAACAATCTATACAAGTAAACTGCTTTGGGCTTGTTTTACTCAGCGTTGAGTTTGAATGGAAATGAGTTGCTGGGATGAGGTTATCAGTCCTGCCATGTCTTCCAGCTTGCTGTGGTGTTCCTGAAGGATCGCGTGAACTACTGCACGTTACCGTAGGGTACTCTAAAGCAATTGGTGCTCAGCTGTAAGCTGCAGCAGCTCAAGAGCTATTTCATGATACTTGTACACCTGAGTTGTCTAACGGTAGGCAGATGATCTTGTCAGTCTTTCCTTGTATAAGTTGTTCTCACAAGTGTCTGAATTCTGTTTCTTAATAAAAATACTTTTTTTTTTTTTTAAAAGAATAAAAATTATTGCTTTTTCTCTTTTTTTTTTTAATTCTCTCCCAACTTTGGAAACTAGAAAGCAGATCGAGCAAAAAGGTTTGAATTCCTCCTGAAGCAGACGGAACTCTTTGCACATTTTATCCAGCCTGCAGCACAGAAATCACCAACATCTCCATTGAAAGTGAAGCTGGGACGGCCACGGATGAAGAAAGATGAGAAGCAGAGTTTGATTTCAGCTGGGGAGTATGTTTTATTTCCGACTTCTTGCACTTTCAAGCAAATGCATTTTAACATATCTATTTAATTAGTAGCGTAGGGATTGTGCTTTAAGTAACTCCAGAACTTTTCCTGTTAATGGTGTATAATAATTTTATTTTACATAAATATGAATCTTGGTTTCTTCTTTAGTTATCGTCACAGACGCACAGAACAAGAAGAAGATGAGGAGCTGTTGTCTGAGAGTCGAAAAACATCTAATGTGTGTATTCGATTTGAGGAGTCTCCTTCATGTAAGTATTGTATTGACAGTTTTCTAATTGCTATGATGTAATTAAAGTCTGAGCAGATTGCAATTAAAACTTAGTATTATTCTACTTAGAGGAATTTTACATTTACAGATGTGAAAGGAGGAACACTAAGAGATTATCAGGTTAGAGGTTTGAACTGGATGATCTCCTTGTATGAAAATGGTGTTAATGGCATTCTGGCAGATGAAATGGTAAGCAGTAATCTTTTGGATTTTTTTTTTTGTGATAATTATTGAGCAAAATTGAACATTCAAGTGCCTGTAGTATTGAATGTATATGCAGTGGTATGCATCGTGCTACAACAGTAGCAAACAGTTAGATTTTTCACAACTGGAATTGTAATGTAATGAAATGAATTGTATTGCCAACATCTCCTGTGTAGTTTGCTTTAAACAACTTAAAGTGGCAGAATTCTGTAGTAGAAAAATTGTTTGAAACTATTTCTGTGTGGTATTTCATTTCAGCAGGTTTCTTTTCCCCCCTTCTTTGCCAATGCAGGGTCTTGGTAAGACTCTGCAGACAATAGCGTTATTAGGCTATCTGAAGCATTACCGAAACATTCCTGGGCCACACATGGTCCTGGTTCCAAAATCAACTTTGCACAATTGGATGAATGAATTCAAACGCTGGGTCCCATCGTTACGTGCTGTTTGCCTCATTGGAGATAAAGATGCCAGAGTAAGTGCTCTACGTTTCAAAGATGTAGGCGTTATTTGTCAAAAAGTAGCGCTTCCTTAATTACAGTATTTTTAGTAATCTTTAACTGTACTAATGTTGGAAATGCAAAATGTAATGTTTATAACTATGAGGAAAAAATGCAAATCAGTGGGTGAAATAATAGACTGGGATCAAAGTACAGCTGTCTGACTTACCTCTTTTCTGTTGTCTTCCTCTTTGGTTTTTGCACACGTGTTTTTTGGTCTCTTCTGTGTTTGCATTGTGACAGTATTTATTCATTTTCCTTTATTGCCCTCACTTTGTTACCTCTTTCTTCCCCTTTTCTAGGTGACTTCTCCCACTCTTATATCCATGCTTTGCCTTGTAACTAGGACTCTGTTGTAGAGCTTCTCATCTTTTATAGTGAAGGCCTTGAAACAGATATAGGGTGGCTTTCTAACTGGAAGGGAATCGATGAGCTGGATGTTCCTGTCCATTCTGTGGCTCTGATATGGACTGCATGGCTGCCTGTTACTGCTTGAGGGTAGAATGGCTCTACAGAGGGATCTGGACAGGCTGAGACCAATTGTATGAGATGCAACGAGGCTCAGTGCTGGGTCTTGCACTTGGGTCAACACCAGCCCCGTGCGACGCTACAGACTTGGGGAGGAGCAGCTGGAAAGCTGCCTGGCAAAAAAAAGCCCCTGGAGGTGTTGGTCAACAGCCTGCTGAACATGAGCCAGCAGTGTGCCAAGGTGGCCAGTGTGCCCAGAAGACCAAGAGCATCCTGGCTCCTGTCAGAAATAGTGTGGCTGGCAGGACTAGGGAAGTGATCGTTCCAACTGGTGTGGCCGCACCTCAAATACTGTATTCAGTTTTGGGCCCCTCACTGCAGGAAGGGCATTGAGGTGCTGGGGCTTGTCCAAAGAAGAGCAATGAAACCAGTGAATGCTCTGAGAACAAGTCGTATGAGGAGCGACTGAGGGAACTGGGGTTATTTTTGCAAGTAACAAGGGGCAGGACCAGAGGAAATGGTCTCAAGTTGCGCCTAGGAGGTTTAGATTAGCTATTAGGAAGAATTTCTTCACCAGAAGGGTTATCAAGCACTGGAACAGGCTGCATAAGGAAGTGATTGAGTCATCATCCCTGGAGGTATTTAAAAGATGTGTAGATACGGTGCTTAGGGAGATGGTTTAGTGGCGGACTTTGTAATGTTACGTGAACAGTTGAACTCAATAATCTTAAGAGTCTTCCAACCGAAATGATTCTGTGAGAGTAACTGGTGGTTCTGCCAGTGACTTGAACACTTCCTTCCAGTGCTCTAGTCTTGGATTTGACTGTACTGTTCTTTGTAGGTTGTTTTAATTTGAAGTCTGTTAATGAAGTCTGTTAATATTTGTACCACGTGTGTTTATTGCTAGTTCTGTGGAATGAAATTAAGATTGTGTTGAAGGGAAGCGTGCACCTTCACTTTGTACTTTCTTTGCTTTCACTTTATGTTTGCATTGTCATAATGTTTCATTTCCTCATTTTCTATTTAATCTCTCTGTTCTGTGATGGCTAAAGCACCTCTGAGCTTACCTTTGCGTTTGTAAATCGCACATAGCTACCTCTGCTTGACATAGCCTCTTCAAGGCTGCTGGGGTGATCTGTGTACCCTGCCAAGTAAGATCTTGGAAACCTTGTGTGGCTTTTCCACAGGGTGATGTTCTTCAATATGGAAGGGTTTAGATGCCTAGGTATGTATCCTTTACAAAATAGAGATGGGACAGAGCAGGGAGGTCTTTAGGAAAGAGAGAAGATGGGAGTGGGCTACACAAGTTGTTTTGAAACACTTTTTTTGTGGATTGTGTCTTTGAAGTAGTTAGAGAGTTTTTTTTCCCTATTAGTAGTACGTATTGTACGTAAATTACAGAAAAATTATGCTGAAAAGTAAATATTTAGTTTCAAACAGGAGAAAAATTGTATTTTGCTTAACCCCAGCTGATGATTTGTCTGTGCCTAACGTAGAAAGGATTGAAGGCTTTTGTTACAGTAGCTTTCAGTTACTGAGAAGATGTTTGAGTCTTTTGTGTGCTAGCTTAGCACATCAGTAGTGTTGTTGGAAATAGGTTTCATAGAATTCCATATAAATTGTTCACATCTGTAAATGTTTATTAACTTAATTGTTCTGCTTTAGGCTGCTTTTATCCGTGATGTTATGATGCCTGGAGAATGGGATGTTTGTGTTACTTCATATGAAATGGTAATTAAAGAGAAATCAGTCTTCAAAAAATTTAACTGGAGATACCTGGTAATTGATGAAGCCCACAGAATAAAGAATGAGAAGTCTAAGGTAAACTCAAAATTATTTGATACTTTGAAGATTATTTGACACAAAAGTTTTCACGTGATTTGAGCAGATTGTGTTAGGTGTGGTGTTTTTTGTTGTGGTGTGGGGTGGTTTTTTTTTTTTTTTTTTTGGTGGTAAATACAAAAGTCATAAGTAGCTCACTGTCTTTAAATTTAGTTTCCATTGTTTCAGGTTTCAGAAACTGATGAAAATTCATTATGTTTAAATCTACATAAATTGATATGATGGTGATAACTATTCATTGTGTTTCTAGCTGTCAGAGATTGTACGTGAGTTCAAGACAACAAATCGATTGCTGCTTACGGGAACTCCTTTACAGAATAACCTCCATGAGCTGTGGGCATTACTCAATTTTCTTTTACCTGATGTCTTCAATTCTGCAGATGTAAGTTGAGATTTGGAAGTACGGTCTTGTTCTTGTTATTTTGATTCCCAGACTGCTTTCTGCAGAAGAGAATGGCCAGTCAAATAAGAGACACGTGGTGTGGAAGACCAGGATTTGGTAGAAGCTCTGTGACTTACCTAACTGTAGGCTACTTTTTTAGCTCTACCTAGTTAAAACAGTGAATTCAGTTAGTGCAGATAAAGCCTCAGGACAATAATACCAAATATTATACTTTAAATAGATCAAGAATTATGCAAAGTGGAACCAAATTTGGGAAAGCAATGCTGATTGAAGAATATGAAGCATCCTGATAGGCGTAAGCCTTTTTTCCATTTAGAATTTGAGTAATCTTTCTCCTCTTTTACTGTTAATGTTTCCTTGTACTTGTATTGCTTTCTTCCATTGTTTTTGCTCTGTTGTTAATCTCCTTCACTTAAGGATTGTTTTCTTTTTCTTTTTTTGCCTTCTTGCTCCATCATTACATAAGCTCTAAGGGGAAGAACTTGGAGACTGCAATGATGAGTGTGGAAAACGCTTGTAAATTAAGCAGAATAATAGTATTCTGCCTGTGGAGTTACTCAGTTGACTTAAATGTTGGGGAGCTGGCACAGAATTAGACTGAAGTTTTTTTTCACTCATAGAAGTCATTTATCTCAAGATCTATGCCACTCTCAGCTGGAATGAAAGAGTGTCAATATGTGTCTGTTAAAAGAACAGATGATAAACTGTTCATACCCATTGTGCTGTTTCTCACCACAGGATTTTGACTCATGGTTCGACACTAAAAATTGTCTTGGTGATCAGAAACTTGTAGAAAGACTTCATGCTGTAAGTAATTATAGCTGTAATCACATGTCGTTAGCATACAGTGTAAAAAAGAAAAAAGGTTATTTCTCAAAGCTGAGAAGATGAACATTGAAGGTATTTAGTTACAGAAATGACCAGCAGAATTTTCATGAATTAAATATTGAAAAATTAAATTCCAGTTATGTACTGGGAGTAATAGATACTGCCTGCTGTAATATTACTGTTTGAAGCAGACAAAATATGAAAAGAAATAATTCTGAGATCTTTTTTAAAACCATTTGTTATTGTGAATATTATACTGATGCACATGTCATGCTAGTCTAAATAAAGGCATATTTTTACTTTTATTTTGCTGTGCATGAGATAAAACGTTTTTATTATACAATAACAAAACAAATTAAAAGGAAGTAAAACGTAAATTGCTTATCTTTGAAATGTTGGTGTATTTTGTATGCACTGCTAGTGGAAATGAAACAGAGCTTATATTAAAAGGTAATAGATAGATAGATTTTTATAAACTTACAGGTTTGGCTCTTGCTTAGGATAACAACTGGGATGAATACGGCAATTTTTATGCAGTGTTACATGGCTTATTAGTGGACGTAGCCTATTAGTGGACAACTTTTATTTTGCAGATTTTAGTAGAATTTTTCTGAAGGAGTCACCATGACAGCAATAGATATTGGCTAGTCTGAATAAATATCAGATAATTGAATCTGTTAATTTTGTATTTGAGGCAATCAATTTTCTAAATTTTTCTGTGGAAAAACTCTTTCATTTGTGCAGGTTTTGAAGCCATTTTTATTACGTCGCATAAAAGCTGAAGTAGAAAAGAGTTTGCCTCCAAAGAAGGAAGTAAAAATTTACCTTGGGCTCAGCAAAATGCAGAGGGAATGGTGAGTTATTTACACCAAAGTAAGAATCTTTTCTGATGAAGAACACTACAGCTCTGCACACTGTTTTTTTGGTTTGTTTTTTTTTGTTGTTGTTGTGTTTTGTTTTTTTTTCTCTTGTAGTTGCATGTTAAGACAGTCAGATGGAGAAGCCTATTTATAGTTGTTTTTGGGGCTTTTTTTAAAGATACACAAGTTTAAAAGAGCTCAGGAAGGATAATGAAAAGGGTTGGGAGGAAGAAAGTAGAAACTTATTTTATTTTCTTAATTTTATTTGAAAGAACGTATGCCTGCAAAGTTTCCTCCTTTGCTGCAAGTATGTATGCACTAGTAAAAGTTTGAGCTGAAATTAAAATAAAACCTGAGAAGCCACATACCTAGAAGAGATGTGACAAACAGAGCCAGGTCAGTGTAGCAGCTCCAGTCAAATATATGATCTCTTTAATCCACTTTGTAGTTCTAAAGTGGAAGTGTAAGTTAACCCAGTAAATGTCAGATCATTGTCACTCTCAGACAAATTGCCTTTCATGTTTAGGTATGGATTTACAAATCCTTAGTATCAGTCAGGCGTTTTTGCCAAGTTTTGTTATAATACAGCTCATTATTGTATAAACAAAGCAAACTCCCACATCCAGAAATAATTAATTTGGGTACTACAGGGTTTCATTCACTGTTTAAATTTGTTAAATTAAATATAAAGTAAAACCTGAGAATTGTTCAAAACTGCCTGTGAAACTTCAGGTATACAAGGATCCTGATGAAAGATATCGATATCCTGAATTCAGCTGGGAAAATGGATAAGATGCGTCTGCTGAATATTCTGATGCAGCTGCGGAAGTGCTGTAACCATCCGTACCTGTTCGATGGTGCTGAGCCAGGCCCTCCTTACACCACTGACACCCATCTCATCACTAACAGTGGTAAAATGTTAGTTCTGGATAAACTGCTAGCAAAACTCAGAGAGCAGGGTGAGTACGGTTTATGAACAGTAGTGATCTGAATGCCCACTGTAAGCAAAACTACCTTTCAAAAATTGCATAGATTCATTCTTGTCTTTCCTCCAGTGAATGCATTCATTATTTTCAGTGAGTTGTTTTTTTTTTTCTTTTTTTAAAAAAAATCATTTTTCTGTAGATCTTAACACATGGATGGAAGGAAGTCTTACAGGAATGGTGAGGAAGACTCTAATAGAGAAGTAGAAGGAAAGGAAGAGTAGAGCCTCCCTTCTGCTGTCTTTAAGAAAATTTCTGATGAGAGGATTAATTTATCTGTGCATATCAGTTGTCAGCTACTTATCTTACCATGGTTTTAAGTGTTCTGTTTCTTCAACTATTTATTTCTTCTGTATAAATTATTCAAATAACCTGTCTTGAGGAGAAGTTAATACTAGAAAAGTAACTTCAGAAGAAAGACTTATTTGAGTAAGTTAGGCATACTATAGAATATTTCACAGGAGTTATTACTCATACTCTGTGGTAGGCTCTGTGATAAGGTTAATGTGAAAACATAAAACTGATGACCAAACCTTCTGTGGTGTTCTCTCAGGTTCCAGAGTTCTACTTTTTAGTCAAATGACTCGCTTACTGGATATTTTGGAAGACTATTGCATGTGGCGTGGATATGAGTACTGCCGACTTGATGGACAGACACCACATGAGGAAAGAGAGGTGAGAAACTTCTATCTAAACAAGAAATTTCTTTGTTTGCCTGTTAGACTATTAATTATTTACATATATATATACACACAGCTGCATCATTGTTTAAAGTAACGCAAAAATTCTGTAGTTTAAAAAAGATGTTAAGGGTATATGTTTTTTCCTAACCACAGTCCCCAGTAAAGTAGGTTTCATCTGTTCCTCAGCTATATGAAAAATGTAATGTTTTATGGACTCAGAATGGATTTTTCCACTTGTGCAAACCTACAGTTTCTTACTTCTATTAAAAATTGGTTTTGCTATGAAAATTCTGTGAATTCGATGAATTTCAAAGAAATTTAATTGAAAAGCCACCAACATGTTGGAAGCTTGTTTGAAAACTCCCATGCTTTAAGGACACCTTTTTTCTTTTAGGAAGCAATAGACACATTTAATGCTCCCAACAGCAGTAAATTCATTTTCATGCTGAGTACCAGAGCTGGAGGTCTTGGAATTAATTTGGCAACTGCTGATGTGGTTATTCTCTATGATTCAGACTGGAACCCTCAAGTAGACCTGCAAGCCATGGTGAGTTTACAACGTGTTTGTTTGTGAAATTGTCATTGTTTTATTTTGTATAAGTGTTTCCAGAACTTGCATTTTTGTTATTTTCCTTTACATTTTGTATTTAATACCAAGAAACTAAGGGGTTGAATAAAAAGGGCATGAACAGAATTGTGGAAGAAACTGTAGCTTTTTCTCTGTAAATATGTCTTAATTATTTTTATAATTGAATAAAGTTACTTGTGCCAAAATACTGTATAAATATTGTTTATCTATATAATTATTCTTAATTCTTTTTCCAGAAGACAACAATAAATGAGTAACAGAGGGCCGTTTCCAAACTAATAGCAAAGAATTAAACGCATGCAGCTTAATTTTCCTCCCTTTTGGGAAGCTTATGCTTTTGCAACCCACCTTGTTTCTGCATCAGTGTAAAATCATTCTGTGGTGACACCAGGGGGGAAAAAAAAACCTTATCTTTGGGTTAAACATACTAAAATCCTCTCTTTCTGAGTGCTGAATATAAAAAAAAAAAAAAAAAAGTCTATAATTTT
>WHYT01017285.1:0-53397 GCA_009806455.1 Tetrax tetrax
AAAAAAATAAAAAAAAAAAAAAAAAAAGATTGAAAACATTAGTTGCTGGGTTTTTTTTTAAGCAGATGAATACAAGTTTTACCACCTCAACAGTTAAATCTATACCCTAATTACAACCTTCCTTCACTTGGGAAAGAACAGGAACAGGTTCTGAAGATCTTTTTCTCTGAACCAGTCAAATGAAAATACTGCCCTTTATCGGAGGCTGACATGGTATTTGCCTGATGAGCTAAAATGTTTTATTTCGGTTTGTCCCTTAGGGAACTTCTGTCCCTACAGCATCCTTTTTATTTTTTTTTTAGTTTACTTTTTTTAAACTTAGTATTCTATGCTTTTACAACTTGGTCAAAATAGAACAGATAAATCACGATTGCTGGAAAATAAAAACGAAAGATATAGGTAGATAGATACGTGTACATACAGAAACTAATTTGCAGAAGAAATTAAACTGTTATTTTAGAATCTGCTCATTTTAACACAAATTTTCATACATATAATCTACTTTCTACAGAATTACAGTGTATTTTGACAGGTACAAAAATGCCTTTAGGAAAAGCTTCTGAAAAATCTGTTTTCTCAGATTTTTATTTTTCACATACAATGTAGCTACTTAGTGTTATAAATTTGGATTCACCATCATCTCTCTAACACTTTATAATGAATCCCTACTCTCTTCCCATGCCTACGAAGGTGAGACCTTTTTTTGCACTATACTAAGCTGGTAAATGGTGCTATGACATTCTTATTAATTGCCTTTTCCTATCTGTGCTTTTAAAGCAAGATTAAAAAATATAAACTAATAATAATAAAGTGAATTGCTGTCTGCCTCAAAGATGTTCTATGGAAGTTTTCTTTGGGAATAAGATCTGGTACCTTTTAGGTACTAATAATGATTTCTGCTACTATCTCTCCTAAGTATTTTTTTTGTTGTCGTTTCTTCAGGTGTTTGCATTAAAGAATTAAGGAATTTGGGGTCCGTTTCAGTATATTAACACTGAACTACTCCATGCAGCCAGAGAATAGCCAGAGAAATGTCTTCCAAAGGATCTTTCCAATACAGATTAATTGTTGTTGACATCAGGAGTCTGTGCATCACTGCTCCAGTGGGGCACTTGCTGGGGTAGTACAAGTCAAAATAATTCTGCGTAGCTTTTGAGGGATCCCTGAGCAAGAGAAACATGGGGGTAATTTGTAGGTGCTTCTGCTGCCTAGTCAGAGTGTGCATGTGGGATTATACAGGCTTCAGTACTTTGCAGAGCATGTGCTGGCCCTGATGCTGTCTCAGAGAAGCATCAAAAGAGACTCTAAAGGCATTTGAAGGTGGAAGGACACTGACCCCCTAACTCTCCCCAAGGTCCAGGCTGCAGAAATGAGTGTCTGGTTTCAGCCTCAATTTTACTTTCAGTTGCCTCATTACATCCTGAAAACTTTCTGTGCCTTAATTTTCTTTCAGCCTAGAAAGGTTTTAGGCAGTGACCTTCCAGAAATGAAGTCTGTGCAGATGTCTTAGATTCCACCTCTCCTTTAAAAATACCGTGTCTGTGACAGAAAATTTCCCTTGGGTCAAATCGTATTGTCAGAGGTAAATGGTGGGATATTCAACTGACTAAAATAAGTGCAATTTGAAAGCATTGTTCACCAGGCTCTACCAGAGCTTGTTTTTACATTTCACTTGTTGACCATGTTGTTGCTTTGGGGCCCCATAACAATGTGCCAATAGTTAAAGCTATATTTTTCCATCCATTCTTCATTCTGCTCAAAATTACTGGTCTTTCAATTGTAAACAAAGGGTGATTTATCATTGAGGCTAAAAGGATTGGAATTAGCCCATCGTAAATTCAAGGTAATCTGTTTGTCCATTACTAGCTTTGGTTCAACAGCTAATGAAAGCAGAAGCCAGTACATTAGAGAATTATTGTAAGGTGATGTTTTAACGAGAACATATCTTTTGGGGAACTAAAAAAGGATATACAGCCACAAACCCAAGACATTGAAGGCTGGCCTTACTTTCTTTCATCTGAGGCAAGTAAATGCCAGAATGGTTTTATTTAAATGTGTCTCAAACTGGCTGTACTTCCCGTGCATAAAGAGCAGGGCAGCCCGATTCATTAAAAAGAAAGAAACGGATGCCCTCGTTTGGGCCAGGCATGGCTGCACACCAGTATTTCAAGTCTTGAGAAAAACACTCTTTACTTGAGGGTGGACCTCAGGTATGATGTTTCGTAGGAACATTTTACTATAAATGACTCATTAAGAATATTTCTGAGCTATACTCTTGAGTGAAAAAAAAAAAATCTGGATACATCCAGATTCAAATGTACACAGATACATGTTGTTCCTTCTTGTAGCTGTGTCCTATGTGCATAAACTTATGTTCTTAATCAATTTGGTATGTCTTATTTATTCTCCAGTTGGAGTTTCCTTCAGTTTGTGACATTAAACACCACACTGCTGAAATAAAATGTCTATATTTCTTTGTTTCTAGCCATTAATTTGGCAATGTCCTTCTTCATATTGTGAGCTCATAAAAGTATTCTACAATTCATGCTATTTCCAGGCAGTGGTTACCTTCTGCTGTTCTGCTGTCAAAACTCACCACGTTTCTGTAATTAATCTCTATTATAAAAGCACATGCATGGTTCTGGGGGAATAGTAAAAAAGAAAAGAGGACTCAAAGAGAGGAGCTTTGGTTCCTCCAGGGTAGTGTAGCACAGATCGTGGGGCATTGCCCCTGGAGAAGGTGTGCCTCTGGGAGTACACTGCTGTGAGTCTTCAGAGGAGGGTGCTGCGTGCATGCTGTCCAATTTCTCCAGCCAGTGGTGAGCTTGGTTGGCAGTGTCCTGCTGGAGGTGGGGAGTGTAACCATTTCCATTCCAAAAAAAGGATTTCTCATTTCCAAATTCAAGGGCTAAAAGGTAAGTTTAAAATACTGGTCAAAACCTGAACCTTGCTGTAATTTTATGTGTGAGGGTTACTGGTGAGTGAAATCTGGAAACCTACCCAGGCTGGCACTGGAGCCCTGTCACGCCATCCTCTGTCCAGTGAGACCTCCTGTGCTGACACACGGTGAGCCTGGTTAATCCAGGGTGCTGGCTGCTTTCTGCCAACAGACAAGCAGAAAGTAGATGCTGTGGGGCCAAGGACCTTGCTCAGTGAGTATGGGCTGGGATAACTGCACGAGATTTGAGACAGTGAGCAATCCAGCTCTGTGCATCGCTTGGACTGCTAATATGACCTGATTGCTTTTAATATCAGCTGACCAAGCTCAACAACCCAGGAGATCCCTTTCAGTTCTACGCAAACATGCTTATTACTGTTGTCCTTTTGAACAAGGAGATACTCTCCTCTTGTTTCAAGGAGATAAAGGCCCAGATGCATTCCAAGAGCTCTGCGCTGTGTAGTGCATTGCTCCGTGGAACAACGTGTCCTTCCTCAAGCCCAGCTCCAGCGTAGCCAGCCTCGGTGCAGACACGAGGCTGAAGCTGCAGGCATAAGCCTCAGAAGCGGATGGTCACACTGAAGTCATAGGCTTGAGATCCAGCCTGCAATGGGGAGGCTTCCTCTGAGTTTAGTAAAAGGCATGTCCCTTTGAAAGGTGCTTTCAATAGTTGCAGTGTTCGAGCAGGCATAATTAGGCCAGGATCTCTCTGACAAATTGGGCCTAAATCGGTAAGAACTTTTTAAAATGTACATTTGTGTGATACATATGTTTGCTTCTAAATGAAAGTTAGAACAGAAAAAAATAAGAAACTTTCAGAGCAAAATTAAGTTTAGAAAGGCTTGTTGACTCGAATGTATCATATTTTAAACAACAGTGTTAATCTTAAGGTTTCCAATTATAAGGAAGAAGAACAAGTGCAAGTGTCTTTGTGAACATTATATTCAAATGTGAGTAATTGAAGAAATGAGAACATTCTGTCCCTTGGTGGAACTGCACAAGCTTTATAATATTTGCTCAAATTTAGATAACATAACAAACTGAATGAGGCTCACATTGCAGTTAGTAAGAAGCATTATTTTCAAACTCAAAAGGGCAATTATGAATGAAGAAAAGAATAAAATTACACAGTGCAATTTTATTGTAGTATCAAAATAGAATCGATGAAGCAAAGTCAGAATTTAAAAGAAATCTGGATAGCTATTATTTAGGTTGGCTGGATATTTGTAAGGGTGCCTGACAGAAATGGAATTCCAGAAATGCTCTTGGAAATGCTATTTGCAAAGTGCAGTTTGCTGTGCTGAGATTTGTACTATGAGTTTTGCATATAAAAAGACACTCTCTAAATTGATAGGAACTTCTATGCCTTTCCAAATAATCACACAGGGAGGAATAGTAAAAGTAAAAGCTGGAAAAGTCCTGCTCAGCCTTGTAGTCTAGGTCACTTGTCACAGGATGATTATTTCTTACTGCATATTCTCTGGCGAATTGTTCAGCCTAGTTTTGAATTCTTAAGTGATGATACTCGCACAGTTTTCCTTGTAAGAGAGCCTCAGAGTTCAGGTTCACCACAGAGCAAGGAAATGTCATCAATGTCCTGATTTGTCATGTAATGACAGAGGTTCCAAGATACCCTATTTTGGGACACAAGTGCTCCATCATTGTAACTCCAAAATGTCAAGAGATTTTAAAAAGAATATTTAGAGGACCCATTATTTTCTCAGCATGCTTTAATTCAGTGATCATGCCATGCATATACCCTCCTTGATTCGCCTCCAGAGCTGTAGGTGGGAAGTAAAGACTGTCCTTTCCTCAGGGCACAGGACAGACGTGGACTGCAGATCCTTCAGTGCCCAGCAAGGCTCAGTGCCTTTCTAGGCAAATTCTGCTAAGAGACATGCAGGGCCTCTGACAGTTTGTTAGGTCTTCCTTGCAGCCACTCTCATTTCTGACAGTCTCTGTGCTGTGAAGTTATTGGGAAGAAATGGAACCCTACAGCTCCAGCTGGCTTCAGACAGTGGACCAGCGACTGTGCTGCTCTGTCTAGGGAAGCTGAGGATGAGGAAGGCTATGCTGCTCTATAGCTCTTGCGGCAAGAGAAAAAATTTTAATTTTAATTAATAGCATGCCAGTGTAACTGGAAGAATCTATGTGTAGTCCTGGAATTCCTGTTACTTTTTATGGTGTGCTTCAAGTGCAAGGCCTCAGCCATGAGATCCTTTAGGTGAGGGTCCCCTCTGTAAGAAACTACAGAACAAAATAAGTTGTGACTGTGAAAGCCAGTCTCTGACCATAGATAAACTTAGGAAAATCAAAACAGAAAAGCCAAACGGAAGAATTTGACCATGTGGGATCCCCCCAGAAGCTTTAATAGGGAGACTACTGTGTACCATAATAAAAGGTTTTAAAAATGAAGCTAACATTTGGAACAAAAGAGAAGAATAAGAGTGTAGCTTTTTTGGAGTACTGGAGATTTCTCTTGGCCATAGGACCAGCTAAGGTTAAAGAAAGCTGTCGTGAGCATGAAACAAAACCTGCAACAGTCTGACTGATAGTCTCTGAGTGAAATAAAAACCAGGCTCCAATAAGAGACTGTAGCTGCACTCAAAAGTGTTTAACAACCTGTTGTCTCCAGGATGCAAGAGGTCCATAAGACATCAAAACATGGTCCACAGAACAAATGCATTAAAAAAAATTATTCAAATATACACATTCATACATGTGCAAATAAGAAACACAATGCGGAAAAATAGTATTAATAAATGACTACTCAAAGCTTAGGTTAAATTTTATTTGGCTCTTAATGAAAAGCAGTGAAGTGATGGCTTAAAAAGTTAAGAAATACTATCTAAAGCAGCACTTCTCCTTGGTGCGTCTCGTTGTTCTATTTTTAAGAAAATCTTACAAAGCTTGAAAGGTCTTTTGCCTTTTCTCTTTCCCGATCAACATAATCCAGCAACTACATACTATAAGGAATCATGAAGAAAGTTCTCCATGGATTGAAGGCTAAAATAAAACTGAGTAAGTGCCCTACACAGTCATGACCAAGGAACATTCAAGAATGATCAGAAAACTGAGGCAAGGAACAGCAACCAGCTCTGTTACTGATTTCACCTCGATCTGCATGTCTCCTGCACTAACAAGGCTAGCAATAATCTTGAAAACTTCATAAAACAGCTATCTTGGGACACCCATGCTGACTAGATGTTCCCCTGAGGCTTAGGAAAGATGTAGTCTTGCATTGCTACTGCCATGGGAGACGAAGGAAATCAGGGTGCAAGTGATGACCCTCCTGGAGAGAGCAGATGCTGTGCAACAAGGGTCAAGAATTTCAAAGCTGAAAATTCCAAACTATAAAAGGATGGTGCAGGAAAGGATTCTTTA
Source organism: Tetrax tetrax (assembly GCA_009806455.1). NCBI lineage: Eukaryota > Metazoa > Chordata > Aves > Otidiformes > Otididae > Tetrax > Tetrax tetrax. The sequence continues at coordinate 6,323 of WHYT01017285.1, forward strand.
CCTTCAGCTTTGTGCCATCTCCTGTTGCTAGTACTGTGATTTTGCTCTATCTCTGCATGCTTCAAGCATCTGCCTAATGTTGGGAGGGGCTGTTTTAATTCAAGCCCCTATGTCTTTTACTAAGAGAACTTCATATGCTGATTTAAGCCCTTTGCTCTATTCTCATTATCTATAGGGAAAGCTAACTGAGCTCAAAGTACATTTGATCTGCATGAAAAAATAGAAAATGAAGAATTTGAAAGAGAAGGTTTTTGCTACTTACATAATAGCTGCCATCTTGGGCTAAAGCAACTCCGCAACATTTTCCCAAGCAAAATGTAGTGTCATTTCATATCAGTACTCATATCTCCTTGTGGCTTGAGGGGAGATATAAAAAAAACTTTGAATATTTACTTCATTCTCAGCCTTCCAGCTGATGCATAGCACTGTGAAACTGTCTGACAAGACAACTTATCGTGTCACTCAGTTTATGCCAAGAATATGATAACTTTATACCTGTGTAGAATTGCATTTCTTACCTGAATACAAAGATGAAAAGGTAGCAGGAGGTAACGCAACCAAAGATATCAATAAAATCCCACTGACATAACCACTCCATGCAAGAAAGTCTTCTGAAGTAAAGCTCTGTGGCAGAACCTCTATCTACATAAGTAGTACAACTTGAGAGGAATTGATCTGCAAAGCAAAGCAGTTGAGGCTGTGGAGCTGTTGTCTATCTCCACTTCAGGAGGTCTTACTCTGGCCTAGCTCTAACCTTCCTGCTTGCACTGAATGCCCACCAGTGGGTGGAGTGCCTGAAGCGCTTCCCTGAAATGCATCTGCCGGTTTAGCTCCACCAGGAGGAACCCAGCTTGTGCATAGCAACTTGACTCCTCTCCATGACATCAACTAAGGCACTGCAAGAGGGGACAACTAGGAGACTTTTTTCAAAACTGCACACCTGCTGCAGACTAAAATGCTACTACAGATGCAGCCCATATAGCATGACCTGAAAAAAGCTTTGCAATTCTGTTGGTTTGAGTCACTGGACGCAGGTGAACTTGATCAACTAATTGCAAGTGTTTGCTCTGTTGATGAGTGGTTTGTTTGTTTGTTTGTTTGTTTTTTTGGTTGGTTGTTTTTTTCTCTTTCCTTTAAAAGCTTCTGGAATGACTTACTAAAGCAAGATATTTCAGTGAGATAAATTACTGTGATATGAACAGGGAATTATTCAGGCAAGAGGTGTATTACTGTTTGCATATTTCCAATGGAATGAGAAGAGATTTGTTTCACTACATCTATTGATGATTGAGTGGTTTGGTTCAGAGAATCTCTCCAAGCAAAAATGGTGCCCAATGAACTATGAGATGAGACTGGCTAAGGAATGTGTGCCTATATTTTCTACTTCACCTTCCTCCCTTATTATTTAGAAAAACGAGATTGGGGTACCAGAGCTTACAGTTGCATAGATGGTTTATCTTTATTGGGCCAACCTTCTGGCATAGTTGTATAAAATCAGAAGTGGGTCTGAGATACGTTTCAAATTGAAGGAATCGGTGTTCGTTATGCTGCTGCCCATTCAGATATTTTTGACCATATGAATCATGTAAACATAGACAGGATAGAAAGATCCAGACTGAAATTACTATTGTGGAGGCAACAGATGGTTATGAGAACATTGAGTAAACTCCCATTTGTTGCTGACTGCAAAATGGAAACCTGTCAATGACAGCAGATTCTGATCACCTTTTTAAATCTGAAGACCACTTAGAGACTAATTTCAACCTGGACAGGTTAATTTGAAAAGGTGAGACACCCCTCGGTACATGAATCTGCATAAAAATAGTCCCTCTTCAAGGTGCAAGGTCTAGATCATACGTATTTTAAAGACTTGGGGTATTAAAATGATGTTATCTAACTGACCCCACGTAACCCTTATATATTTGTACACAGATCCAGACACTGGCTGCCATTAAGTTGCTTCTAAAAAAAGTTTAATCACAACTCATGGTAGTATTGCATGCTGCAGATGAATTGTTGCTTATGAAAATGTCTTCTGTAACTTTTGGGTCAGGATTTGGAAGTGAGTGAGTGTATGTTACTCTACAGCAAAGCCTGGGGAGCAGTGGGGTTTGGGAAGCCTTCTGCTCCATGTGGGCTGTGTAGCTCTACACGAGGGTTTGGATTCTGTATCATCACTCAATTAAATTCAATAGCCTCCCAATATGTGTTTGTATCCAAACTCAGATCAGATCCTCTTTGAATAATTCTCTGCTTCTTGAAAATCAAAATGCTTACAAATTCCTAACCACCACCACAAACAAGTGTAATTGTAAATTTACATATACACTCACATACACACATATGACTCAGGTTATTTGTAATTGCTGATAAAAATAATCTGATTTTAACAAATCACTTGGAGTCCACTCCCAAAATGACAGCTACTTACTCTCCCTATCACAAAAGCTACTGGCTGGACTGGCTCAATGTAACAGTCTCAACAAACAGGCAGAATGTTTTTCAAGCATGGATTGAGCAATAGTCAGCCCTAAGATTGTGGTTTCAGGTCACGGCCAAGGCAGCGTGGGTAAATAAGGAGCTGGAAGTTCATAGATTTTGGACCTTGAAGTTAGGATAAAAGACATGGAGTAGTAGTAAAATGCAGTTTTTGATTCAGGCTTTTCTGAAACAAAATATATGCATATGTTTTTTGAAAATTGAGTTGCTATGGTAATTTGTTTTTTACCAGAGAGGTGTAATTGAACAATTTTTTTTTCCTAACTGGTTTATGAACAAGTCACACCTGTTCCTGAGTGGGATTAAATTACTCACCCTTCTTTTCTATGCCAAACTTTTCATGTTCAATTGCTTTGCTATTTCAGATTCCATCCACTCCTTTCACTGATGACTGATGCCACTTCTCATTTGCAAAAGTAATTTTTTTTCTAGCTGAGATCTTAAAGGATAAAAAATCATTATTTTTTAATTTAGAACCTCTACCTATAAATCGACAAAACCTATGCATTGATCATATCTTCATATGTAGATAAAATGGAAATATCTAGGTATCTGTATATCCACATCTGTATTTCATTGAAACTCAGGTAAGCACTACTCTTATTACATTGCAGAGATTTAGTATTCATCAGTTTTACCTCTGCTCATGCCAAAAGATTTCTGTGAACAGAGGAGAAATTAGATCCACAGAAGAGTGCATAGAAAGAAATTGTTTCCAAAATTAATTGATTTTCAACTTTGCACAGTGTCGTGTGCACTAAGCCAGCTGAAGAAAAACACATAGAGGTAAATGTCATACCTACCAAATTGTGGTATCTTGGAAGTTTCCTCTGCCATTTAGTGCACACGCAAATTTCAGATCGTTTTTTTTTTGTTTATTTGTGTTTTTGTGTTCAGTTGTTGTTTTGGGGTGTGGTTTTTGTTTTTTTTTTTTGTTAAGCCCCCACACAACAATAAGTTACACAGTGAAAAATCAGCTTACTTTGTAGCAATCTACTCTTAGTAGGTTATAAGTGTTATTACTTGACAAATCCTTGCCAGAAGGGAGGAATGAGATCAACAAATTATGGGCATATTATGATTTGATCCTGTCACAAATTCAATTAGATTAAAGCTTACTAGCTCCAAATGCCCATTTTTAATTTTATAGTAATGCCTCAGGGCAAATAAATGGGTGCCATGGCAGACATATTCTGTGATGAGTCTTAAGACATTTAAGACTCAAAATATTCCTGATTTTTAGGGCTATAATGTCAGCTTTAAGGATTTTTAATTAACACCTTCTGCATGCATTAAATATGCTCCTTTCAGCCAACAAAGATTTTTTTTTTTCCTCTTGAATTCTCTGAAAAGAGTTTTGCTTCAGGTCTTTTATCACTATCAAGAAATAATAGCAACCACCACATTAAAAAGAAATTACCCGACAAAATGAAAGATTTGCTTGGCTGAGAACATGAGAGAATGCGTACAGTTGTGGGTTAGCTCTTACTTACTATTAATTATATTGCTATACTCTTTGGAGGAGGAAACAAGATGTTTTAGTCGAGATGATGGGGAATTGTAGGGGCCCGAAGGTTATGGTGAGGGAGTGGACAAACACAGAACGCTCTCCAGAGAGAATATGAGCAGCTTCAATCCTATGCATTTAAATGTGAAATATATCCCAGGCAAATGTTGTGTCTGCACATACAGAAATTGGTACTCCTGATGAGCATGGTCCTGTGTCTCTCACAAATTGGTGGGTGGCTGAGGTGTGGTTCCCCTCCCAACCTGCCACAGAACTAACCACTATGTAGACCATCGGCAGGTTACCATGAAGCTCCCCTTTCAGGCAAATTTGTGCTGGGAAGCAGTTTTGCTACAGCCCTGTCCTGGTTTTTTTTTTTGTTAGTGGATTAGAAAATCATGTGAAAAAAACCCATTGTATGTTTGCATATGAAACTGCTCTGGCACACAGGTCATCTCATTGCCAAAAGGCTACCAGTCTCCGGAGAATGTGACAAGTTCTCTGAGGAAAGGCAATTTCTTCTGTAAGCACATGAGAAGTATTCACTGATTGCTAAGAAAAAAAAAGACTATTATCTTCTTATTTGTCCCCACCTCCTCTTACCCAGCTTTCCCTACTCTTTCCTTCACAGATGCTACTTTACCTTTGGATTTGTGTCCTCTTACTTTTTACCTGTCCCATGGCGTCTCCTTATTCATGATGTTTGAACCTCTTTTTCTCCTTTGGAGCACAGCCTTTCTCTTCCCGCTCTTCCTAACCACTCCCCATTACCACGGAAAATGGCTTTCTCAGCCCTTCCTTTCTTTTCCTCTCGTCACTTCTGCTCTTCTTTCTCCTTCTTTGTCTTCCCAGAAACTTCAGGTTTTATGTGCCATTTGTGGGACACCAAAGGTATCTGAAATGAGTAAGCACGTTTGAAATTTGAGGCTGCTTCTTGCACATGTCACACATTTCACTAATGATCTTCCCGAAATCCTCCTCCCTGTCCCTAGCCAGCGAAGCTCCAGTATTCTGCCAGTGTGACTTGGGGATGATTTGAGAGATTGGTTGCTAATTAACACGTTGGCAGAACCAAAAAGCTGACAAAAAGCTTAACAATTCAGGACAAAATGTTATTGATTAATCATGCAAATTGCCTTGTATTACTTACTGTGCTCTACTGAATTCTACTGTGGCAGTGCCTCTGTTTTGGGAGCATTACTGTCCTGTCCTAGGTATTAAAGGAAAAAAAAGTCCGTGTTTGGGAGTGCTGTTACAGTTTGCAGGATTTTTATGGCTTCTGTCTGTATTCCTTGCACGTTTAATTGCAAGATTAAGATCCCGCAGTCTTATGGTCCTATCCCTGCATGATGTGTGCCAGCTGAGAGACCCATGATGTTCACCTCTGCGCTAGATCAGGAGGTGTTAAGGTAGATGGTTTATTTGTAGCTCTAGAATATCTCTTACTGTTTATAACAATATGATCCCAGTGACTAGATAGAAGAACAAGAACTTTGCTTCCAGCCAGTAGCTGGAATTTACAATTGAGACGGATAAACTGACACAGCTCCTCCTTGGCACACGGAGCTTTCAGTGGGAGGAGGACATTGGAGCAATGGTGAAGATTTGTTATGTTTCATGCAATGCCGGGTGCTCCAGCTTAGCCACATTGAAACACTTTCTTGATCACTATCAGCGCTCTCCAAACTTTAAACAAAACAGCCTCTTCAGTCCTCTTGCCTTTATTCTGTATTTCAAAACAGCTGTTCTCCTCAGATGCTTTTAGCTCCTTATAAAACACTTCTGAACTTTTTACCCCCTGAGGAAGTGTGCTTTGAGTGCCTGTCTTATAGCCAACATCTCCTTCCACCTCAAATGCCCTTAACAGTGGGTTTAGGGGAAGGTTTTGTCTAATGGCAGCCTTCTGGAAGGGCCCAAAATCAACCAGGGTCTTTCAGGTACCTTTCCCTCTAGGAACGGTTCATCTTTTTATATCTGGAAAGGCTGGGCTTTGTACTTTTGTTTTTGATGTTTCTCTTCAAGCTGACAACTATGAATGTTGAAATCACCTAAAATCTTGGAATGAAAAGAAATCCAAACCAATCTGGCAAAGCAGATTCAAAGATTCATAACTTTTAATACCTGCAAGAGTGATTCTCATCATATCCTCCACCTGTACAATGCAGGCCCATGACATTTGTCTTGTGATTAAGCTAGGATATGTTTTTCAAAGATGTCCACACTTGATTTAATAACTTTAAGTGATGGCAAATCTAACACATTGCTCAACAGATTGTTCCTGTAGTTCTGTATTTACAATTCTGATCATCCATAGCTGCAGTGACAATGTAAGAGATGTCACTATCAGAAATACTCTTCCCCTGCTACTGTATACAAACTGATGAAATCATGACATGAGGACTATATTTCTGGATTCAAGTAATTGCTTCATTGCTGACTGACTGAACAAAAAAAAAAAGTATGTGTAGGGCTATATCTTCAACAGAGTTTTCTGTGGGAGGAGAAGGGGCTTTCATTTCACATCTGTAGTGGTATGCATTTGTTAACCCAAAGCCTGCCTCAGACATGAGGCTGGTTTGAAAAAGCTCCAAAACCAAGGGAGCATTGACACAGCTCCAGCTTCAACGCGAAGGCCCACTTCTGTCCCCTCTGTGCTGGATGAGTGGTGCAGAAGGACTTGAGCTGCCTGCAAGAGGAGCAGAGGATGCAGCCACTACCGGGACAAGCCGATGGTGGGGTGCAGAGAGGGCAGCAGCCAGCACAGCGCTCCAACCCGGGCTCTCCATCACGCTTGCTGGGCTGGTGCTGGAGGGCTGCGAGGAAAGCTGGTGGCTTAGACAGATGATGACCTCCCTGCTCTCCACGGTCGGTCCTCTGCCCGCACTGCAGTGCCTTTGTTAGGCAGCATGACTAATGCTCCAATTACACACCGGGATTTATCCACACTGTGAACAGACAGCTGACAATGTGAATTTCTCTCTTTAAAATCCATTTTTGCTGGTGTCTTACAGGCTATAAACTGGAATTTGGTTTTTTTTTTCTGTTAGGTGCTTACTGTTTACGCTTGAGTCAGTCTAAATCAGAATATTAGGCACAGAGGAAGACTACAAATTTTGTAGTTTTGTATTAACTTGCCGGGTGTCAAGGTAAGTCCATCTTGACCAATAATGCTTTTAACATTTACTTTGGTCCTAGAGATACCAGCTTCCAGCAGAGACATAAAACAGCCCTGACCATTTCATTTGGCCTATATAACGTTTCCCCTGCAGTTTCATTTCCATGCTGTCTTTAGAAGTGCTTTATAAAATTGCTGCTTAGTATTAATGGGCATGGGTATATTGACTGTCTTCTATTGATGGAAGAAATCAGTATTTTAAAAAATGCAGTATTAGTAAAAACTTGTGAAATCCTATCTGGAGAAAAGCATCTAGTTTATAACCAGTTATTATATTGAGTCATTATGTAGCATGCCTGGTGTAGTTGAAGGGCTTTCATTAGCACAAAAGTCAGTCGCTTCTGATGTGAATGGGAGTTTTACTATTGACTCCAGCGGAGCCAGGATTTCAACCGTCATTTTAAGGGTTTTATTACAGAAGGAGGTTTATTGAGTGATTTTACAGTCTTGAGGGAAGAGAATCTGTCCAGCTTCCTGTCTTATTTTTACACCTATAGCTCAGAAGCAAGAGCCAGAAAAAAATCTATAAAAAACAAATTTCTTCTATAGGCAATGGAAAATGTACTGAGTTGTATTTAGCTTGGTTGTGTTTGATCAGCTGTTTCTGTGACTCTGCATACACTATCTGCACAGTGAGTGCATGATCAGCCCGCCGTAAATGAAGTGTACCCACAGCAAATACAGAGGAGACTCTTTTTCTTGAAACATCACTAGCACTCTGCAATGTCATATTTAAAATAACACACGGTACTTTACAGGCAACACACATCCTCAGCAAAGCGGTCGAGTTATTTTGGTTAATTTTTTTTACTAACCTGAACATATGAGGACCAAACTTCAGATCACTGGGTTGATGCGTTGGTTGGATAAAAAAGATCATGAAAGGAACAGGGAGTAAAATATTCAATGAACTTGTGGTGTGCAAAAGGAAGAAAGAGAGCAGATGGAGAAACAAGTACAGAACGAGCGCAACAGAAGAAAGGCGCTCAGAAAGGGAACTAATAAAATATTAAATGCACATAAATGGCCAATGAAACCTGTGTTGTGTAAGGCAGCATTACTGTTAAGCTAACTCTTGAATTAAGACACATGTGCAAAGAATTCACCAAAAGCCTGAGTATAATTCTCCTCTGTCATTAGACGACTTTTGAAACGACTGGTTTATGTCAGTCTTTGATGCAGCCGCGTGAAACGTAGAACGTGCCTTACATCTGATAATACCTTGTGCCGACTACCCTGTTTTTTTTTTCTCCTGGACATTGGGTTATGAGGTGTTCCATGATGACTGAGATATAACACAGGCTAAATAAATATGTAAGATATTTTTTTTTTCCCTGTAAATATGGATTTAAATGAGGCAGAATAACTTGCTGGATCCTGCAAATCCTTCCTAACAGTTTTTGCTGTGGGTGCTGACACAATACCATTTTTGTTGAACCACTACATTCAATATTTCAATATATTCAATATTTCATCCTGCTTGGATGAAAAATAATTTTATAGACATATATTTTTGACAGATTTCTGATTGACATTCACATGAATTGCCTTATTTTCCTGCAATCCATTAAAGATAAAGTTTTGGGGGCATAATCTGTATTTCCAGCTCTCTGGTACAGATTCTGCTGGAATCGGCTACCACCTCTAATTTTGAGAGATGAAGAAAAAAAAGGTCTCTAAGTGGAGAAGGATATTTTTTTTTTCCTTCTGAGCTTGCAGGATCTCTTAAAAATGAGGAACAATACTATGTTTTTATAATGGTTTCTGTATTTTCACTCATGGGGACAAATTTCCAAAGTCATAGACTGGTGCATCCAAGACAACTGATCTCAGCAAGGAAGCGCTGAAAACTCCCATAGCAATGCCAGGGGACTCTCTACCTGTGCAGGTCAGCAGCAGGCGCCAGTTCCCAGATGTGCTGGGAGGCGTGTGCTTATAAGAGGCCACAGAAACTACCAGAGGAGCACAGCTGGTCAGGGAACGGAAAGGGTAGACAGACACCACTTCCCACCATTTCCTGGAGAGAACTGTGAGTTTCAGTGTGTTCTTTCTCCTCTTGCTGTGCAGCAGCGGAGCTGCTCAGGTAACCCCTACCTGCTGTGCAGGCAGAGCTCATGGATGGCAGCCCAGATCTCATGTCCAAAGAAACAAATGTTTTGGAAAGCACACGAATCCATAAGCATGGTATTCTGAGGTTTACCTTGCCAGACGATCCCACTGAATGCCAGCTGGAATAAGAATAGTTCCTCTTCAACCCGAGATATGAAACAATGGCTGCCAGAGCCTTGTAGCAGGCATTTAATTTTGCTTGGCTTCCTTCAGGATGGGAGAAGCCTTCTCTTTTATAAACTACAAGGTAGGGCCATCTAAAATGATTTTCCTCTTGTGAAATTGCTCTGAGGATCTTGTTTATAAGCTGCTGACCTTTAAATGGCCTTCTTGTTCCATTGCCATGGTTCTTGGGTATTTAAAGCCCCAGGTCACTTTCACTTTTAATTGTGCTTTATTATTCTCCATTGTTGCAGAATGTTTCAGTCAATTTAACTGGAAGGGAGTCTTATACTCTTCCCTTAATGGACTGAATTTGGGTCATAACAAAATGAACAACTACCCTTGTCTGTTTTATTAATCTTAGTCTTGTCTCATTTATTTTTAAGTTTCGGCAGACCTCCTTCGAAGGCAGCTGTAAGCAGAGTTTATTACAAGTTAGAGGGAGAAAGTGCTCTCTGCTGCTGTGGGTGAAAGTGAGAAGAGGAAGAAGCATGAGACAGGGAGAGTTTAATGCTGCTAGGATTTTGAAATAATTGATGGTTCATGTATTTGTATCAGCATAAAGTGAAAATTAATAAAACCACGGTTTGATCTTGCATTTAATCCTGGTGATATTCTTCCACTGTACATACAAGCTTGATGAGCAAAGTGTCAGCTTGCATTCCTTTCTTTCCAAGATTTACTAATTAGGGTCTAGTGGTAAAGTAGTAGACCTTAGTACATACAAAATCACGCATCTTCCAATTAATAAATGTGATTATGAAACACATTAAACACGTGATCGTAACTTCAAATGCTCTTTCTGTAATACTCTGGCAGAGCTATAAGATGCCGATCAGCTTACTAGCTGTGAGCTTTCAACATGAAAAGTGACTGGGGTCTATTTTTAATTCTGATTGTTCTCATTTTCTCCCACTCCATCCCAATTCTGCCTTTCTCTTCTTACACCCTTTTTGTTCACTTTCTTCTCCTGCTCTATCCTTATTCACCTTCTCCATCCTTCTAGCACATTGTTCCCTATTTTAATTTTAAATGTTATTTGTTTCAGCTGCAGGATAGTTCCCATTTAAAGCAGTATGAAAATAGCACAAAAGGATTTGGCACTAGGGGAAAAATTAGGTGCCTGAAATTCCTCGAAGTCCAAAGTTTCTGTCTAAACCCACCTATTCAGATGCCACTAAACTCTGGGAATCCCTGAGCTGTCCTTTGAAAAGTTCCCCTTTATGCCCAAATTTTCTCCAGCCTGAGTAGTTTATAGCCGGTTGTTGCCTTAACCCAACAACAGCCCAGAAAAAAAAAGAATCCTTTTGCCTGCAAGCCCTTAGCTCCTGAATTCAATGAGCATTCTCCAATAACAAACAGTGCACCTGCAAAGATTTGATTCCTCACCAAATGCAGTTGTGGTTACTTTCCTTTAACATGCAGCTAAAGGCTTAGTGCTTAAACATACTAGGTTAAGTACCAAGAGGTGCCTGTGAAGTAGGAGATTCCTTTATCAGCATCAGTAGTTTAACTCCTTTATCTCCTGTGTCCTAGAAGACTACCCAAACAAACAGAGGCAAAGGATTAGGAGAAAAAATTGTGTTCCCAAATCAGTTAGTGTGTTGTGTCTGAGGACCCGGCAGTAGGAAATGGAGTCTTGTCTTTTCTCCTTCCTATTCCCTTCCTGAAGGGAAACTTCACCAAGTCCCTTCCCTATGCAGCACCTACTTGCACTCTAGTCTAGTCCAAGTGATGAAGCTGTTGAAGCATGTAAGTGCTGGTAGGATTCACTTCACTTAATGGTAGGCATGTAGTGTGATTGTTTATGTCTGAGATAAATCTCTTTAGATGCCCTTTAGAATTGACGGGAAATCAGCTCTAGCCATTAGATTTAAGTTAATTGCTCCGTGGGGCTTCCTATTCCCTTCATGGGCTATGAAGAGAACATAGACAACTAGGTCACATTAGATCATACTCTTAGACGTCTACCTTTGATCCAACAAATCTCTGTGTTTTACTCACAGTAGGATCATGTGGCGGTTGGCAAGCTGAACTTGTGGTATGTAGGCCAGACAACAGATTTTGCCAGGAATCAGGCAAGGATTGAGGGGCTCAAGTCTAATCCTGCAATGCTAAGCATCTCCTATTCTCACTAAGGGGAGTTATCAGCAAATGCAAGCTCCATAGGACACTCTTGTAAACAATTTACATAGTTTAGTGTGATAAAATAGTACCTCATGCTGGAAATAAGTTAATGCCTTAAATTTTTAAACTTCAAAAAGACCAGTAGTGGCAAAGGAATTATTTGACTTTTGTATGTTGGGGGATATATTATAGAATCATAGAAACATAGAACAGTTTGGGTTGGAGGAGACCCTTAAAAGTCATTTAGTCCAACCCCTCTGCAAGAAGCAGGGACATCTCCAACCAGATCAGGTTGCTCAGAGCCCCATTCAACTTGGCCTTGAATCTTTCCAGGAATGGGGCACCCACCACCTCACTGGGCAACCTCTTCCAGTGTTCCACCACCCTCATTGTAAATAAATTTTTCCTTATGTCTAATCTGAATCTACCTCCCTCTATTTTAAACCCATTACCCCTCATCCTGTCACAACAGGCCCTACTGAAGAGTTTCTCCCCCTCTTTCCTGTAGGCCCCCTTTAGGTACTGGAAGACCGCTATAAGGTCTCACCGGAGCTTCCTCTTCTCCAGGCTGAACAGTCCCAACTCTCTCAGCCTCATAGGAAAGGTGCTCCATCTTCGTGGCCCTCCTCTGGACTCTCTCCAACTGGTCCATGTCCTTCTTATATTGAGGGCTCCAGAGCTGGACACAGTACTCTAGGTGGGGTGTCATGAGAGCAGAGGGGCAGAATCACCTCCCTTCACCTGTTGGCCATGCTCCTTTAGATGCAGCCCAGGATGCAGTTGGCTTTTGGGGCTGCAAACGGACATTGCCAGATCTTGTTGAGCTTCTTGTCCACCAGCACTCCCAAGTCCTTCCCTCTGGGCCGCTGTCAATCCATTCTCCTATTAGCTGAACAGTGACATGACTGGATGCCGATATTAGGATCACAGAAGTTGCCAGACTGAATCAAACAGTGGTGTGTGAAGATTTGTACCATGGAAGATGGGAAACCATTGCAGAAAATTCTGTGCTGTATAAACTTGTCTAGGGTGTAGTTTCTGTCTAATCACAGGAATTTTACTAACTGATGTCCTGAAACATGAGGATTCACCAGATGTTTATTTTGTATTTACTTTAGCTATGTCAGTTATCATGATCTCTTGGCAACCATCAGATACTTTTTTGGTCCTCCTAAGTCACTGGTCTCACTTATTACCTCTATGCTAGTAAATAAAACATCTGCAAACCCATTGTCTGCGTGAAGGTAAGTGACGTGGCAAATCTCACGTAGCGGGAAAGGCAGGAAATTATTTCTGGGCCCAGGACTGATGGCACCAACTGGCTTGCATTCACACTGCCACTCTGCAGTGGAGTGTATCTACCATATGGTGGCTTGGCCCATTTCCTTAGGGCCCAAATGGTGCTCCTAGGACATAAGAATAATATTTTCTGGGTGGTTCTTTTTTTTTTTCCTATTGAAAGTATCTGAAACAATATGAGCAATATGTCAGAGTCTGTGAGAGCTGTATTATAACAACATGAACTGAGAACATATATTTCACAGCCTGGAGTGCATGTGGGAATATCTGATCCTTTGAGGATATCATTGGAGGGCAAAATGAGACAAACTGGTGCACTGTTGTCCATACAAGAGCAGCTGTATTGCCTGAAAGGAACTACACCCAAATATCACTTTGCAAGAAAGCAAGTTGGAGCTGCTGAGAGAGCAATGACATAAGATGATGTTTAAGCAATGGGCATACCTGGACGTCCAGTGTATGAGCAATCTCCCTGGTAGCAGAATAGAGATACCCAGAGACACCTTGCAGCAGTGAATTCCAGAGTCAATTATGTTTCACCAAAAAATGTGTATCCTTGTAGCAGCTGGATACTTGTTGATATCACTGAAAGTGCTTTGCCGCTTGTGTAATGAGAGGAGATAAAGCAGCACATTTTGTCTATACTCATACTGTTTGTTGGTCTACCTTTGCTATTTCCCCTTTTAATGAAAAACAGCTATTGGGGTTTTAGTCTGCAAAACAATTTAGGCAGAAAATACCTCTCTGTTATGTGCACACAGGTGTCCAGCAAATAGAAGTATCTGACTTCTAGGTACTACTGTATTTTAAATAATGAATGATGATTTTTTTTTTTTTTCAGTGACTTCCCATATAAAAATATTTACAGCTTCCTCATTACTTCCATTACTTACTTTTTTTTTTTTTTTTAGGAAATCAAATAACTAGGTGTTAGCCTAGAAAACCTATTTGGTCATTTGATGTTTTGTATTAATTTTGTGAACTGCCTTGAACTAAGCAGAATCTCCCAGACTGGCTGCTATCCAAAGTAGATCTCTAGCCCCAGGGCAAAGCATGAAGTCTAGTTTTCACAGGCATGAACACATGCCACTCCTGTGTTATCTGGGATGTTTGGTGCTACTGGAAACCAAGCCACTCTGGTTTGTATGCTCCCACATGAAGCTGAATGTCTAACTTTGAAATTCCAAATTGAATTTTGAATCACCTTATTTTTTTTCACTGAAACAATACAACACACTGTCATTGCTGTATGAAATCTCCCCAATGCCTTTATAGTAAATCTTGTAAAAATCCCTAGAAAAGGAGATGATAGATGTTAAAATGCAATGCAGCATTCTACACTAAGGTGTATTTGTGATTGACCTGATAAAAACCTTAACCTGCTTTCAGGGACATTCTTTCCTTCAATCTTCTTAATCACTTAAATGAGTATATCTTTTAAAAATTCTGCTATTATTTTATTTTATTTTAGAAATCCCTTGCATATTGTCCCTTGTCCTTCAGTGTGGTTGCACTTGCAGCTTAGATTAAACAAAGTACTGTTCTTTAGGAAACAGGGAAGAAAGATCTGGTAAGGCTCTGTAAGTGGTAAGATACCACAATGTGAAATACCAGATATTGTGTGTTTCAGAAAACATAGTTAATTTTCAGTTCTGGCTTACATTTGTTAATAAAGGTGATTTATTTATGTATTCAGCATAATCAATAGCATCACTGGTGCTACGTAGTCAAGCTGATGTTGCTTGGGGGAACAGTGGCACGTTTACCCCCTGCCTCATTACCGATTTATGGTTCTTGTATCTTAAGTCAAGATTGAATTGCAAGTGCCTCAGAACAGGGTCTAAGATCCAAGAACTGTTTTCGTGAAGTAGATAGGACATTTGTTTGTTAAAAATGAAAAAACTCCTAATCTATTTTTGAATATTAATTCTTCATTTGCATTAATTTCAGTTAAAATTTGCATTTGCATAGTTATTTTGCATTGAAAATCCTTTCTGAAAATACTTAAAAGGGGGAAGGAAAATCATAAGAATGGCAAGAATAATGCAATCAAATTAAGAGTATTTTAAAATAAGAGTAAATGATTACTTTAAGTATTATGATATGATTAGGAAGCGAAAGGAGAGGAAAGTGTGAAAGTAGAAAAACCTGTGATCTAGGACTACATACGCTACACTGTAGTCCATCTCATGGGGATAACATAAAGCATTCAAATGATGAAACGTAGTGATGGGAAGTATAACAGAAAATTTAGTGTAACTGCTGGCCCCCACTGTGCCTTCTTACAAACACTGTGGTGAGATTTCATAAAGAACTGAGTAAGTCAGTCCAGTTTAAGACAAGACTGCTATAATACAGAGAAAAAAAAAATCTCCTTTGTCTTAGATTAATTCTGTCATTTTTGTGATCTCAAATAGAGTGGGAATAGTTAACAAGAGGTGGGCAGGAGGTTTGGGGGAAAATCTTTTCCGGCAAAAACACAATCTGCAAATACAGAAATATTTTATACATTCATGTCTAGAAAATCTACTGATTTTATCTCTGCTTCATTCTTTCTATTTGCTTGTGTAGCTTTTACAAAGGTAGACCTATATAATGGATCCCATGTGTAAAAACTACAGAATCAATGCTGGGTTTTTAGAGTGTCTCCTGAAATTACCTGTTTACATTATTTTCCTTTTAGTTTCGTCTGTGATGTGAGATGATATTCATCGCATAACTTGGTCACAGTGCATCAGTGCAGTGTTTATAATCTGTGAAGATCCGTATTTGTCTGATCTCAGCTAAAGACTTTCAGCTCCCAGATAATAAAATGTTCACGGAATTTAATTGACCTGTGTCTGATCCCTTATTGAACTGGTGGTGGCCTAGGGCTTGTAGCGGAGCTGAAGATACAATTATGTGTATTCAACTATGTCACTACAACCCACCTAAGCATCTTATTTCAGATGCAGCCATATGGAATGATGATGCCAAGGCTATATAACCTACTTACTTACTGCAGTTTGAGATCTCAGATGGCATAGTAATTGTCCCAAAGCCCTCAAGAACCATGAATTATTTGTGTTTCTTCAGGGAGTTGTTTTCCTGCAGGACAAATAGCAGTTGGCAGAGGACTAAGCCTCAAAGACTAATTTAATTTAAAAGCATACATTTGGATACAAATAAACACACTTCAACACGAAGTGTGAGTGTTGATTTTAAGGTATGATGGTAGTAGGAAAATCTGTGTTTCAGAAATTCTTTTGAAGTACATGATTAAATACTAATGAGGGAAATAGAAAAGGATCACCTCACCTTCATTGCCTGAATGATGTGACCGTATTTTTGTCAATCGTGCTCACCAGAGAATGTAATACTAGAAAACTCGTATTCCAAACCTAATTAAAAGATACAGAAGGCTGAGTTTCAACGAGATGCTGATTTCTTTGCTCTTTGATGAATTAAAAGATTTTGAAGACATGCAGTGTGTCTTTGCCTATTTCCCAAACACTTTCTACAGCTAGTAGGCTTTCAAAGGTCTGGTTGATTTTCTTAAAAAAATGTGATATATTTTGCATTGAAAATCCAATTTATTGCTACGAAACCCTCACAAGAACAGACATTGTTCACCTCTAGTTGTATTTGCTGCCTCTTTTGAGGTTATCTCAGGCACATAATAAGCATTATCAGCCCATCCGTTAATAAATGTCTCTGAGGCCAAAACGACAGAAATGCTTTGCCCATCAGAGCATATTACAGACCTGATACTGCACTCTGACTACAACGCCTTGTCTTTCTTGGAAGCCATGTCAAAATAAAAGAAGACAAATGATTGCTTGAAGCTTAGAAAGAGAAGTGTTTTGATGTGTAAAATACTATAGAAAATAGGTAGGTGTCTTGACCAAAATATCTGTCATTCTAGACATTTCTGTATTATTTTAAGGGCTGCATGATTACATCAGAGTTTTCTTAGGAGGTGGGGTGGGTATTTATTTACAGCTTACAAGTTAGTTTCAATGACATCATGCTGCTTCCCCAGTGACTTTCAGTCCTCCTGTGCACTGATCATTGTTGCTATACGGAAGCAATGTTGACGTTGTTGTTTCAGTTTTGATTATAAGAGGCTTTGTTAAACACATGCTGTAGCAGGAGATAAGTTCCAGGTTCTGATATAATCTTCCTTTTTTTTGACAGGCTAGCTTTTTTCAAATATGTTCTTTGTGTTAAAATATAGTAATTTTTATGCTCAGCAATGATGTGTCTGAAAATCCTGAATCGATTATTCTTCAATTACCTCTGTACAAATTCATTAAAGCTGATGCTGGTACATCGGCATTTTCAGATGCATTTTCAAAACTCTGCCCCAAAGCATTCTACAGAATGAAGTCCAGAGAGGTGGTGGATGCCCCATCCCTGGAAATGTTCAAGGACAGGTTGGATGGGGCTCTGAGCAACCCGATCTTGTTAGATATGTCCCTGCTCACTGCAGGGGGGGTTGAACTAGATGACCTTTAAAGGTCCCTTCCAACCCAAACTATTCTGAGATTCTATGATAAGTTCAGAACTGCATCCTTATTCAACAATGCATATAAGCCTCCCTTAAGTACTTTGCTGAGATGTGTCTATTTTTGTTGTTAAAATCATGTGTTACTTATACTTGTGTTCAGTGATCTTGGAATACCAGGGTTTGTAATTATAAAAATGAAGAGTGTATTTTCAAGCACCATATTTTGCTATTTTTCAAATTAAAATAAGACAAATTATTTTCTCCAGCTGTCTCATCCCTCGAACCAGCAGTGAGTTGTTTCCTATTCTGAAAGCTTACTGCCACTTCTGCACAAAGGAAGCTCCTGCAGCTGTTTCTTCAAAACCTCTACCTGACTCAGACTGTCTTTATTTTATACCTGCTTTCTTGTACTATTAATTAACTAAATAAATCATTGGATAAGTGAAGGAAGTAAATTTATGTCTATTTTACAAAAGTTGTCCTCATCAGAAAAAATAAACATTTAAAAACCTACTGGAGATGCTATTTCAGAGTAAAATTAACTATATTATAAAGAAAGAACTTTGTCATTGATCTTTAGTATGCTACCTTGCATGATGTTTCCTTTATTGAAAAAGGCATTTATATGAAGCAGCTAGCCTGGAGATGGCTGTGCATGGACGTTGGTACATCCTCTTATTAGAGATCATCAGGAACGAGAAAGGAGGACTTTGCGAACGGGAAGTGTCATAAGCCATTTTGTTGTTTCTGGACTATGTCTTGGGTAATGTTGTTTACGTCTTGGCTGCAACGCTGACATTAGTGAATGCTGTCTCATTTAATAAATATAAACGTGATTACCTTGAATAGGCTGTTTGGAGTGCACTGTAACAAGATTTTTCCCTTTTGCATTATGAGATATTTCTGAAATGTAGATAATGTTTTCTTCCCCTTGTTCATTAGGACTAAATCCAAGACTCATTTCTCAGGTTGAGTAAATGGAGTACCTGGTGGAGAAGCCGTCAGAGTTGGGGAGGGCAGAACCCAATTTATCAGGACAGCCATGCTCTGCATGGGAGACAGACTTCAACTGTCTCGCTGCTGCTGTCTGCAGCCTAAAAATTCTCGTGTCTTCATCACACTTATTTTTTTATTGGGAGACCGAGGCAGAGCAAGACTTAGCTGTTTTCATGTGATCAGGGAGGGAATCTGAAGCAGTGTAATCAATAATGGAACCGATTTCCCTCAATGCAAGGCTAATTCTCAATCAGTAGTGTTGTTGATTAAAAAAAAAAATAAAAATTCTCCATTTCAGTTGGTCGTTAACGGTTATGAGACAGTGAGGGCCTGATGCATTTGGTGCATATGCAGAGAAGGCACAGGACAATAAACTTATAAGTTAAATGCTAACCCTCTGGGACATTAGAGGGCCTTGCACAACAGAGGAACAAACACATGGAGGGTAAATAGCAGGTACTAATTTGATTAGAAAATCAATGCTTAGAACAGTATCCTTGCACTTTAGTCAATTAAGACAATGATCAACAAAAGTCCCTGGACTGCTTACGCATGTTACATTAGATCTGTATTAGATAAAAGCCATGGCCAGGAACCAGAACTCCCTTCCCTCACCTGAGTGCCCTGACTTCAAGGCTAGGGCCACAATGCTTTGCTCCAGGTCTTTCTGGCTTGTGGATATTCCTCTTTGGCTGCCTGGAAGAGTGGCTCCTGAAGCAAGAATCTCTCCCTTCTTCCCCCCATCCAAACGTCCCAAACATCTGGTGCTTTTGTATGGTCCTTTACACACAGCCCATCAAAACTACCAGGCCCAAGAGTGTGGGGTCAAGGTCTCAGCCCCTCTGGCAGGAGCGTACTCTGCCTGCCAAGGTCACTGTGTGAAGTGTTGAGGTCCCTTTTGCTCTTTTGATGGCTGTCTTTTAGAATAAGTGACCCCTGTGCATACAAATGCCTCTCCCTAGCTGGGACATCTGCACTCTGAGCAGACTGGCCCCAAGCCCCTCAAAAGCGTTGGAGGTTTTGTTATGGCCATTTCCTGTTGACTGCTTCTAGGACCTTCATGCAGAGGGATGCTTTCTGGTTCAATTTTATCCCCTCCACTGCCTGCAAAGGGAATTGTAATCTGGATGTCCCTGCTCAGAATCAGTTTCCCAATTTTGGTACTGCAGTCCACAATTTGGGTACCAGAAGGGGATGGGCTGGATCTTGCCCACTGTTTTATCTCTTTTCTTTTAACTCTGTTTATTTTTCTCTGTCTGGACCATTGGAAGATTCAGTGCCCATCCAGATTTTTTTTTCAGATGCAGAATCTAGGTTCATTGAGTACAAATGCTGTGTGACACTTCTCTTCCTTCATGAATTCCCTTGTTCCCCAGCCTGTGAGTAAACAGAAACTAGGATTCTTTTATTGCAAACTGTATTTTGGTTGTTCAAGATCTTTATAATCTGAATGTATACTGAGTATATTAATAACGTAATTGCACATTAAGTTTCAGTTCATGTTCTCCATTTCCTTAATGTAATTGGATGGTCTTTTATTCCCTGATTTAAAATATTGGTTCTGGATGTCAGGCTCCTAAAAAATGTTTGATTGGTAATTGCAGAATGGTGGATCAAATCAATGGTATGAAACCAAGTGTGCGTTTTACACATTAGCTGAGAGCTGTACCGGTCTGACCCCATTGATGCTCAGTTTTATGGTGCTGCCCTTTCCCTGATGTAACGGTGTTAATCCAGATTTACACGGCTGTGCAGGGAAGAGCACAAAGAGGAGGAATGGACGTCTGTTCAGCTCTAACTGTGGATGAGTGCATGGGGAGAGGGTGAGTGTTGCTGCACCCCTGTGTGTCTGTACAGAGGTGCCTGTGCCCTTTGCGTAGCGGAATCTCTGGGCATGAGCCCCCTGAGTGCTCCTAGGCTGTGTCTGGCCCCAGGAGCTGGGCTCCCTCAGACTGAGAGTAGTGGGATGAAGTTATCTGCTTGCCTGGTGTTAGCTAAATTTAGAGAGTGGCACACTGATTTTCATTCACCTATTTTACACCATCAAGACACCATGAAATATCTTAAAGTGGAAGTAAAAGACAAGCACTTGGGGTCTTTTGGGAGAGACATTTTTTTTTGGGGGGGGGAAAGATATTTTCCTTCCATTTTGTGTTGTGCTAAGCCTTTGGATTAATAGTGTTCATTATAGTGATAGTAACTGTATACCCAGAACAGCAACTGTGGTTCAGGTGTCTCTCAAAAATTTAGACCTGGCTGAAAATAAATTGATTTGATCTCAGCCTGAGTTTCTTCTACTTGGCCTCAGGCATGGATGGAACTAGATGAGCTCCTTGCTTTTTGTTGTTCAATAGGATTAATTTAATTCATCAAATTCCATAAAGAACCTGGAAATTTCTTGACTGTGAGCTTTATTTTACTCAATACATCTCTTCCACTACTTAGATTTTTATCACCTTAGAAGCAATCCCATAATTAGGCACTCCATTACCCCAGCCAATGTTGCAAAGCACGTTTATGTATTGATGACTAGCAGATCCTTTTCAGCTATTTGATGTGTGCACTGAGGGGGACGATAACTCGAAAGTGCATGCGTCCTGGAGATGTTACTAGTGTTTGGTGTCAGTGAGAAATGTGATGGTACCGGGCAATCTTGTAAGACTGGTCCTGTGCAGGCTGACAACTGGCTGCTTAATGTGCTGCTTGTTTGTCCACCTGTAATGGAAGACGTTCAGAGAACCCTAAATTCACCCTAATGCACATTTTGTGGAGGAGTTGTTATTACGGTATCTCAGTTAATATTTGAATAGTGCTGTGTACCTCACAGAAATGAAGACAAAGTTTATGCCATGAAGAGCTCGCAAATTAATGTCTCCACAGAGCTCAGCAGTCTCGTGGATTGTAAATTGCAAGAAGACGCCTTAAAAAAAAGCAATGAGGTGGGGCTGGGAAATGTACGAAATAGTGTACAAGTGAAACCATGGATAGCAGCCATTCAGCTTGTGATTTGTCAGTTCTGCTAGTTCTGTATTGATTTGTTAAATTATGTTCTGTTGTTTTGATTTTAGACATTCTGCATGCATCTCATTCCAGAATGAAACAATACTAGTAGATTGTGGAAAGCAGGGCCAGGTAAAAATTTCTTGCAGGCAAAATAGTATAAAGAAAAGTGAAAATGCTATCATTGCTACCTTATTCCTAGGATACGGGATCTAAGATTATTACCAGAAATTTGTCAAGGATTTGCAGCTATTTAAAAATATTTAGGCTTAGGCTAAACGGGGCTCAGAGAAGACATCTCTGCTTTTCATAATCTTCCATTTCTCAGTAGAAGCTTCTTTACCAAGAGTTTTCAGTGGAAACCAAATGTTTCTAACTGTTATTCCTGGGACATCAAGCAGACCTCCTGGTTTGGATTTGCCTGCAAAACCCTTGTAAAATTTTCAGTATTTTTTTTCTGCCTTTTGCACTACTGGTGTGTAAGAAAATGGAAAATAGAGATTAGTAAAATAACGGAAAATTCCTGAGTTATAGTCATAAGTTGTTTTTCTTCTTTTCCTACTCTTTGATCTTCAGACTCTAAGGTCTGGAAAAGAGCATGGAAAATACCTCTTACTTGTTATCAGTTTGGTTTTGGATGTGATGATAAACAAATTGTGGGTGATGCTCATACTGAGGTAGCAGAGAACCTAACTCATACTTTTTTTCCGCATTTTCAACTTGTCTGATGCCCTCTGATTTCCAATAATTTAAAAGAGTTTTTAGGGGGGAGGCTTTCTGGATTTGCACATACATCAAAATTTTATATATTTTTAAACATATTTACCTCCTGATGTTTCTTTTCATTTTTCAATTTCTGATTAGAGGTATTGAATCTTAGCATTATCATTGTATATTTTGCTATTTACTCTAGGAATATTGAAGGATCTGAGTCAAAATGTGACAGCTCAAATGTGTCAGAAAAAGATAGGAAGATATATTAGGACACCTTCGCCTAAAGAGCACAGTGACTTTAGGAAGTCAGAAGAAAGTACTGCCTTCTTTGACACTGATGTTGCCAATCAATACCACCTTGGGTAACTGTAGCCACCTGGTCCTGCAGAGACTCCCAGATTCTGCTCTCAGTTTCACCTTGTCCTCATTCTGGCATGAGCTTCACCTGTTCACCGACCACGTGCTGTGTACCTAGACTTCCCTACCCGCACACAGGGAATGTGGGTGTTCACACTGCCCTGCTGTTTCTAGTCTACTTTACAACCATGGGGCAAGTTGTTCTGGATCTCACTTAACTTGACCATCAATGAGTTGGATATCTAATCTGAGAGACTTATCTCTCTGTAGTCAGTGAAGAGACATGGGAGGAGAAGGAATGGATGGAAAGCTGGCACAGGATAGCACATTTCATCTGAAGAGAGATGTCTGAAGTGGGTAAAAGAAAGAATTTGTCTCTGGAAGAGTTTCTCTCTTTCCACTGTGCTTTGGGGGAGCCTGAACTACTATCTTAGCTTTCAGTCATTGTTTTTACATAGCTAAACTTACATGAGATCAGTCCTATCTTTTGTTTATTTTATTATCTCAGACCGTAAATTCTTCATTTGGGAAGCAGTGCTTCCTACCCACTGGGGTAGTAACTAGTATAATGGCATCTGATTTCAGCTGAGGCCTATAAATGACTGTAATAAAATAAAATTACTTTGTTGCTTTCTGTTCTTTCACTACTGATTCTTCAAGGTTTTCATCAGCTTTACAATGTGGATTTTAAAATATCATGTTTCTGTGGAGTACCAAATATAAACACTTACACAACAAACAGTCATTGTTTCTGAGAAGACTTCTAGTATTTGAAATAACTTCTAGGTCCAGTTATCTGCTCAGATAACTGAATTAAAAATACTTGATTGGTCCCTCAGGCCAATTTGCTTTCATAATTTATTCCAGGTGTTTTATATACAGCAATGCCAGATGCAGAATATTCATACATGCGTATTTTTATTGGTAGAAATGTTCTATAACATTTACAAAGATGGGCAGCCCCAGAACAGTAAATTTCTGTGAGGGGGGAATATCTCTAGATATTGTTGGAGAAAGAAACTCATAATCCCTCCAAATTCCTCTGATTTTCTTCTTTTCCCTTCCCCTCTTGGAGGATTCTGCTGTGAAGCATTTACTCACTTTTGCCAGTTTATTGCTTATTGAAGTTGAAAAAGACTGAAAACTCTTCTTCCCTCATTGCCCTCATCCTACTCCTGGTACTGTAGCACTGCTTGGGCCTGGAGTCCTGGCTTTGCTATTTCCAGCATTACAGAATACAACTGAATCATACAAAAGCCCAGTTTGGAAGCGACCTCCAAGCTTTCATGGGAAAGGGAGTCTAGGTGAGATTATCCAGCACCCTGTCCAGTTGCATCTTGAAAATCTTCAGTTTTGGGGACTCAACCACTTCCCTGGGGAGGTTATTACACTGAATGAATGTTCTTACAGGAAAAAAATTATTTCTTATGCTGAGATGAAATCTCTCCTGGTGCAAACTGTACCTATTGCCTGTTGTCTTCTCCATGTGGCTTCCTGTGAAGAGAGAGGCTCTGTCCTCTTTGTAGCCACCCTTTAAGTACTGGAATACTGCAGTGGGGTCCCTCTCCACGGAGAAAAGACCTGACTCTTTCACTCTTTCCTCTCTAGGGCAGGTTGTCCAGCCCTTTTATTATCTTTGTGGCCCTCCTTTGGACCTCCTCCAATCTGTTCTTAGCTTTCTGGAGCTGTGGGGACTAGAACTGGACAGAGTACTCCAGGTGCAGCCTGCCAGGCACTGAGTGGAGTGGGATGATCACATCACTATCTCTGCTAGCAATGCCCTTGCAGATGCAGCCCGGGAGCCGATCTGCCTTTGTTGCTGCAGTGGTGCACCGCTAACTCGTGTTCACCTTGTTGTCCAGGAGGACCCCCAGACCCCTTTCAGCAAGGTGCTCCCCAGCCACACAGATCCTAGCCTGTACTGGGCTCTTTGCTTATGTCATCTCAGGTGCAGTATTTGCACTTGTCTTTGTAAAATCCACATGGTTCTTGGTAGCCCACTCTTCTGATTTATTTTCCTTTTCAGTGGAGCCCAATATGATGTTTAATCTTCTCTTTATTCTCTCGAACTTTCAATCCTTGCTTTTCACATTCTTGTCTGTAATCTGTTTATCAAGGTTATACAGTTAATAAAAGTATTTTCTTCAAATACAAATACACCAAACTACTTCGTTTCAGATGCTATGGTGCAGGCTGTGTACAGTTACTGAATGATGTGTTATTCTGCAAATCAACTGAATGTTCTTATTTTTTTTCTGTTCAATGTTGTTTAAGACTTCCTTCAATCAAGAGGAAACATCCATGCAAAAAAAAAAAAAAAAAAATGAAAAGAGATTTTGACTGCACAAAGTGAAGTATGTATCATATAGTGTAATGAGAGATCTGTTAAATATAAACATAATATACAAATCATCAGACTTAATAACCAGGGTAGACAAGCTTTTATTTTTTTTTTCTACATAAATTATATTGGCTTTTAGCCATAAGAAATTTAATTCTCCCACATTATTATCACTTTATTTATTGTATAGTGCTGTTGGTGCTGGTATGTGTTTATAGCAGGGAAAGGGCAGAATAACTCCAGCAAACAGGCTGCTGGGGAGACAGCTGCAGATGCTTTTCATCAGTGCGTGTTCAGGAAGCAGGAGTCCTAGGTGACCTGTGGGATGTGTGTGATATAGGGCACTTGGACAAAGGAGAAATCAGAAACTGTCCTAATATGTTGAGCCATTATAACTCTTATACACACAAAGGCGATCCGCTGTTCAAGTGAAAGGTGACACTCTAGGGAAGGGAAGGAGCTTCTGACCCCAGAAGTTGAAAACAATAGGGAACTGGTCTGGTTTTAAGGGAGATGGAATGCTTTTACTGCCTAAAATAACTGAGTTTGAGGAGGTCACAGAATGGCTGTTAAAATTAAAGCGTCCATTTACTAGTTGCATATATAATGCTTCTGTAGTGGTATTTATATAACTCTCTGCACAAGACTTAAATGGGTGCTAACCCTCAGCTTTGTATGTTTCCATTACAGCAACATTTATGGCACCAGTTTCTGCATTTGCTGGGTGTGCAGGCGTGTCTGTACATTGGGATGTGGAACTGGCAAAATCAGAGCAAAAGCTCTGTCCTCATTCCCCTGGGCTGAAGAGCATCTGCCAAGGGCCGTGAGAGCTGCCAGCCTGTCCCCTTCCCCCTGACATTGTCCATCTCTAGATGGCTCTTGACGCCTCTGCAGTGGCTGGAGCCTGCGAGGCACATTCAACGCTTCTACTGTCACCACCTTTCTCAACAGTGACTGTCTGCAGGGGATATAGCGATCTGGAAATCCATCCTTCCACCAGGCTCAAGCCACAGGCAAGGGAGGATTTGAAATGAGACCTGTTGCCCAGCTGATGTGCTAAGCCCCAAATATATTTTTGCTGGGAGAATCTCACTCTCTATGCTTATTAAATCCATCTCTTGATCAATTGGTGTTTCTGTTTCCACTGCTCCTTGGCAGCTCAGACTCATTGTGACTGACTGGTTCAGACAGCTAGGTCAGAACAAATTGTACTAATTGCATGCAGCTGTTTTACTTCTAAACTTCTGCCTGTGCAAGGATATCCTAGAGATAATCTTAGGTATAGTACCTATGTGGTTACTTCTGTAATTAAACACAGGTGAGTGCCTGTTTGAACACTGGCTTCAAATAATATTTTATTTGGTGGGGGTAATGACTCATCCCCCACTGTTCCCTCGCTCACAAGATGCTCTGGATGCCGCTTTGTTGTGTGTGCTTCAAGCTATCTTTCCCAGCAGCGTCAGTGGAGTCAGCATCATTTACCATCTTTGTCAGGTGCTCTCAGGCCTGCCCCAGGACAAGGAAGAGAGAGCAACGAGATGAGCAAGGCTCTGTACTTTCCCAATTACATGCTTTTCCCCGGAGCGGACAAGCAGCAGGCAGACCAAGGTGTCCACTCCTGTTTTTCTCAGTCAACTTGCTCGGGGACCTTCCTAGCACAGCAGGCCCAGCGCCTTGCTGCTCCCAGGAGAGCCATCATTAATGGATTACTAAACTGCACAGTGTGCCTGTCTTATGGCTGGATTTATTAACAACGTCATTTTGAGTCTCCTGAAGACCAGTCCTGTGCTCTCTCAGGAATACTTTGCATGGCTGTACAAGAAAAAAAAAAACCCAAACCTTTCCATTAAGAAAGCTATTAAGTGACAGCTGTAAGAAAATGTATTAAGCTACCTAATTTGGAAGCCTTTCCAGGAACAGTCCCTCCCCCTTGGTTTCCAGTGAATGAGGTACTGGCAAGGAGGCAGAAACTCTTTCAGTTGTAGTGCTGAAAAAATTAATAGCTTCCTTGAGAAGACATGACATTTTGAAAAGACAGGGCTCCTGCATCCTGCATAGCAGCATGTGCTGGAGACCCCGAACCTGTCCCCATCTCCAGACTTTGATGGCTGTAGAATGCACCAGTGGGAGAGTTGCTCCTCCTGATTTGCGTGTAAAAATTGCTCCCTTAATTCCTAAGAACTAGAGATTCACTCAAAGACATTATGAGAACTGTCTCATGAAAGCAATGTTTGGGACTAGGTGGTCAGTAGGAACAGTCATCTCCTGGGCTGGCTCCTGTGGCTTACTAGTCACAGAGGGAAGCCCAGAGGGATTCCTCATCCACTCTTTTGAAGTTTACATACATGCTACAGCTCTTGAGTCACTGAGCTTCCTACAATAAGATGTAAAAGTACCACCAAAATAATAAAGCCTTGAAGAACACAATTTAAAATAGAACCACTGACAGAGCTTTGACTATAAAGATGTGAAAAATGCCATGGTAATCATAAACTTGAGCCTTAAAAATAAATCACATAAACTAGGTGTAGCAATTTATGTGGTTGAACCACTATAAAGTAATTCTGCATTCTGTGCTGTGGTGCTCAAAGAACACTAAATCTGGAATATGTTATTTTCTTGCAAAGCCATTTAACCTGCATAAAATCCTGCATCTTTAACATACTGCAAGAATTTGATTAGTATAAAACCTCAAAGGTTAAAAAATGCCACATGTCATATTAAAATCTCCTCAAATTATTAGAATCCAAAGGTCACCATGGCAGTTGGAGATTTAGAGTTTCACAGTTCAGTTTCCTCCCCATTTCACAGGGGGCTTCTCTTTTGTACAACAGAAGTAATTCCTTTCCTAAAGGTTAATTTGTGAGTCTAGGTTTGATTCAGCACTTTCCATGGATTTGGTGCCTTCTAATTCAAAAGTGACATCAATACTGAACCCTTCTTCACCAGTGATATACAGGCACTTTATTGGAGCGGATGGACAGCTCTGGGCTCTACATTCAGTTGTACTATAAGTTGCAGCTCTTCTGTAAATTAATGGGGTTACTGGTACCTCCCAGTACATCTGGAATTCATCCTCTCTTGTTACAGCCCGTTGGTATTTAACATCACAGCACACCACCTGGGATAAATGTGTAGGCTCCTCCTCTAATCAAGGGAGATGGGGGATTTGGAACAGGCTCCAATGTGCATTGTTATATGGGACATAAACTGGGTTGTAAATGCTTGTCTCTTTCTATTTATGAAAGAATGACTCTAAATGACTAACTTGCATTGGATTAATCTTTGTCCTTCTAGCCAAACTTTTCTGCAGCTAGACTGACTCCTGCAGTGAGTTTATGTTCTGGCTTTTTCGGAGATCAAGTATTCCCCATACAGGCATCCTTCCCCATAGAAAATGACAGTAATTAGAGTCCAGGAAGGAAAGTGCTTGTCATGGGTAGGAATAAAGAACAAGAAAATAAATATTTGTGAGGTGATCGGATACTGATGTGCAGGTAGTTAAACAATCAGATAAGAAATCCTCCCCCTTTTTTTTTAATAATAGAATAATCTTGCTAGAAAACAAAATCAATTTTGCTAATATAAGAACGTTTTATAGGAAAGTGCTGATTTTGCAAACCTTTCACCGGGAAAGAGTTGAACATTTTACTTCCAAGTTGGGTTTTTTTTTGGTTTTTTTTCTTTTTGTGGCAATAATATGCTTGTATTACATTGTGTATAACTATATATAATTTCATATATGTTTATGTCACTAATATTCAAATATTGATGTTAAAAAAAATCTGAACAGCACAACTGAAAGACAGTATTTTGAGTGCCTCCGAGATTTTTGGAGGTCCCAGATTGATTTGTTTTTTTCAGAAATCTTAATTTTCTCTGATATTCTGATGATCCTTTATCTTTAAGGAAGAATTTTTTAAAAGTCTGACAGAATTGTGTGTGAACAAAAAATCCTTGTTGTCATTCAGCCCTAACACTTACATTACATTATCTAACTTCCCCCTTCTCAAGCGGTGATCCTAGCCAGTGCTCCTACCTAGCTGTAGTCCGTGCATCTGTATGCCGGTTTCCTCCTAACTAGCAGTTTTGTCTTTAAGGATAAAGTATGCATAGGTGAACAGAACTATACAAACACAGGTGCATGCTATAACAGTAAACGTCTTGTTGATTACTTAAATTAAGACCAATTTCAGCACACAGCTGCTTGGTACGCTAACGCTTCTCCCTTAGCTATTGTTTTTAACAATTTTTGAAACCTGCTCAAAGAGTTCTTTGTCACATCTGCTAGTAAATATTGAGAGTGTGGTAGAGCTGTTGTATGCAAAATAAGGCAAAGTTTTGTTAAAAATATCCAAATTTCACAGTGAAATTGTCCTTTTTTTTTTTTAATAGATAGGGGCCTTGAGCTTAGCTAACAGTGATGTATCAATGTTTGGCTTTTTACAAGGCAAAAAAAGAAAATTGTTCTTGGATTCAGCAGTAATGATATTTAAAATACAAGTGTACTTCCAAACCATAGCCCAAAAGCAACAATCTAAGGATCCAATACACAAATAAGCTTTATAGAGTATAAAAGAATAGAGCAGGTGATTTGGGAGTTTTCCTTTTGTAAAAATCTGGCATTTGATGTACTGATTCATAAAACACTAGGATGGAGGAATGGAGGATCACTAAATTATACCTAACTTAAACACAAAGATCTCACTGACCCCCAGTTTTTAAAAAGAGTGCCAGGGATCAATGGAGCTGATGCATAACCTCCGCGCAGGAGAAATTAATACAAAATATGTAAGGATTTAAATTAGCAGATATTTTGGATAAGTCCCATCTACTTCAGAAGCATTAATGTGGCCTTGATAAGGAGAGATTTTGCCTTATAGATACCTGCTGAAGTTCCTTTAGGATACAAAAGGAGTGTGGATGTGATGGTCTGATTGATAGAGCCCATTTGGAGTCCTGCAAGGTTTTCAATGGATTTTCTCACAAAAAATATTTAAAGAAACTAAGTCATGGGAAAAAAAAAAAGACAGTCCTTGTATTGCTGATTAATTGTTTGAAAGTTACAAAACCAAAAGTTTGAGTAAATGGTTGAAGAGAGTGAGGGTGGTGGAGGGAGGTCACGGTGGATTCCTGTCGAGGTCTGAGCAGCCACTTGGGCTGTTCAACATATTAATAAACAGTCTGGAGGAAAGGATGAATGATGGCATGACAAAGGTTGCTGATGATGCATCATAGCAGGACTAAGAATCATAGAAGCATAGAATGGTTTGTGTTGGAAGGGATCTTTAAAGGTCATCTAGTCCATCCTCCCTGCAAGGAGCGGGGACATCTCCAACCAAACCAGGTTGCTCAGAGCCCCATCCATCCTGGCCTTGAATGTTTCCAGGTATGGGGCATCAATCACTTCTTTAGGCAACCTGTTCCAGTGCTTCACCACCCTCATTGTAAAAATGTTCTTCCTTATGTCTAGCCTAAATCTACCCTCTTTTAGTTTCAAACCATTACCCCTTGTCCTATTGCAACAGACCCTGGTAAGAAGTTTATCCCCGTCTTTCTTATAGGCCCCCTTTAGGAACTGGAAGGCCACTATAAGGTCTCCCTGGAGCCTTCTCTTCTCCAGGATGAACAACCTCAATTCTCAACATTTCTTCATAGCAGAGGTGCTCCATCCTCCCATCTTTTGTGGCAAGGGCTGAATGTGAAGACTAGCAGAAAGATCTTAGGAGACTGGAGAATAAAACATCAGGTGAAATTCAGTGTCAATAAATTAAAGTGATGCATAGAGGAAAAAAACCCTAACTTTGCATAGAAAATTATAGCCTTTCAGCTGACCGTTACTACTCAAGAACAAGATCTCGAGGCTATAATAAATATTTCCATGAAAATGTCCGTCTGAGTGCTCAGTAACAGTCAAAGAAGCAGATGTAAATGTTAAGGATAGTTAGGAGAAAATAGAGAGCAATCCAGAAAACGTCATAATACCATTGTATGAATTAATGGTTTGCCCACATGGTAAGTATTGCATGAAGCACAGGCCCCTTCATTTTCAAAAGGAGATATTAGAACTGAAAAAGATTCTGTGAAGGGCAACAAAAGTGACTATGCATATTGAATAACTTCCATGTGAGCACCAACTAAGTAAACTAGAGCTCTTCAGTACTGAGGAAGAAGCGTGTACAGGAGGGGATAAGACAAAGGCATGAATCACCATGAGTGGTGTGAAGAGGACGGTAGGCATTGATATATTCACTGCTTCTTCCAGTACAAGTCATAGCGGCTTTTAACAGATTGTACGAGGCATGTTAAAAACAAACAAAAAGAGATGTATTTCACCCATTGGGGGTAGTCAGCCTGTGCACAAAATGCCTGTGACTGTTGTGAATGCTGAAGCCACGGACTTAAAGGGGAGACTGGACCAGCCCATGGAAGAGAAATACACTGACAGTTCCTAAATACCTACCACATCCAACTCAGGGAGCTCCTGAGGTGAAAATAGATGGAGGCTGGGGTTGTGTTAGATGAAGGCATCACTTTATGAGAAAGACCTGGTTACCACTGTTTAATACACTTTCATCAGTTAAAACATATCTTCTGTAAAGGTATCTACTCTCAATTAGATAACATCCAGGGAGTGGAAAAAGGACTATGTCCCACCAGAGATGGTACTGTGCCAAGGGTGTGCCGACACAACAGTGCAGGGGATAGAGCAATATAGACCTTTGAAGGGAAGGCTGGCAGAAATGAACAGAGGGTCAAGAAACAGCGAGAGAAATAAAACCCGTAAGGTTGTTGGGGAGGAAATAAATTATTTAAAAGCTGAGGTGAGAGGAGGTGGGACAGAAGGAGTTAGATCTCTTGGAGTGCAAAGGCAGACAGGACTGATTTGTGATTTGCACAGGGCTGTCAAATACAGGGCTGACATGAAGACTCCTGTTTTTCAAGCTCCCTTGAAGCAGTGGAATGATATTCCCTAGTTCTCTTTGAATTTTCCTATCTTCATATTCTAGGAAGTTTTTCATTCTCCTTTCCTTCACTGGATTAGAGTCCTTTAATTCACTTTATTCTGTTCCTGCTAAGGTACACCAATAAAGATCAACGTGGGCATGTCTCTTTTTGCCTAAAATACACATAGCAAGGTCAGAAGCAAGGAATAGAATTTCCAAAGAGCATGATTTCGGTATTCCTCCAAATATCTTTTACTTTGGGATAAGGTAATAGCTCAACATTATATGCTGGTATGTTTGGCAAAACTAAATATTTGACTTCCACAATAAGAAATTAAAATTAAATCTGGAGAAATAAGGACTTCTGTAGTTCTATCTGTGTAGATGAAATTTGGTTCATAATATGATAGAGAATTTCTAGGCCACCTTAATGTACTCAACCTACTTTAGAAGTACTAATTTACAAACAAAACCTTTTATCGTTCATGTTTACTTAAGATGTATAGCTTTCACCTCCACGAACTTTGTGTTATTAAGGTTTTCCCTAAAGACAGTGCCGGAATTTTTTTTATGGTAGGCAAGAATCATTTCCACTGGTTCAGCTTGTCAAAACTACTAGAATGTGAAAAAAGACTCTGTGATTAAATTATCAGAGAGGTTGCAGTAGATATTTTGAATACAATAGTCAGGAGGCTTCCCTATTATTTGATATGCAATTAAATGGGCTTATGTGCTGAAAAGCAGAAAGGTGACAGCACTGGGGAATAGTGCAAGTCATATTTTTGGCCTTAATTAGTTCAAACCTTATATCTGCTTGTGTGGATTTACCCCCCCCTGTATAATTACAGAGGCTAAAATCTCTGCCATGTCTGGAAGGCAATACAAAGATAGGTGGCAGCAAGGATCCCAAACCTGGGAAAATTGTTGCCACTACTGGTAAAATGTCTCAGCAAGTATTTATTTTTTCTTCTTGCCACAAAAGGCACCTACAAATTAACAAAACATCCCCTGTTGTTTATTTGTTTCCATCATCAAGTGTTTTCTCCTCATACTATGGAATCAAGAAAAAGACACAGACTTCTTCAGCACAGCTTAAAGGCTAACAATAAAGGGGGAAGCTGAGATGTAACAAAAAAGTGTGTGATCATGACGACAGTGAGGTGCCACCTTAGCCAAAAAGGGCCTCCTGTCTTCTCCTAGTGTTTGATTTGTAACTTCAGGAGAAGATAAATAGATTCCCCTCATGTTAGATCAGTGATTTGCAGTTTGAAGATGAGCACAGTTCTCCCATTGCTGATGGAGGCTGATGTAATCCTTCTCCTTTGGTCTTTAAGGACACTTGAGTATTTCAATGACCTGAAGGACAATGCTGTATCTCTGGCAAGTATCTTCATCACTGGTTAATAAAGAACATTTTTGATCATGAAGTGATATCGAACTGGCTAGTAGGTTCATATATATTTCATCCT
Organism: Tetrax tetrax; assembly: GCA_009806455.1. Lineage (NCBI taxonomy): Eukaryota > Metazoa > Chordata > Aves > Otidiformes > Otididae > Tetrax > Tetrax tetrax. The sequence continues at coordinate 39,514 of WHYT01017285.1, forward strand.
CCTTCTGATAAGCCAGCATGGAGACCTGCAAAGACCTGAAGCCAGAAGGGAACCACCTAGGAGTGGGTCTTTTTACAAAGCTGATCATTAGCATTGCAAAGTACAAAAGGTGCAGCAACAAAGCACTCTTGAGAGGAAAGGCTTACAGACCTGTGCAGAAGGTTAAAGAGGGAGGCAGGAAGCAAAAGAAAAGCTTAGGATTGTGGTATTACCTAAGATTTGTAAAGTCAAGCAGAAAACTTTTTCTTCTCTACCTAAGATGATGAGACACTGTCTGGGCAAAACATGAATGTCTGCATTGGCCTTCTTCTCAAGAAGACTAATGAACAGACAAAAGAGTAGGATGAGAAAGATGCTAGAGGAAGAAGAGGAAGCATCAGACTTGTATTTTTCCAAAACACACAACCACACTGCCAGAATTTGCTGGCTTCTTTTGAGGTTATTTTCTTCTTTTTAGATTTTAAACATATATGTAATTAAAGGTTTTGGTATATTTATAATAGTTTGGTAACACTTCCTGTTTATTGGTAATAATTGAATCTTGGGTTAATAGATTTTTCTGTGCTTGCTTATGAGCCTCATTTCTTCCAGAAAAAGAAAACATCCACAGCTTAGTTTTACTGTTCCTCTCCATCTCGCTGAGTCTCTGAGGATCTCTCTGAAGAAAAACAGCTTCAGGAATTATTTCCATGCAGTGCAGTCAGCAGTGATAGAAGGAGGCACCATTTTAGCTAAGATACTTGGAAGTATCACAGTCTAATAACATTAATGAGAGCTTGAATGGCCATATATTCACTGTTCTAAATAATTGTGCTTATTTCCCTTGCTGATGTGCCCACCTGCCAATGGTTCTTGGTGGGTGGCAAGCCAAGAAACCCTGCAACAGTGTCCTTGGTGGTGGCTCCAGTGCTTATGGTGCAGCCTGCCCAGGGCAGCCCTGGGGATGCAGAGAGGCCACCTTGTGAAGACTGCATGAGGTTTGGAGCCAGCTGGTACATGAACATGGAGAGGACACCTGGTTTTGGGTTGCTCAGTGATGGTCCTGCTTTATTTCATGCATGCTATTTTTGCAAATTTAAATCTAACCCTGGAGATGTTGCTGAAATTCCTCTACAGCATGGGACATTCCAGGGGACCAAACCAGGATAAGCTATACTCTCACGGCATAAGTTCAAAAAAGGTGAGAATCAAAAAAGACACAATTGCTGAGGGATCTGAGTTTAGTTTACTCTAGCAAACTTTGACTTTCCTCTCACTGTTTCACAGTAAACCCTATCATATTTTTTCTTTCCCTCAAAATTTCAAATTGTCTGATATCAGGAAGGTGTTCATCAAGAAGCTTATAAAAAAAAAAATTAACATTTTAAAAATTATTGTCTTAGCATTTCTGAGACAATTGCCTGATTTTTAATCCTGACTCAATGCTTTTGAACACATGGCATAGGCTGTAATGATTTCCTCATCTGTAAAATTGGGATAAATACAATTAACTGCCTGAAAGCAATGCTGGCAAGTTAATCACTTGGAAGAACATAGGAGATGGAAGTTACTGTATGCCTGTAAAGTATTAGTGTTATTAGTTATGATATCTTGGGTAATTAAAATATAAATTTTGCTAAACTCAGGCTTTTAACTAACGACAGAACATAAAGTATGTTTTCCCTTTATGTGAAATACCCTGGAGGAAAGCTTAAATCTATATTTACTGTCCAACAGAAGGGATGAGTTGGCTTGTTCGAGGCAAATTGCATTAAGTGTAGAAACCCAACAAAAACATCAATTACTGTGTTAGCCCTTATGCACTCAGCTTGAGGTTGTTCACCCATCATATGGGAACAATTATCTTTATGGATTATTGATTATATTCAACCCTCAGGCAGCTGTGGGCCTCATAAGGCACTTTGTGGTTGCAAAAAGGGTAAATTTTGTAGGCTCTTTCAAGAGCCTTCCTGAATAATTTGAGAATGTATTAATCAACCTCTAGGGTCAGTTACCACTAGTAATCAAACTAGATGGATAATTTGATTAATTAGAGATTCTTTAGGACATAAAGAGGTGCAGTAATAATGTTAGGTAAACTGAAAATACAAGGTATTGACACAAAGGTCTAATTCCTGTGTAGATACGGCAAGTAAATTGCAAATATGTTTGGACTAGTGGTTGGAAACAGCCATTATTTTCTCCAGGGATTGCCAGAGGGAAGGAAAGGATGGCACATTTTTCTCCAGATGATGCCTCAGTGGAGCATAGCAACAGCAGAATTTCTTCAGTAGTTTCTGAACAATAAAGGTCTTTTTATTTCCAACGATGAACTGACTCAAACTAACAAGATTTGAGGCAAAACTCACCAAAGTCAATGGAAACTCTTCTGTTTTGAATGGTACTCTTCCGATATAGGACTCTCTTCAATTGTGAGATCTTTGGCTCCTGTTTTACAGGCAAGTCTTGTGTTTCCAATTTGTTGCTGTTCTGTCTTTAAGGGTTTTCTCATATTATTTTACGGAAATAGTATTCTCTATGTACTGATAATGCAGTTGTGGTTTGTGTAGCATATCCATTGTAAATAAAGTAGCTTTTTTTTTTTTTTTGCCTACCATATACACTTTTTCCCTTTAATCCTACCTTTTTTTTTATTTTTATTTTTGGTTTTGCTCTTATGGTGTTTTATGCTGCTCCACTCCAGTACAGAGGAGACAGAATTGTAAATCCTTAATTCCAGCAAGTCCTTCCTGGAGACTCTGTGGGACAAAGCTGCCCAGGAACCTGAGGAAAAATATCTTTTCAAATCCTTGGCAGTTTAATGTCAATGGAAAGTTCCCTCCGGTTTTTCAAATTAGTTTTCCCACTTGCTTCTCAAAGGAGTGTCAAGATGTGTTTGGTACATGTACCACTGTTCAGAAATGGGCCTGCTGGGTTTCACTGGTGACGCAGATCTCACTGCTAGCTGCAAGTCACCTAATTAATTAGAAATAACAAGGATTGAACTGTGGCTTAAGTTGTACCTCTCAAAAAACCCTGCCTAGCTGGAGGTGGGGATGTGTATCTGTTTCTACTATTTAGAAAAAAATGTCTTTATTTGACCCTGGAAACATAAACAATATCAGTCATATTTGTCGTATTTTAGACAATCTGTAGCCCAGTGGCTTGTACACCTCTGCAGACAAGCAAGTCTACAGTTTGGGCTATGGAGCCAACATGCACGAGATAGCCTGTAGGAATGTAGGTCCCTTCTCTTTCTAGCTGATAACTGCTGCAAGTGATATATTTACAGGATAAAAAGGCCAAAGTGCATAGACAAAATTTGGATGCTATTGCACAGCTATGTTACTAAGTACAAGCCTAACAATTAGGAGAATGAAACTGCAGAATAATGAATAACAACAAACCTAGATTTAGATCTTGAGTCTTAGATTTTTTTTAAATAGGACTAATTTTGTCTGAGCATGTTTTGGTTAGACAGAAGACCATACCTTGCATATTAGATTTCAGCACTCCTATCTCAGATAAAATTCATAACTGCAAATACATCTGTGGCTCATTCTTAAGAGTTCCATAATGATCAACTGAATCCATAATGATCAAAAATATGCTTTTATGTGCAGCCAGTTTAATATATCTGATACATTGCGCCTTGAATCAGAAGCTCACCCAGTATGTATGAGACCTTATCCATGAGACAAACGTGTCCAGCATATTTATGTTCCTGTAATTTCTGAACAACATTTGAAAGCGGATTTGCTTTGTATTTTTGAAAAAGAAACAGAAAGAATGACAAGTTATTATATGGGGTAGCTCTATACATTTGCTAGACTTTTATTGCTAATAGAAACATGGAAAACAATATTTTACAAATAACTGTCAACAGAGGGAGGAAAACGTTTATGAAGACAGAGATTTAGAGGAAAATGTTCTCCTGTCCTCTGGGAAACTCTTTTCTAAACACGTGTGTGAGAGGGGCACTTGAGCTTTTTATGTGATTGTCGACTGTACGTCATAGAAGTGAAATTCCTAGAAGGCACTAAATTCTCTTCCTTTGCTAGGGATTAGTACTTTGAGGAATAACAAAGTGATATGAGACAGTCATTTATACTTACACTGCCATTGTTTTTATCTTAATATGTATGGAGGAAAGGGGACAATAAATAATAATAAACTAGCTACTTTTGTTCATGCTTCAGCAAAGTGTCAACAGGATTAAGGTAAGGCGCTGATCTGGGGCCCCTTGGCCCATGCTGATACTGGCACTGCTGCGAGGTGGCAGGGGTTGCAGCTCTGGCCATGGCTGAGCCTGAGCTGGAAATGGCTCCCAGGGGCATGGGCTGGTCCTGGCAGCAGTGTGGATGTCACTTGAGTAGCTGATGCTGTACATCTGCAAAAAGAGGTTTAGAGGAGGAGCACTAATATAGAGACCAAGTGGCATCGTGGAAATCTTATGGCTGCATTGCAATGAGCTGAAATACATTACGAGGTCAGGACAGTTTGTGAAAGGTTTATGTAACCCATCATCTTGTGTCCAGAAGTAGCTGATGGCATCTGTCCACAAAAGAGTGTAAAAGAAGGGCAAGCGTGCAAGGTACTTCTTCAGAGATGTGTCACAGGGGCTTGTTTAAACCAGGGGTTGACTTTGCTCTACACAACAGCTGTAAAGCAAAAAAGAAAAATATAGTTGAGGGGAGAGGGAAAGAAAGGAAAGTGTGACTGTACCGAGCAAACCATGGCTCTGTGGGCAGCCTGAGTTGTTCTTTGGCTAGGGGGATTTTTAAAAGCACATATTTTCAATGTACCTTTCGTGTGAGCTGGTGTAATTTCCTAAATGAACTGATATTTTTCTCCACAAAGTTTGTGCTGCCTATGTTTGCCATCTCAGAAGCTGTGCACCTGTCAGACCTTCTGCTTGTTATCCAGCATGTGTTCTCGGACTCCTTTCTCTTGCAGATCTGGATTTGAACTCTCAAAAAGATGAAGTGTCCTTCCTTATCTATTTCTTCTTCCCTGTGAAAGTCAGGATGTTAGCATGTGTGGGGGCAGTGCATCTCAATTGCATCCTGTCATGGCCCTGATAAATCCAGCAGCATGTGGTAGTGGAGTGGTGGTTGGCAGGCCTCAAAGATAAGTAAGATGAATGCTGTGCACTTTTCCAATGAAGATCTTCATAAAAATATGAAGTCACTCAGGCTGTGATCTGGGCCTCTTCCTTCAGAGAGCTGCTGTATTTTCTCATTTACTGCGTACGCACAAAGCTTATTTGTAAAACTTGAGAGTTTGGAGAAGAGAGATAGCAGGTTATGTACTGTCTATTGTAAAAGGAGAAAGAGTATTGTTAATAGGTATTATTAGTGCTGGTGAACCAGGCTTGGTCTACTTCTTGTAAGGATGCTAGCTGTCCGGAGAAGGCTTAAGGCAGCTCTGAGTAGCATAGGTCTCATTTTGTCCCAAACCCTCCACAGAAAGACTTGTGCAGTGTTGGACCTGGCACTGCTATGCTAGGACAAAGAAAATAAAAGGGAAATCAGCAGCTGGCATACAGCTCCTCCTGCAGCAGACATTGCTGCTTGTGCCTGTCAAGCACCAGGCTATTCAAATTATTCAAGTGGAGGAACAAAGTGCAGAAATATCCTTTTATTTCTAAGTCATCTGTGGGGGTGAACTTGCCCTGGTTGTGGAGTGTCCACCTGGACATCAGTCCAGGAAAATATTCTGGTACCAGGGCTAAGGCTGCTAGGAAACTTAATCCAAGACTTAGTGTCTTCACTTTTGTCAGTGTAACTCAGTATTGAGTGTGGATGCCTGCAAGCCTGGACTAGTATCAGCCATACTAGTAAAAGTCATAGCTGGTATTTATAGAAAGAACAGGTCTGTGGTTGCCCTGGTTTACACAGCGTGGCAAAAAAATGATTGTCACCTTTGCCTTCCGCTTCCTGACCTGTCTTGTTCTATGCTGTGTATCTATGCTGTGCTGTGCTTTGCTGTCCCATTCTTGGGACACACATCGAGGAAGGTACTGTGAATGAGGCTCTGCTGTTTTCAAAATCACGGTGGCAGGACTCTCTTTGATCCGCCATACTGCAGCAGGTAGACAATTTCATTCTCTAAGGCTGTCAGTATTTTCACGGACACTAAGTTTTACATAACGAGGTGAAGAAAATTAATTAAACTGAAGTAGAGCATTGAAGGTGGGCTGAAGATACATCATTTTGTGTTTGTTATATCTGCTCAGACAGTGTTTTAAATGAATCGCACCCTCTTTGCTAGATATATTTTCACTAAATGCTTTATCTACTGGTCTGTGTAATTTTAACATTTCATTTTGTAACTCACATTGCTATATAACAAAATTATAGCAGTGCCTCAGTGAAAAGATGCCAACTTCTTATTGCAGTGGTTGAAGCTTCAATTAATTTGAAAACAAAAATTCAAAATTATATATGATTGATAACCTTCAGTTACAAAATAGGTAGAGACTCATGATTCTTCTCTTTTGCTATTAAACTTATTTGAAATAAAAGGAAAAGTACATTAGTCAACCTATTACTTAAAGACCATAAAACTGTCATCTTTCTGGCACTACAGAAAGTGCTTCCAGAATGTGAAGAATGCCTGCTTTTTCCAGCTGTGATCTGTGCTTTTATTTTACTGGCATGTTATTATGCTATCCTGTGTGCTAGCTCTACATATTACAGAGACCATGAAATAATGTAACAGGTTTTGCCTTTCTTCTACTTAGTAAGAGAAATACAGTATACAACCTTCCAGTCACTCCCTGAGTTGCACAGGCATTTCCCAGGCTTGTTTTCCAAAGAAGCTGTCAGAAACTCACACAGCCTGTTGTTGAGTCATTTATTATATTTGAACTGTGGTGGAGTGTCATAGTTTAGCCCCACTCGGGACCAAGCTACGCAGTCTCTCACTCACTCCCCCCACCCTCCAAGAGAATGGAGAAGGAAAAAATATAACAAAAAGGTTGTTGAGGCTTGAGGTTTGAGATAAGGACAGGGAGAGATCATCGGAATTATTGTTAAGGGCAAAACAGATTTGACTAGGGAAAAACTATTTATTTATTATTAATAATAATAATGAGGATAATGAGGAAACAACTTCCCCCCACCCTTCCCTCTTCAGAGGCTTAACTTCATGTGAATTATCTCTACCTCCTTCCCCCTCCGAGCGGCACAGGGGAGGAAGAGGGAATGGGGGTTATGGTCAGTTCATTACATGTCGCTTTCCGCTGCTCCTTTCTCCTCGGGGGAAGAACTCCTCACATTCCTCCTCTGCTCCCATGTGGGGTCCCTCCCATGGGCTACAGTCCTTCAGGAACTGCTCCAGCGTGGGTCTTTTTCCATGGGGTGCAACCCCTCTGGAACTGGTGCACCAGCATGGGCCCTTCATGGGCCACAGCCTCCTTCAGGCATCCACCTGCCCCACTGTGGGGTCCTCCATGGGCTGCAGGTGGATCTCTGCTACTCTGTAGATGTCCATGGGCTGCAGGGGGACAACCTGCCTCACCATGGGCTGCACCACAGGCTGCAGGGGAGTCGTGTCACCAATGACCGTACTCCTCCGCCTCCTTCTTCACTGACCTTGGCATCTGTAGCCGTTCCTCTCACAAGAAATTCTTCACAATTGGCAGGCAGACTCCTCCCAGGTTCTCTTCACATCTCATCTCCTTTCCTCGCTTCTTGCAGACTGGCTGGACCAATTTGGGCCCAGCCAGCCGCCCAGCGGGAGGCCAGAGGGTGAGGGCCACAAGGCCCACAAGGCTTGCGCCTCCTCTTCTCTGCCTCCACTTCTGCTTCTTCACTTCTTCCACTTTTAAAAAAAAATTCCCCTTCTTTAATATATTATCACAGAGGTGTTATCACTGAACCAATTGGCTCAGCCCTGACCAGCAACAGGTCTACCCTAGATGCAGCCAGTCCACCAGACAAAGAGGAAACTTCTAGCAGCTTCTTACAGAAGCTGCCACTGTAGGGTCCCCCACTAAACAAAACCAACACACAGAGTTTGGACCCCTAGGTGAGATCAAGTCTCTATCAATCTAGGCAATGTACAGCCATGCTGTAAAAGACAGTCTTGACCTAATGATTGGGCAGTGTGGGCAGAAAATACATCATTTCAGAGACGTGCTATACCTCCACTTTTGGCTGACTCTGTGGGGAGTCACTGGAAACTCATAGCAGACACTCCCAGGCTAAAGGTGAGCTGCTCCCTCACCCAGCTCTTAGCATCCCGTTAGTGTGATAGCATGGGGAAACTGCAGGCCCCCTCCCTATGCTGAGCCTACCCAGTTGTCATAAAGAAGGACATAGTGTAGAGGGTAAGGGATGCTTCCTGAGCTGCACTGCTGCACCTGCTGTATTTCAGGCTGGTGAGTTGAGTTAAGGTTTGGCTGTGGTTCTGACAGCAAATGCCCCCAAATGAGACTGGGCCTCTTTTAGCACAGCCCTGGGCACCGGGAGATGGCTTACTGTGCCCAGAGCAATGGGGGACAATCACTTGCTGCCATCAGAATAGGCTAAGTCTTCCTTCAAGGCTCTTTTAGGCAGTAAGGAGAATTTCACATCCCCGTGTCATAACAGCCCTTTCTGAGAGGCTTTGCCCTGGCACAGCAGAGTGAAGACAAAAAGGACCATCAAATGGTACTATTTGGTCTGTGCAGTAACTAATGACAAAGGCCAGGAATTTGTGGGGAGCAAAGGAGTTATGTTCCTGGACATGGCAACTGAGCTCAAAGAGCAGAGAGGACACTGTCCTAGGTGCTTCCTTCGTACTTGTCCTTTGAGTGTGAGAAGGAATTAGGCTTTCTCAACCGTAGCCCCAAAAGTAAGTCACCATGCCTTCCAGTACAAACCAATTGATCATGTACCCAGCAGGGCTGTTGGGGTGGAGCAGTAATTGTTTGTGGCATCTGTAAGAAGGACAAATAGGAAAAGTACTGTCTTTCATTATATGCAGAGGTCGTGCCTGAGTAATTACTTTGAGGAAACTGTATTAAAATGGAACTATCTCATAAGGGCTTCTTCACTATGCCTGATCACATTAGTTTTTCCCCACCATGTTTGCCATTTGAAGGTGTATTTCTGTGATTGTAATCTAATTTGCCATATGAGGGATGTGAAATATGAAGCTTTGATACCTTCAGTTCAGTCTTCGATAGATGTAATTTTTTTTCTTGGAGATGAATTTTCTAACTTTCATAGCTAGATTTGACCTAAATCTATGAAGGTCAGAGTGGTCAAACCCTTTAGAGTTTCCATTTTAATCTATGTATTTCACCAGACATACTATAACATGCTTTATTCTATAAAAAAAAAAAGACAATGAATGAAATATTTTTGATAGTTAGGAGTGACCTTGGAAGTAATCCACAAGTGTTGAGAAGTTACATAGCTGCATGGGCAGATTGTGCAAAACTATAGCCATTAAACAAAAAAAAATCTCAAAAAGAAACCATGTACTGAAACACTGTGGTGAGACGTATGCAAAATAATAAATCTTTTAAATATTCCCACCAGTAACAGGGAAATTCTTCATGACTGGTGGGCTTTGCCTGTGTCCCAGCTGATTTAAAGTCAATGGTCATGCAGTCATGCTGTACTGTATATCATCTAACAGGCACTTTTCCCTCCATTTGCAGGAAAGCTTCAGATTTGATCGATTACATTGCTTTTTGCTTGAATTTTACCTGTACAGATGGATGACTACCATACTATACAAGTAGTACCTGAGCAAATAAACTAATTTTCTATCATTTTATTTATGGGGCACCTTCAAGGGATATTAACATTCTTTATATAATATTTACATTGTGATACTTCTGGTTATGACGAACAATTTTCCTTCAGGATGTTTATTTACTTGTGTGGCTTGGCAAATATGATTTCACTAAGCAAGGAGTAATTTTGGTTTTTTGCCCCAGGCTGGTTCATTTGCCAATTGAATGAATGCCTCATTACATGAAAGGACAGGTGCTGCCTGCCAGAGTATGGCCAATAATTTACGAGTCAGAAGAGGAAAATTACACCAGGGTTGACATAATGTCTTCTTTTTACTCTCTTACACCCAGTTTGAGTTAATTGACTTGTAGTAAGTTGTACTATGTCTGCAATGCTGCAAGGGGACACCTTGACCTGTAACACCTCTTTTCCTGACTTGCTGTGGAGTCTTGTTCATTGGAACAGAGCATCAGAGAAGGATACAGATGCATCTATAAGAAGGAGGTAAGTCAGGAAAGGCCTTATTTCTGAACCCCCCCACTGGAAAACTTCTGTTCCCTCAACATCCTAAGAATTTCTAGGAATCTAAAGCTTCATACTTTGATTTCCCAAAGATGAATGAAAGGCTTAGTTAATCACCTAGGGTTGAAAGTTGGAGTCAAACAAATAAATAACATGACTGCAAGTAAAGCAATAGTTTCAAGCTAAGTGGTGGCATTTTGGGATGACACAAGTTTTGCTGGTGTCTGTTGGGTGTGCTCTGAGGATGCAGATCAGAGCAAGTAGCTGGAGTTAGGCAGAGGGTACCAAACCAATCTGGGCATTGTGTTTGCAGATAGGGTACTAGGGAATCCAATTGCCTTGCAGTAGCAGCTGACTCAAATCCAAATGGTCTGTGTGGAGGAGGTTTCTGGGTATGAAAAGAAACAGCTGTGCTACATATGTAGCTAGGAAGCCACTGTAACTCTTAATAATTAGGACTAAGTGTATAACTTGGGACTTTGGATTTCGTATGTGTGTGGTTCACTTCTTGTTTTTCTGATTTGCTCTTGCTATTTGGTTCTTTGTTTTGTTTTTTTTTTTAAGGTGAGAAGCTCACTCAGGGAATACAAGAAGCAGCTACTGAGAGGGGTTTTACCTTATGAGGAAGGCTTCAGCATCAATAGTTTTCTTGTTTGCAGGTAGTGCACCATCAAGGTGGGAGGAAAGCGGTACAGGTGCTTATCAAGACCTAATGCTTCCCTGAAGGTCCTGCAAGCAGTCTGGCTCCACGGCTACTGCAGGATCAGATCCCTGAGCCCCACTTACTGTTTCTTGCTATAAGCAATGCTTTTATTTTCTCACCACATTTGTTTGGAAAGCAAGGATGGAGAAGCAGGGATTACAGCCCCCTTCCTCTGCTGGTACATGCTTTTTGTGCAGCCCCACTGGCAAAATGAGGCTGCACTCCTGCTTGGCAAACTTTCCTCAGAGTCCTCGTATCACAAGGGCTTGACCAGCTGATCCTTCAGAATATATCAAGCTTTTATTTTATTTTTAAGTACAAATTTGAAATTAATCTGCTTGTGAATGAAGATCACTATAAATAAGAACCAAAAGCTGAATGTCTTGCTTAGTAGATCTCAGTTAGCACTGGATTATTAGTCTGGTGGGGTGCCAGTCTAGAAGTAGCAGACTGCTTTGTAACACAGCTGGGCAACTCGTTAATTGTTTTTATTAATGAAGAAAGCTTCCCTTCCTCAGCTATTTCTTAATGAAATTGTGGGTTCTTCCTTGGTTAGTAAATCAAATCAAACCACATTTGCACACATTTTTGTGACCAGCAGATTGCATTTTGGGTAAGAACAACATCAGAGTTTCAAATGTGGCTCATAGATAATTAATGCACATTCAATTGTAATAATTAAAATTGTTAACACATTAAATACTCTATCTGACTGAGAGAAATTTGTTACGTTAAGAATACTGGATCCAATACACAAAGAGAAACATTCGGAAATAACCTTTGACACCTACTTAGATTGTATTTATCTTGCAAAAAAAAAAAAGATTTATAGTTCAAATAAGTATTTCAACAGCTCTTTATGGAATGATGTGATGTAATTTGTAATAAATGTGTGACATATCAAAGTGCTACTAAGAGACTGTTATTTTTTTTGCCCCAGTCACTTGATGCAGGTGATTGTTTTGTGAGATTAATACTCCTGTCACGTAACACTTGCCTCTGTCTAGTGTAATATCTTCCCCTTTATTGCGTCTGTGAATCAAATGCAAATAAAATTATGGTGCCAACTAAATTTGACAAAAATAAAATAGCACCCTTAGTCAATTTTGTGATGCCTCTGAAAGGCCAATAGGGATTTTTTTTTCAATTTTACTCATCCTATTTAGTGATGTAATAAAAAGCCATTCTCTCAGAAGATCCTGGGCTGGATAGGGCTGGTGCAGACAGCAGCCTCTCCCGCTCTGCTCTTCTGGCTGCTGCGTCTGTACTGTGATGATGCAAGCATACTGCACCAAACTTGCAGCAGCTGAACAAAGAGTACTTATCCATTTGTGGTTTCTAACATTTTCTTGTGGTAATACGGAAGGCTGCGAACTGTGCACTAAATTAAGACTGTTGGTCCCCGAAGTCCACACTTTGAAAGCCATGGTAATTGGGACACTGGGTCATGAGACTGCTGACAGTTGGAACAACCTTTCCAAATGTAAGTAATAAGATGAACCGCAGTAAGTAGGATCATATCCTGTGTGATTATAATGCTGGCACTGGAGTAGGAGGGATTGCGGAAATCTGTATCCATCGCCGGTTGCATGACCTACTGCCCCACTTATGTGTCCTCAAAGGATGCACTCCACAAGCTGATGCAGTGCTGAGATTATAGCATGGAGCACCTTGCTACAGCCATCTGTCACCCCTGACTCTCCACTAAGCCCTGTCGTTGATCCTCTTTCCCTTTCACCTTTCCTGTCAAAATCACTGGAATACTGGCTTCTCTGGGGTGCTGGAGAGGCAGCTCTTTACATGAAGAAATTCATAAAGAAGAACAAATAATGAAAAAGCATTGGGAAAACACAGAGAAAAGGGAATTCTTGAAGGTCGCTCTAGGGTCAGCATGTAAGGATCTTCATTTTCTGACAAGAAGGCGGCTTGTTATTTCAGTCCAGGATGACTCTAACAAGAAGAGCTGATTTTTTCAAGGACTATATTCCTTGAGAAATGCGGTTGTCTTGGGACAATTAATGTGAGATTTTAAGCAGGAAGGAAGTTGATGGACAGAGAAAACTCCCAGGAGGAAGTATTACTACCTTCCCTCTTACCCATTCCTTATCCACAAGGATGAGGACACTCTGTGAGGTGAGAGGAGACTCGGGTTCAGTGCAATACTTGCATCCCCTTTGGTGACATAATGCTGGACTTCAAATGCCTGGGGGACTCGCGTGGCCAGAGCAGCTTTAGCAGGCAGAAGTGAAAGGCCAGGAGTATTTTGCAGGATGAGGATCTGAGGAAGGTAAGATGCTGATAGTGCTATTTTCTTTCTGCTGAGAAGGTAACCTAGTTGTAACTATTCAGTGCATGTCTGCCCGCATCCACATCAAACACCACACTGTTTCCCTGACTGTTCCCATGAGTGAAAGACCATTTAGTGGTTTGTAAGTCTGCCCTGTGACTTCTCTGCTTTTTTTTTAACCTCCACCCTCAACCAAAGTTTCAAAGGAGAAGCATACAGCTAAGCCAAGAAGAGCTGTTAGCAACCAGGGGCTTGTTCTTGGTGATAACTTGGGAAATGGTGTCACCAAATCAGCCAAGAAACTACTTTTCTATGGGTTCAACTTAAATTAAAGTGGTAGGGGAGAAATAACACAATGACTTATCTTCAGATGGAGACCTTGAGAACCACTGCGTCCTGGGCCCTCATGAGTAGGTCCTGGAAGCTGCTACAGGGCAAAATATCTTTTTGACAGGGATCATAGGTAGGACTTCTCTGTGCTGATTTCAATCCTTTTAGCCACAGGTTTGCCTGTCTCTTGCAATCTAGCTATGCATTACACGGGCTTGGACCTTCCAGACACATCAGTGGAAAATTTGCATCTACCCTCAATGTGTTTCTGCAGGTGTCAGCTCTAACAGAACGTTTTTTTTTTTGGTTTTTTTTTTTTTTTTTTAAAA
>WHYT01017285.1:66961-110098 GCA_009806455.1 Tetrax tetrax
TTTTTTTTTTTTTTTTTTTTTGTAACAATTGTACTGAAAAAAAAACAAGAGTGGAAGTCATGAGCATTTAAAAAGTGTTCTGTTGGGCATATACACGATCAAAGCCAGGAACAGTCCTTTGCTGAGTGAGACATACTATACATTTTCAAGTTGTAGCACTTCTGTAATCTTGCCCAAGTTTTATACTATACATCCTCAGCTGTGTCCAGTGGAGCTATGCAATGGATTTGCCTTCATTTCTATATGTCTGCTGTGTGTATTGATTATCTGAGCAAACGATGCTAAAGCAGCAAAGTGATGTTTACCCAAATTGAGAAGATAATTGGCCAGATTCATCCCTGATGTAGCTGTTCCAATCAGGGAAGTTCTGTCAAGGACAAATTTGTCTCGAGAGAAGGAGAATTCCCCACAACGTGCCTGTTAAACCAAAGAAGTTGCCAAAAATAAATTAGGAAAAATAAAGCAGCTCTCCCAGAAAAAGCACATCTTATCTAAATCCATGCTTTCCTGCTAGGATCCAGAAAGACATCATTGGAGGGCAAGGTCCTATGGCATGGTGCTGCTTGTGGGGCTCTCATGCCCAGTGTGCCCAAGTGGTTGGGCTGGAGACACTTCTCTGATGAGGTACCCAGAAGGCTTGGACCATATCCTATCCCGGACAGGTCTCCATTGTAGGATGGGGACAGACAAATGCAGGGGACAGCTGATGGAGACCTCGTTACTTCTTCCACAGCTATACCTCTAAATAAAGCTGGAGTACACATCTGGGCCTGATAGCCCCAGCAGGCTCGTGCCCACTGTGCCTATGGCTAGTACTGCTTAGGGAGGATGTGAATGGGAGACAGCTAGTTAGTGAGGTTGAAACAGAGACCGTTTTATTTATCAGCATAAACATCCCTGGGGGGCTGAATTAAATGTTCGCGTGCTGGGGAAAACAGATTGAGCCAGCAGAAAGGATGAATCAGTCCTAAATACAGATGCATCTTGCATTCAGTTTCTCTGCCTGCCAAACTGCCCTGCACCCTATTACCAGGGAGACTCAAGCCTGTAGTGTGGTTTTCTAGTACTAGTGGATATTTTTAGCTAAGTTTTCTCTCGTGTTCACTCTCCTTAAATGCTATCTATTAATGCAATGCACATTCTCTTTGTCGCATTTTGTGCTTAGATTCTCCTGGATGGATGGATTGTTCTGTAATGCAGGTAACCCTAATGAATAAATAAATGTCAGCTCAATATTTCATAAAGTAAAATACTATAATTGTTCATGGTAATACACTAAAGTAATTTTACCTTTACAGCAATTCTGTTCTCAATTTCAGTGTGTTTTCAAATCTATCCAGTATAAACCTGAACAAACAATTCATTATGCATAATTTATGCAGCAAATTTGACCCACTTTTCTGTTTGCAAATTACTATAATTCCTCTGTAATGGCTGTGTTTTCCCCTCCAGTTTTTGCCCTCCAAGCCTAGATTGAGGCTAAGCAAGGCTATTTTAAAATAAATGGTAATTTAACTCTACCTACTGCTTGTTTCCAGACTGAGGATACAACTCTTCTATGAGCAAATATAATATCAAAACCACACTGTGATTATTTAAATTTTGTATTATTTCTTGTTGAGGAGAAAGGACATAGGTAATTGGTTGTGTACCGACAGTTTCATGCGGTTATCACTGGCAGATTTATAGAATTTTCTTCTTGTGGTTGATCATCTCCATATCACTATTATTGCTAATCAGTTAATAAAATTAATTTTGCAAAGCATCTCTGAAAAAAAAAATCAGTAATGACCATAGAAAAGTCAGTGAATATTGCAGAATATTGTATTTTCCTCCTCTTCCCAGAGCTTTGTCTTTGAGCCTTAGTTGTAAAAAAATTCTTTCTTCTTTCCTGATTGATGAATGACAAAGACATGGCAAGCACATTTATCTAGAGCTGTTTAGAAGACTTTATGTTCTTCTTTTTCCTCAACGTGCTTAAAACAATGAAATAATATTTGCACAGTCTTTCTCATGAACTATGTTGTGATAATTTTTACTCTTTTTGTTTTTGATTTATTATTATAGCACCTAAATACTGTCCTGAGATGCTGGGGAGCTTGTGCATGTTGTACTCTGTATACAGTTCAGAAAATTAGTTTCTAATTGTGCATGGGGGAATGAATCCATATTCATTTACCTTTAATAATCCCAGTGGTTCTGATACAGAGAGACGTTTTATCTGCTGAACAGTTCTTTTGAAATCTTACGGCTCTTCAATTTGTTCTTTTGTTTGCTTTTCAGAATACAGTGTGCCAGCCTGTATTTCAGCCTCAATAAAGTACAGCATTTGGCACTCATCCTCTTTAAAAGGATTCTTATCCCTTTATAAAGATGGATAGCTTGGTCATGGAAAGCAGAATATAGCCTCTGAAAGAAATGGGAACAATGTACAAATGAGGCAGTAAAAATAAATGACACATTAGATTCACTAGCCAAGCAAGATGCTACAGTCTACATAAAGGCAAAGATGCTGACTTCACAGGACCCTGTGAGCAGAGCTTCTGTAGGCAGCAGCAATTTACGATTACTGGTACATTAATGATAATATGTGATAAGTGAATTACTGCGACATTGGTAAATGCTATTCTCATTAAAAGTCAATTTATTGTTGGCACTAAACTCATAGTTTTCAGAGATGTCTACATATTGAACCATAAAAAAAAAGTCATTCTGAGCTATCATCTGGCAAGAGGAGTCTCAGCTGAGGGGTGACACCTTATTTTAGTAGGTGCTGTAGAGGAAATTCTTTTAAGCTATTGAAAAGCCATACACGTATAACATATTGGAAGACACCTTTCTATTAATTTCCTGCAGAAAGGCAGAGGAAGTAGGTTAACGATCTTTGAGTTTCAGGTTCATGAAAGCTGTCAAAGTGCAGCTAATTTTGAAAAATGAAGAAGTGCCCTGGCAAGAGATTTTGAGGCATTTTATATTTTAGTTATTGGAAAGAGATTCCTAGAATCTCTCAAAGACTCCCTCACTTGCTCTGTCATAGAGTGAATTGCCTTTTAGCTATTATCCCCATGATGTTCTTGGCTACTTATATCCAAGTTGGTAAATGGATTTAGGCTTCCATTTGGTTTAAGTGACCTGGTGGTCGTTGTTGGAGGGAGTATCTTTATAAAAGACAGAGCCTAGGGAGGAGACTGGCAGGATGATTCCTTTAGTAGATATTGAGCTAGCGAAAGTGTGGGGAAAATAGGGAAATATCTGTGAATGGGAATGGTTGAGCTTCCCTCCTCACATTCAGATGAAAAACTAGGCATGTGCTCCTAGATTTTTTGTGGTTTTAGACAATTGTGTGGAAGGTTACTGTACTTCTTCTCAATGGGTCCAGTCTAGGAAGTTCAGTTAGGCAAGCAGACCACTTAGTTTTCAAAGGTAGTAGCTGAACAAAGATTCTAACATGGGGTGACCCTTGGAAAGCATTCTCTGATCAAACGATGGATCAAAACACACTTTATTTGACTTCTTGCTTATGCCAGCACCTTTCAGCAAAGATTTGTCTCAGCAATTTGACTTGGAGTACTAAGTGTTTACGAAATGTGAAGAGTCCTCAGGAGATGTGAATAGGGACACTAAAATGCACACATCCCAGAAAAGGGATTTGTGTCTGGGGAAGAGACCAGGGGATGTGCAGAACAACAGGAAAGAAGAATTTGCTGAGTCAGCCAAGAGGTTCCATTCACTTATTCTGACTATTTTGTTCTTAGTCATCAAGGTGCACAGATGGCAAATAACATTAGTCTCTGCCTTAGTCTTGTTCAGCTCTGCCTGTCGTAGTTCACTCGGGACCAAGCTACACAGTTTTTAGCTCACTCTCCCCAACCTCTGAGAGAATGGAGAAGAGAAAATATAAAAAAAAAGCTTGGTGTTTGAGATAAGGACAGGGAGAGATCGTTGAAGTTAACGTTACGGGCAAAACAGACTCAACTTGGGGAAAACTATTTATTATTATTAATAAAACCAAAGCAGGATAATGAGAAAGATAATAAAACATCAACTTCTCCCTAGTTCTCTCTCTTCCCAGGCTTGACTTCATTTCATATTATCTCCACTTCCTTTCCCCTCCCGAGTAGTACAAGGTGGGAATAGGGGATGGGGGTTATGGTCAGTTCATCACATGTCATTTTCCACCACTTCTTCCTCCTTGGGGGAAGAATTCCTCACATTCCTCCCCTGCTGCAGTGTGGGGTCCCTCCCATGGGCTTCAGTCCTTCAGGAACTGCTCCAGCGTGGGTCATTTTTCCATGGGACGCAGTCTCTCAGGAAGTGGCTGCCCCAGCACAGGCCCTCCGCAGGCCACAGTTTCCTTCAGGCATCCACCTGCCCCAGCGTGGGGTCCTCCACAGGCTGCAGGTGGATCTCTGCTCCTCCATGGGCCTCCATGGGCTGCAGGGGGACAACCTGCTCCACCATGGGCTGCACCACAGGCTGCAGGGGGATCTTGGCCAGGAGCCACATTACTACTCCTCCTCCTTCTTCACTGACCTTGGCATCTGCAGCCGTTCTTCTCACATGAAATTGTTCACAACAGGCAGACGCCTCTCAGGTTCTCTTCACATCTCATCTCCTCTCCACTTCTTGCAGCCGGGCTGGGCCGAGTCAGGTCCAGATGGCCACCCAGCAGGAGGCCACAGGGCTCGCGCCTTCCCCTCTCTGCCCCCACTTCAGCTTCTTCATTCCTTTTCTTTTTTTTTTTATTTTATTTTTCCCTGCTTAAATAGGTTTTAACAGAGGCGTTATCACTGTCGCAAATGAGCCTGGCCCCGTCCAGCAGCATGTCTTCCCTAAACTCAGCCAGGTCCACCGGACGAAGGGGAAACTTCTAGCATCTTCTCACAGAAGCTGCCACTGTAACCCTCCCCTGCTACTCAAAACTAACACAGCCTCTTAAATAGGTATGGACTGTGATAGTATCTCTGCTTTCTTACTGATTATTTCATGTTTACATGACTGTTTTCTTATTGAGCGGCTCTTGGGACACCTGACAGTTTTGGGTAAAGACCCTTTCTGTTTCCCAGATCGATGCAAACTAAGATCAACCTGACTGAAGGGACGTTGTTAAAGCAGCAGGGTGTTACAGTAAAGCCCTGGTGCCTCAGAAGCCTAGCAGCTGCACAAGCAAGAGTTTCTGAGTAACTCAAAGGCCCAAGTGAAAGAAAGACGACAGTATTTGTATGACTCTAATCTTGAGATGTTGTGTAAATGCATTACAATCCTTAGGGCATTTTACTAAAGAAATGGGTGCTGTGCCTCTGCTGACAGGCTGTAAAAAATGATCCTGGTACTGCTCAAGTTTCAGTGTCTTATGATGAAGGTGATTAGACCTAAAGGCTTCTTCTGTACTGCCATTTGGAAAACATACCCTGAGTAAAAAGCATGCTTATTCAGGGTTTTAGCAAACTCCTCAGGGGGCCTTTTCTTCCTGGAATAATTTCCATCTTTTTGGATTATTCTTCAATCATACCTTCTGCAATAGCCTCATATTTCTCAGCAACATGTTGACATAATTGTAGTAAGCTAATATGTAAAGAGGTACTGCACACAGATTGAAAGCATTGGATGCCTTGTGATTCTTCAGGAATCTCTTAGGAATGTTAATGAATCCCATTGTTACTCATTCCATCAACAGCCTTTGGTTTTCTTTTTTTTTCCCTTAAGAAAAAGATGAAGGGCAAAATGTTTTAAAATGCTATTGTAAAACGGTGTAAGTAGAGCTTCAAAATGAGAAAAATATTCTTCTCTTTATTGTGCAAGTTTAAAAGAGAAAGGTAGTTTGAAACGCATTTTCACATTTCTTAACCAGTGATCCTTATTCTGAACTCATGTTAGAATAACTGAATTTTCCTCCACTATGTGCAAAGGAACTACTGTGTTTTATTTACTGATTTTTACTGATATCTCCATTCTCATTTTTAGTTTTTGTATTGCAGAGGAACGAGATTGCCTACAGCGCAGCACATCTGTAATACAAAAATTTTGGAAGTTAGAAGATGTGTTGCATCCCTAAGAATGTATGTTTTACCCTATCTATAGGGCATATTAAATTAAAATTCTATTCAGGGTTTTTGATTGGCACATCATTCAAGTGAAGAAAAAATGTGTTGTTCTGTACCTGAAAGGTGGTCTTACACATTTTTAAGTAATAATATGATAACATGGAACTTAAAATAATGAGAAATTGAACAAGAAAATAAATTATTCTTCATTCATATATCATACATGAACATATATAAAATGTCTAAATATTTTATTTGTGTATATATATATAAATATACACAAACACAAATGTACAATGTGCTTTATAAATGATTAGACTTCAAAGACATATTTCAAGAATCAGTTTGACAACTGATTAAATAATAGTTTGAGTATTGATGAGTTTTCATTCGTATTTAAACTTCTTTGTAGAGTTTTATGTTCATATGTCTCTAGAAGACTTCTGCCACTCCCCTTCCTTTGGCAGGAACTTTAATTCTAGTCCCTGGCTCTTAAATGGAAAACTACTTAAAATTATTTCTTCTTTTTAAAACTTAAAATTTTAAGCACAAAACTCTGACGATACATATATATTGTCCCACTGGGGCGCAACTGGACTTCGTTCCCAGTCCTCATCTGCTTGCAAGTTGTTCCATGTTTCAAGGTTGCCATCTGGAGCGCACTCACTGCTCACTAGTATGAGCAGATCTGAAGTGTGTGTGTGGTTTCAACCCAGTACTCCCTGCCCACACAGAGATCTCCAAAGGTACCCTTGTGATCTCATATTCCCTTCCAGCCATTGCACCACACATCCTCTTCCCTCTTCACATACATGTTCCACCCTTAACTGTACACTGTTAAAAGTGGTTTCTGATGGAGAGCCATCAATGGCCTCTGCTTCCAGACTTCCCCCAGTCTGGACCTAAAAGCAGTAAGTCCAGGCTAAAGTCCAGAGAGCCCTAGAGAACATGTAGTGTACAGAAAGTGGCTTTAGCAGCAATAACCTCAACTTCTGGCCTAGGTCCAGGGGGACACCATTAGCTACTGGTCTGCATCTAGCGTAAAATCAACGGTATGAGCTCTGAGAAGATAGGAATCGGTAGGTGCTCTGGTGACTGTTTTGGAAGGGATTGGATTGAAACCTCAGGCATAACATTTCACTGGTTTATTGCTTTTTTTTTTAAAAAAAAAAAAGCCTTTTTTGTTATAAATAAAAAGCTTCACAGAAATAAAAAGCATTCTAGTAAATTGTGGAAGTTGTAGAACTTCCATACATGCTCTCCCTCCTTGCCCTTTCTTTCATGGGTGCCAGAACAGGTCAACTGTACTCATGGCCCGCAGTGGTAGCCTGGCATGGTCACCTCACTGGGCCAGGTTGGTAGAGGTCACTAGTCCAGCTGTGAGCTGTGTGGGGCTAAGCCAGATCCAGTACAACGGGGAAGGATTGAAGGACTGACCACTTGCCTTTCAGAGGGTATTGCAGCTTGCCTTTACGTGGTAAATCACATGCTGCATTGAGAACATTCCCTCACTCAGTAGCAGTGTACCTACTGCCCACAGTGGTGTCAAGCTGGAGGAGAGAGATCTGGAGGCTCATCTCATGCTGTGCCAAAAAAAAAAAGTTTCCAGAAGCTGTGATTCAAAGTGCAGTTATTTTGACAGCATTTGGGTTGCTCTCAGTGTCAACATTGAGGGTACCTATCTTGATGACAGCCACCCAAAAGTACATATGTTCCTTCATTAGTCGGTGCTGAAGCCATTATTCAACTTGTTATGGCAAACACTGTGTGATCTCAGCCAGCAGGAGGTAGGTAGTATGACCTACAGTGCAGATGGAAAAAGATGTTTGGTGTTTCTTTCCAGTGATGAGAAGAGAGTGTCAACCTACACGCTCCCAGGTGGTGTGAGCACACTCTCTGGATCTGGTCACAGGGCCCATGGTGGGGTCTCTGCACAGCAATCAGCAATGAGGCAATAAGTTGTTCCTTGTGGTTCCTGCCCGCAATAAGGTTGTACACAGAGGATGATGATAACTTATGACTTGGTCAAGGAAACCGTATTGTAAAAAACTCAGCAGTGATGATCAAGCAGAGAAGCAGAATGTTTTAGATGATTTCACATACTTGTTTGAATGGAGCACAGCAAGCACACATCCAGGTGCTTTCAAAAACAGCTAAAACTTCTCTTCAGTAGCCATCAGCAGATATGGTCTTTACTTTCCATACTGGTGTACACACATGTGTGGGTTTTCATGAAAGATTTTGTAATTTTAACTCCAAACAATTGTGATGGCCACTTCAGTGTTTCACCAACACCATACTGAGTAATGATAATAGTGGTTAAACTAGTTGCTTTCCATGTGTTCTCTTTACATATGTTCCAAATGTCCTATCTTTTTTTTTTGTACTATGTCTTCAGATATTTTTTTTCTATGTTACCTCACCAAGTTTCCCTGTCAGTACAGGAAATAAAGAAGTGCTTTTGTAAACCACATGTGATATAAGACAGTGTTTGACTTTTCCTGTAGTGAAAAGAGGAGGTATAGGAGAGAAGAGGCACAGTGTGGATGCTTTGTTCTCAGAGTGGAAGCTGAAAGGCATATATAACACACCCCATGCATACTCCCAATGGTGTCTGGGGACTCCAAACCTCACACTGAGCAGGACACTCTCTAGAGCTAACCAACAAGAAATACTAATACGGGCTGAGTCAAAACTCTTGTCCATCTCCAGAAGCCAGAAATTGAAGTGAGAGTTGCAGGGAATCACCTTTATTCACTCTGTCTGCAAAACTTATTCCTGAATATATGATACAGTAAGTATTCTTCTGAAGAGCAGAAACTGATTCAAGTGGATAATAAGTGTGCAACACAATGCCTTTCACATAACAGTCTAAATGCTGGTACCCACCTACAGAGCCAGAGATCTGAGCCCAAGTTGTTCTTTGCCTGGAGGGAACGCATCTCACAACAGAGGGTCTTCACTCTGCCCAAGGCTGCAGAAAGCTGGATGAACAAATCTCCTATCCCTTCTTGTAATTTCTCTGGGTTCAGAAGGTGATGCAGAAAGTCATCCTATCCCAGGGTTTAAGTTCTTTCCTGGGATGGTGAGTTTGAACCCTTCCAGGCTGCAGGGGACCTAGACCGTTCCCTTGCTGAACAAACACTCTGTTTAGTTCATTTCTGCACAAGATATGAACAATGCTGCCTTGTCTTGTAAGACAAGGCAGTAATACAGCTTATATGACTCAGCAGTCATATTTTAAGAGAAAGCACGGTTTTCATAATGATTTTAGACTGTAAACCCAACTGTCAATAAAGTGAGTAAGCCAAAAATGCAAGTATTTCTCTTAAAGTCAAGAGAAGGACAAGATTTCACGCACTCTCTTTCTACATTTCCTTCTGGTTGGACTAGATGTCCTTCTCACAGCATGCTGGCTTCTGTGACTCCTTTTTAAAGCTGATTATTTCTCCTAGATAGCATAGAGGAAACAGGATTTGTAACTCAGATTTGTGATTAGCATTTTCACACCTGGATGCCTCAGTAGCTATAGTGTGGACTAAAAACAGGACTGAGGAGGAGGGATATCTCCCAGGGGATGGGTCATCACTGATGACAAATGCAGCCTCATATTATCCTTTGCTTACTGCATTTCCTGTGGAGGAAACCTAGAGTGAGATTTGCTGCGAGATATCTCAGCATCTCTCTTATTTATTTACACTGGGACAATAAGAAAAACAGACTAAAAGAAACTTCCTCCCTTTATCCCTTGGTATCACTGCTCTGATGTTCTCTTTATAGTACAGCTTTCATGTGGCTCCAGTGGGACTGACCACAGCCAGGAGGAGAACAGGGAAGTGTTCTTCTCACAAACAACAAACATCTGCTTAATGCTGTCAACAGCTCTACCATGTGAAAGCCTCCCTTTTTACCAGCTGCTGGCTCCATAACCTCTGCCTCTATCCCAAAAATGTTGCAGTTTTGGAGATCAAATGACAAATACTATGTGGTAGTGATAGGCTCCCTGACAAGTTAGTTAGATCAGAGCACAGATTCAGTGATGCCAGTTTAAGACAGTGAAGTAGCTGATACTTTGGACAGACTAAAGCAAAGCTGCCAGTAAGATCAGGCATCATGGTCTGGCCTCTTGTTGTCCAGGAGTGCGGAATGGCCCCTTGTTGATCAGCAAAGCAAGCTCTGACAGGCTCTGGAATACATTTAGGAAGGAGCTGCCAACTCTAGAGGAGATTTAAAATGACTGTAGCCAAATTAGTAATTAGAGAAACAAGATCCTTGTGATTCATCAAGACACCCTCTGACCTCCAGGTATCTTAAGTCATTGAGATAAATGACCCTATTGAGCATTTGCAGTAACTCAGTTTCAGCGAGTACAAATACTTAATGATTAAATCCAACAGCTCAGAGTGCCAGGAGATGGATCATATACAGCTTATCACAATCAGAAAATTGTATCTATTAAACACATTTTCTGGCCAGCTCAGACATTAACAGTTAAACTAGAAAAGAAATAGGCCTGAAATGCTGAATCTAAACAAAGTGCAGCAGATGAAACGCATTACTTTATGGGATTATTATAATCTTCAATCTAAGACCACTGAGCCAAATCTCTAAGTTTCTTCTCTCTTAGGGATTTGCTGCTCGAGGAAAGGAAGGGCTTCAGAACACTGACCAAAGGTAATGCTTTAAGTCTACTGACCATGCCAGCTATTGAAAATAATGATGATTTTACAGCTTACACAATAGCAGCATATTTCCTCCATTGCTTGTTTTAATTCAAACTGATAGAGTCATAGAACTGGCTGAGTTTTGCATAAATCACCAATGGTAATACTCTTTCAAGGGTAATCACAATATTAATATCCCAGGCAGGGTAAGAAATAATTAAACTGTACTGGATTCCATATAGAGGTTTCCAATATTAATGTGAAGTATCTTTAGTCAATTAAAATAAACAGTAACTGTAGTTCATAGAAATTAATATTTAAAAACAATACTGCAATGCATTTTCTTACAGTAGCTTTTTTTTTTTCCCCAATCTTCATTCTTCTTGGTAATAATGGCATTTTTTTCTCCAACTAATACCTTTCATTTTTCTTTTATAGGAGCTGAAATGATGACACATCTCTCACATCCTTCGCCCATCACTGGGCAGCAATATATAGCTCCATAGATACCTCTCAAATGTATTGGGTAGCAGATTGCTCTTTCCACAAAAGGAATCAAACTTCAAACCCTTTTATTATGGGCCCAGATCAGCTGTCCCTGTTCATGCTGAAAAATTTGTATAAGAAAACCGAGACTCCCCACAGAAGGTGGCAAGCTTTGGCACACGTCTGCAGCTGTCAAATAAAGCAGCATTTCAGAGAAATGCTTCTTGGAATTTTCTGTGGTGAGAAAATGTCTATTTTGCAAATAATTGAATTCACTGCAGGGAGACAATGAAGCTAACCCAACAGCTTTACCATTTTAAAATAAGTAATGGACTGCCCATGAATAAGTTGATGGCACAGCCAAATGCCAGTGCTGGAGCGTTAGAGTCAAAACCAGGCTTTGACATCTGGCCCCTATGACTGCCAAGTTTATTCAATGAGTGATTGCAATGGATGATTGTGTTAAAAAAAAGAGAGAGCGAGCTGAGTAGGGATGCAAAACAGCCACCTTTCCCTCCCATCTCTCCTCCTCCTCCTCCCCCGTATGTCACAGTGCTAGTAAAAAGAATGATATCCTGCCAAATTAACAGCTCAATCCCATGCCTGCGACAACATTTTTGGAATGCGAAAGCTGTTCTAAAACCTAAGCTTGTGTCAAAGTTTAATCTGTGACCTATGAGATAGGATCTGTTTGGAGTGGAACTCAGCAAACTGACCTTTTTTTTCAAACCTTACAGAATCATCCAAATTCAGTGTGATTGTGTTGTTTTAAAAATGATGTTTTACACCACTCCATTATTGCACGACAGTGCATTCTGTCAGCAGACCCCTGGGGAAGCACGACATGCCTAATGATACTGACCATCATTAATGGATGGTTGAGAACCGATACATTTCATCCTGTGGTTCTTCAGCAACGGAAGTTGACTCTTTTTTATTTTTTAAAGTGTATTCTTAATCCAGTTTTAAGGGCTTATGAACGTAGCAAATAACTCCCATTTAGAGCCTGTCTACATTTTGATGCTGAGGGAAAACGATCTGAATTAAATATAGTGATTTTGAAATTGATTATTGAAGTTATATTAATCCCCCATGCCAGTGGAAACTATTATGCAAAATGAAATTTAGTTTCAGTCACTATCATTTACTTCCCTTTGGACTTTAGTGATGTAAATGAAATTGAATTTAGCCTTGTTTCTTTCTGAATAACACTGTCCATACAAGAGGTTTAGTCTGTTTTTACAGCTATTTAGATTAACTTTACTGAGAAAGATGATAGAAATTCTATGGGAGAAAGTAAAGACTAGGAAAAAAAGCCTTTAGAGTATGTAAATTCCTTCATGTTTCCCAACCCTTATTTCAGCCTTTCAACAGAAACTGCAGATTCAGTGTCCATTTTCTGTAATTAAACTGTTGTGGGAATATTGAAATAACTTGCAGTGTAGACCTTAATCATGCTAACATGTGTGCATACATGCACTTTTACCTTTGAAATCAGGGGATTGTTCAAAGTATGACAGTCAAGCACCGGTGCTAATGTTTACAAGATATTGACCTTGAAGTGCAAAGCAGGAAATGGTCAAAGAGGAGACCTAATAACTGATGTTTATCCACTTCTGAGCTCATAATTGTGTAAAGGGCAACGATTTTTTTTTTCACCTTCACCCAGGGATACATGCCACAATTCCCTTACTGTGGACTTCTGTCAGTGTACACATCTACAGGGTGGACATCTATATCCGAGTTTGCCATCTAGATCTTCTTTATGGCCAATGGAAAGAAACAAGAGCTTCTAAGTTGCTCTTCATCTCATCCTGAAGTAGTTACCAAGTCATGCTCTAAAAGTATCTATTTTCTTCCTTATCAAAGGAGCTCTTAGCTAGGTCAGAAGCTGGTGTGTATTGCATGGATATCTAAAGTTAGGAGAGATCAATTTGCCTTCCCAGAGGCTCAGAAGGATAGTAGAGTGCAGTTCTGGTAAAGCAAATGTTTTCTCTGTCCAAGATGGACAGGTGTGTTTCTGAGAAAAGTCATACAAAAAAAAAGGTGCTGTGGTTTTCAGTTAAAAGTTTCTAGGTATGTTAATGACCAATGTCACATTTAGGGAAATCTGAGTAACTTGCTATCCTTTCCAGAAAAGAGAAGATGTGGAGTAAGAAAGTACATTTTATTTGTGCCTCTTCTGTCTATTTGCTGTCTCAGTACAAACTGCTTCACGAACTTTAATATTCTAGTGAAGATCACTTTACTTTCACAGACCTAAGGTAAATGGTTCTTCTCCAGCTGCTTAATTAATAAACTGTACTGGGCAGATTTCTTCATTCAGTAGTTCATTATAATTCACCGTTTTGTTCTAAGCTTTATTTATAACCACTTTATTCTTTCATCAGAAACTCATTTAAAATCATTTTACTTTGCATATAAAATTAGTAGAATGAACAATATCGGGTATTTTAAAAGATAGTGCCATGATCTGAAGCATCTCTTTTTTTTTTTCCTTCTTCACTTTTAAAAGGACTGGAAGAAAATGCATGGACGCTCTTCTCCCATAAAACAGTTAGGAATTTGATTAGCTCCAAGCAGTGCCTGGAGCTGAACTCAAGTATACTCTGCCAGTTCTGTCCTTGACCCTTCCAAATATGAAACCCAGTTCTCCAAGCTGGTGAAACAGGAACAGACTACTGCAGAAACTCTAAGTTAAGCCATTCCAGGTGATATCTCCACCATACTCAAGTATAACTCTGAGATCAATGGGGTGAGAAATTTGGGTAGCTGCCCGTGTGTTTGCCCCCTGCATTGTACAAAGGTGCAAGATTTCAAATAAACTCCTGTATGTGCTCAATACCACTGGACTTTTGGCCCTGGAGCAATTTATTAAGCTTGTCATCAAGTTGCCCTGTGGTGTCATTAAGTGGTACTGTTCAGAGGCTATGTGGGGATTCCCTCTCTGAAAATGCAGTACTACAGCGTTTTTATGAGCATTCTAGTCCCTCCAAAGGAGAAAGGTGCCAGGTATAGCTCTCCAAGGAGCATCACTGCCAGACAGTCTGGCAGTCTAGCCTGACCTCCTGAGTATAGTTCAAATGTTGCAGTGACAGCCAAAAGAGGAACTGGACTCAGGGCCAAAATGAGAGCCATCTGGAGAAAATGAAAGTGTGGTGAAGGTAGGGCAGCAAGAATCACCTCTATAACTCTACACACAACTCCAGACTTAGAGCATTTTATTGCATTACCAACATCAGACTTCTGTGCTGTGCAAGTAACCAGCCAGCCAGATTTCATGCAATAACTAGAGAGCTGTTGTCCCCATGTCCAGATGTGCTCACGTGTCATCAGGTTGGAAATACCTGGAACCTGTATGAGCTGCACTCATATATTCCAGAAGTTGATGGCTGATGATTACAGCCTGGAATAATTTTTTTTTTTTTTTTGCCTTTCTGCTAGGGATTTGTCTCATCAGAATTTAGTCTGGATCTGGAACAGGATGTCGTTGTGTAAAACAGGGCCAAGGCACAGCTGAGCAATTTCTGAATCGTGATTGCAAAAGTCTCATGGTCCTGCTCTCCTCCCAGTTTCACTTTCAAGGATTTTGGGAACAAAACAGTATTTACGAACTTTCGATGCAGCTTACATGTAATTTGTTACAAGAGAGCACTTCTCCTTTCCTTCCCCATGGTGCCTAGCTTGCTGAAGCATCTGAAAGACCTGAGTTTTAGTGACAAAATGTTCCCAGGTGCCCAAAGTTATGCTCCAGTGCAAAGCAGGAAATGTTGCCACTTAGTCTGAACTGGATATCCAGCTGTTTATTTCTCACAGAAGTCTTGAGAATTCACTTTCAAACGTATAGCTGATGAAGGAGGTCTCCCTCTGCACAGTGACGCCTGGCACAGTCTGTCAGGAGACCAGGGCCACCAGTGCTGCCATTCAGCATGTCTGGCTTTACTTAAACTCCAGCAGAGCACTGTGTGTCTCTGCAGGTGATGGGCAAGGATATTGTGCTGGGACCTGTAGGGACAAAAATTCAACCTTTGTGAGCCAGAAGAACAAGAACAGTCTTGTTCAGGATCAGTCTTCCTCTGTAATTATGGTACCTTCTGGAGGGCAGTTATCCGACTGTTCATACATTCGGATAAAACTCCAGAAAGGGTCCTGCGTATTAATATCAGAGCTTGAGTCTTCTGTTTTGCGGTAAGTACCTGGACTTTCCAAAATGCACATGGTCTCTGATTTTGCCCATAGTCTGAAGAGCTTTGCTATGTAGTCAAGAAGAGGCATGGAAGCCAACTACATCCAGATTAGGCTTCTGGCTTGTAGACTTAGAAGAAGCTACTAGGAGGTGTTGTTTGCAACCACACAAGCTGAAGAAGGAAGTGGCCTTGGTTTCCTACTTTCTACGTCTCCACCTTGGCACCTCCAACTCTGCTTACTGCAAAGAAGAGAATGTCTCCATCCTTGCAAAGACTGACTGTAGCTTTCTGTCTAGTGAGGAACAAACTGTGCTGTGGATCCAGACTGTATCTATATATATATATTTATATGTGTTATGTGTGTGTGTGTATGTATATGAAAATATATATGAAAGTGTATTCCTACAGTCTTGCCTCAGATAAACTCTGTTGAGGGACCAGATTCAAGACCTTCCGTTGTGCTTAGTATTTCCTAACAACAAGACTTAGATGGCTACTACTGAAGATATCATGTCTCTTTTGTAACTGCATTTTTGAAGGCAAATCTCAGCTCTGGGTTTCACTCCAAGAGCCAGGAGCCCTGTCAGAGGCCTTGCAGAGCTTTATTTTCAAGTACCCCTATCTTTTACTGGATCCAAACCTCAGATATCAGAACTTGTTGTCTGCTTATCTGGTAACCTGGCACTGTAAAGAACATGAAGTTAATTCATGCGTAATGTGACACAGGGAATCAGTTATATACCAAAAGGGGCTGAAGAGCACAAAAAGTCAAAGGAAAGATGTATTTAAAAATTTGTGCAGTGTTAGTGTGTGCACCTGCATTTGGGAGGGAAAGGAGATTAAAGGTTTCTCACAGTTGGGCCACATTCTTTCCACGATTATTTAAGCATTACTCAAAGCAGATTCTAGCTCACACAAACATCCGATTAGCGCAGCTAAGACTGGCATGGAGCAGGCATTCAGTGTGTGAGGTCAGATTTGTTTTACTGGAATCAAAAGTGCTTATGAAAAGCATTCTGGTCTGCCAGGGGAAGGTTGAGGTACTTTGATTCCTTCCTGGGATATTTTCCTTGATTCTGAATGGTGTAGACTTCACAGTTTGTGAAATGTCTAAATGAAAAATCTTTGCTGAAGTAGCTACATTAACGAGGAGTGTGGAAAATGCAATCTTGTAGGCAGTTTATTCTGGTAAAAGGTGCCAATATAAAGGCTGGTGTTTAGAAATATGGTGTAATTCTGCCTATAAACCAGTTCGTTTTTCAGGTCTGAACTGCATGCTTGTTAGGTGACTTTGACAATCTAATTTTGCTAGTGTAGACTGAGCCACCAAAAGTCAACTGCCCAGCCATAGTTTTTGTTTGCCAGTAAGTCCTTGAAAACTATGCCTAATGAATCTAGATGAGTGCTTTAGTGCAGAATGAGGATATCTTTTGAAGAAAATTCCCATTTGTTCTGGTGCACCTTGCACTGGGTCACAGAGCAGTCTCTGAGCATGCATGCTGGACTGCTCTTGGTTGAGCCAAACAAAATGATGGACTTCAGGAGAGCCTTTAGTGTGTTCCAGCCAGTAGTGGGCATTTAGTTCATGAGATGAGACTAGAGCTACCTGAAGTACTGCTCCCTGAAACAGGGATAGTGTGACCTGCACTAGCTATCCCACTCTGCCGAGTCATTCCTATTGCTCGTCACTTCCTACCAATGCAGACATGAACCAGTTTTTGGAATCAAGACTCCAGAATGGAAGGGAAAACTAAGACATATTAAAGCATTTCTGTTTCTCATCCCAACTTGGCTTCAGTCATGGTTTTTGTCACTGAGTAGCACAGGCATTTTTGCCACTTAAGATCAAGATTTGCAGAGTGATTAGACTAGCATTAGGTCTTTCATACTGCATTTATTATTTCATAACAGATTTTAGTTTGCTTTGCATGAGTAAGCAGAACAGCATGACTCCTTGTCTCCCTTCAGGACTCAGAGCATAAGCTGGAGAAAGGCTGATGCAACTGAGCCAACAATATTTTGACTTTACTGAAGAGTCCCCTCTGTGCGAGAACAGAGATCTGTGATCTATGTGGTTTGCAGTTTCAGTGTGGGTCTTCTCCCGTGGCTAGCACAGCCTGTTCGGTAAAAATAAATGCAGAGTGAATGTTGTAGGTCTCCCCAGAGGAGACTACAGAGCAGAATGGTCTAATCTGCTAGCTTTCCTGCCTGTGCAAGCCATTTTATTTTTATTATGTTCAAGAACATTTGCTTCTTCTGTGAAATGGTATATTGTATCCTGATTTGAAAAATAGTTTTGGTTTAAAAATGGAACACACAATGGTCAGTTGTGATGTTGTTACTGCTTCTTTTTTTTTTTGAAAAAAAAAGCTGCCTGGAGAAATGACCTAGGTTGTACAAGCAAGGACAGTCCAATGGGTAGATACCCCCATGGTCATCTTGGAAGTAACAGTACTAAAAGTAAGACTTCAGGCTTCAGCTGTTAGAAGGCTGCTTGATCAGGTTGTCTGAGCTCCTGTCAAGACCAGTGGGGAGAGACATCTTCAGAGGGCAGCGTGCCCCAGCCATCTATCTTAGCATGTGATATACTGTGCTCAGGAGATGTCTCCCTTGCTCTCTCAGAGATGATTTTAGACTGGATATTTAATGTTTGAAGTACTGAGATGACTTTCACCCTAAATTTCTATTCCACATTCTGCCTTCTCCTCTCCAGTGTGCCACAGCAAGATTTATGTCCGTTTGTCTGCAGGATAGACTCCCATATATAAAATGGGGATAAAATACCTTCTCTACCTCACAGAGCTATTTTTGCAAGTTAACTGCAACAAATATTGTTGGTCATTAGGTTCTTTGGTATTGGAGACAGAAGACCTGAAAAGATCCTAAAAACTGCCGTTTATGAATTACATAATTGAAAGTCTTTTCACATCACATATGACCCTACACTGAAAACATGATTTTCATAACTCAATGATAGTCATTTGTCAAGTATATGCTTGTAAATATCTTTAAAAGTCTGGCAAATATAAATTATACCTAACAGCTTTTCTGTGAGGTACTGAAAAATCTATATCTTTGGGCTGATTTTACACAAGGATTAACTAACTCACAGGGCAATAAATGACTTTTTCAGAGAGAGGCCAGACTTCAATGCAACATGGGCCATCCTGATTACAAAAGCCATTACTGGTTAGATTGCTTGTTCTGCCCAGCAGAATAGTGGTGAGACAATGTCCTAGTGCAAAGAGCAGTGTGATATCCTCAGCCTGTCCTTTTCTGTCCATCTTATCTTTTTCTTTTTCTCTTGAAACAGAAAGAGAATTTGCAGTGAATTGTTTTTGGAAAATTAAAGATCTACAGAAGACTATAAACTGAGGGGAGCCATTCATGCTGCAAATGGAAAAGGATGTGGTAAGCAGGGTGCGCTTTCTGTTTGAAAAGCCAAGGGAGCTGAAAAACAGGATTCTTGGGTGCATTATATCTGTGCTTGATGGGACTATCTCAGATCTTACAGGTAGTTCTTATGCCATCCAAAGAAAGTTTTCTCACACTAGTCACACCGTTTTGCTCTATAGTGAACTAACTACTCGCAGCAAGAGGAATTCCAGTCAGCATAAGAAATAGTTCTGTTCTGAGCTGCTAGGAGCTTGAGATCTCTTCTTTGTTTCTGTAGGGTTCTTTCTGTACGAAAGCTAGCTTAAATATTTATGTCTATTCACTTGTACATGTACTGTTGTAGTATCAATCAGCATAGAATCTGAGGACCTTCACCTTAGTTTTGGTGTGTTCCCTTTCACTGCAAACTGTGTTTTTACCACTCTAGATATGTGCTTTAGCAGTGCACAAATGAGACAGACCCTTGCATATTGAGATGAAGCTGTTTCATGGTTTTCAACATTTGTTCTGAAAAAAAAATGAAGCACGGAGGACTATTACCATCAAAGACATCTGCTAGGTAAGTAATACAGCCAACATGCAGCACTACATAACTATAGCGAAGGCAAAGTTGAAAGGGAAAGATGATGACTGCTGCCATCCCATTTCCCAACCTGTCTCTAGCTGATGGAACTGCCTAGACACCTAGGGCCAATAATCCTAACTTATTCCATTCTAAGGTAATGAATGAAGATTCAAGAAGCTAACTATGCTCAAATAAGATGTACTCAGCTAAAAAAATTGCCAACCTGCAATTCCCCGTTCTCTGGCAAACTCAAGGAGAGAGCATTCAACAATTTGATTGCCCCAGGGATCTCCAAATATGTATGATGTTGAATGATGCAGTAGAGGCAGCAGACCTGGTTCTGGATGAGTTTTACAAATAAATAGGAATTGCATTTCTGTATAATGCTTTCACTGCTGTCCTTAGCATCCTGTAGTTGATACTATTATGTTTTTAGTTTTATTTCAGACATTGCCAATACAACTAATAAGTGAGGTCTGCAGAAAGAACACAACAGATCCTGAGCCTGACACTGATCTCTCTGTTCAGTTGCTGGCTTCTGGAAGGGAACAACCTTGTCAACAAGAGGACACCATCAGAGGTACAATTCCTGGATGCTTCTCGAAACTTTCCCTGACTGTTGCTTATTTCAAGAGCCTTGGCTTCTCCTTGCTCTGGAGCCGGCATTCAGACATGAGTGATGACAGTCAGGCATTTTTTTTTCAGGTGAACATCCATATATCTCAGTCAGGGGACAAAAGAGCAGCTGAGGGAAATGAGATATGTGAATATTTACAGTCACATAGAACACATGATTTCCTCTTTAATGCTAATTACAGGCTTGAAAAAAAAGCAGACAGCGTTGGCAAAGGAAAAACATTAGTCTAGGTTTAGTATTTGGCTGACAAACAAATAGGAGATGTATTTCCATTCTAATGTTTTCAGTGACATTTTCAGTATAATCTATTTGGTGTTATCCTATTTTGATTCATAAATACTTGCTGACATGTATTTGAGCTGAAAAATACACTCTCTGTGTATTTTTAGAACAAAGTGACCCATACCCTATTTTTTCCACAGGGGAACAACAAAATGTGGAAGAGTAATTGAGTTTTGAGTTTTGTATTTACAGGAAGCTTTGCATATATTAATGTGTTTCAAGTTAATGATCCTTCAACTAGTACGATAAACCAGAAAACTAAAGCAAATATGGGATGACCAACTCTTCCTTTAAAATCGTCATTACCTGTGAACCACGCTGATCTGAGAACTATCAATGTTTAAAATACATATTAATGAATATTATAAAAGCCTGCTTATGACTAAAATAATCTACTCATTAAAATAAAATAGCATTTTGGAAGTTTTTAAGAACTATTTACACATTAAAGAAAGGAATCCAGTTTGGAAATACTGTAATAGCAGAGTTTACTAGCTGGTTGGCCTGAGGTTAGACTGATCAGCTGGCACTGAAAGAGCTGGCATCTGGTCTTACAGGTGCATTACAGAAGTACACTGTTGCATTCCCTGCTCCTGTAAGCTTTGATTAAGGTTTTACACTGCTATTATAAAAACGCCTTTTTGCAGCAGTGAGGAAGTTTACATTCTCCAGGTCCATGTGGTTGGATGTCATGAATGAGAAAAGATTGTGTAAGAAGCAATGTGACCTGGATTTAAAAAGGGAGACTTCTGCTTGCCGACTGTAACAGCAGAGCAGAGTGCAATTTACCTTGTGCTTAATAAGCAGTTAAGATAAAATAAATGTTATCTAGGAAAAAAAGATGTGATGAAAAGAGTCCAGAGGAGGGCCACGAAGATGATCAGATCGCTGGAGTACCTCTCCTATGAGGGCAGGCTGAGAGAGTTGGGGCTGTTCAGCCTGGAGAAGAGAAGAGTCTCAAAAGTGAAGCAAAAAACTGGGGAAAGTGAGAGACTCTGAAAGAGTAGAGCAGTTGGCAAGGCTATGAGAGGTGCTCAGGCAGGCACAAATACTCAGTCTAGGGATGGACTGTGGATCTCTGAGTCTTGAATAATAAGAAAAGAAACTAAACCAAAAGAGCCTTAGAAACATTCCAGTTGGTTTTATTTGGGAGTGATTGAGCTGTTTGTGGGTAAAAACTAAAATCAGAAAGAGAGATAAAATGCATAATTTAAAGTTATACGAGAACACAAGTCACATGCTGAATGCTGCAAAATCAGGTCTCAGGCTCGGAGATACCATTAAAATACAATAGTTAAAAATCAGCATTCTGTATCTGAAGGAAGTTGCAGCCAATTTGCTGATTAATCCTCCTTCAATCCTGTAGAACAAGTACTCTTTGGCCTACATAAAAAGCATCAGAGGCTAAAACTCTAGGGTCCTTGAATACATTTTTTTAATGAAGCTATTTTAATCAGTGTTGAAGAATTAATATATTCAGGGCGACTGTACATTTTGGGTGATTGATAGTGGGTGAGTGAGCTTTTTGTTTTGTGTTACTGACTTGAATATTGCCCAGCACTGACCTGATTAGAAATCATCACTACTATCTGGTGATTTCTGTCCAGTTTCTAGTGGACAGGTGTCTACACTATGAAAAAAACATAATCACAATTGACAGTAATTTGTGTCTTTATTAAGAATCACAGTAGAGAGGCAAATATTAAACTGCGCATGACTCCTGGAGAGTTTTCTCAGGCACTGAAATGGAGCACTTACAGTAAGATGGAGGCATTACTAGAAAATACTCATGGCCTTTATATATAAATATACGCATTTATACACACTCTACTTCTAATCTGCCAAGAGAAATACGTTTTCCAACCATTTAAATTTTACTGTTTTCAAAAAATTTACATTGAACCAAAGGCCACATAAAGCTTACCTTCCAATAAAACTGCCTTCCTAGAGTTAATTTCATCACAATTTCTGCTTTATCTAGTGTTAGTCTCAAAATATTTTCTTGCACAAGAGCTTTTCCAAAGCAAAATCAGAGTGAAAAACTGCATCCTTGCAGTGAATCCTAAATTCACCTCCCTGCAGTCTCAGGGAGTCCCAATAATGCTCATAGCTTTCCTCATCAGCTGGATGCTGCTTCGCATAAAGAGGGTGTTTCAGAAGAAGGTCATTGAGTAGGGATCTGGTTATTGGATACTTTTCAGGCTTTGGCAGCCTTACTGTATCTGAAACTGCAGGGATAGACCTGCCTCCTGGATGTGCAATTGGAAGGGAAGCCAACTCTTTGCATACTCCATCCCCAGTTGAAGTTCCAGCTGACCTCCAGCCTCAGGTAGAGCAGCTGGCAGAGTGGATTATGAAAAAGCTGAGAAAGTCTTATGGCAGAGTGTTATAAGGATAGAGTTTTTCCTCTTCTAAATGACGAAGTAAAGCAATTAATTGTTGGGATGTTAGAGTGAATGATGCAGCCAAACATTTCAGGATGTGATCTATGCTAGAAATAGAAATGTTTCCTTTGGTCTTCTCATCTCCATGAAAGTGATACACTCACCTACCCAATCCACTTGTCACCCTACGGCCTTTTGGTTGTGATCGCAAAAAATATTTATATGGTCTGATGCTAATTAAGAGATAGTTGGCAGAGGAAATAGTAAAGAAGGACTTAGCCAAAATCTGGGGATGCGTAGCCAAAGGGGACATGTAGCATTACATATGTAAAAGTGGTTTTGGTTTGGTTTGGTTTGGTTTTTTTCTGAAGGTGTGAAGCTTCCATTAGAATTGATAGAACTTCTTGATGATTTTATGTTAAGTACTGTAATAAGAATGTATCCAGTTAAGCCAATAAACACAAATATCTTCAGCCTAAGGAGATGACTTGTTGTAGCCTTCTCTTTTTTTGGCAGACTTTCTTCTTGCAGTTGCCTTTTAAATGTAACACCTGAGGGTGCCTAAAGCTTGTGCATCCCGAAGAAATCTTTTGTAGAATTCAATTTCTGACTGCTGCTGGATGTTGATCGAAGGAAAGCAACTGGATATTTAGTCTTGCAGGCCCAGCCAAGAAACAGAGCTTTTTCTCTTTCTGCTTTGTCACCTGCCATAAACATATCACTCTCATCAATTCATGAAACAGGAACATTGTTGCTTGGCTTTATAATTTGGTACTAAAAACATGGCTTGGAAAAGAAATGCATTGTTGCATTTTCTTTGTAATTATATCAGTTGATTCCCACAAGAATAAGAAGTGTAATCAAAATTGTTCTGAGCTGGTTTAACAGATGTCAAGAAATTTAATTGGACTTTTGTTGAGTAATTTTGAAGCCTGGGTCCCTAGTGTCTCTATAAACACTTTCACAGTTCTTATATCAGTGTCAAAAATCCTGCATGAAATGACTGTTCTACCAAGGGGACAGGGAGTAGAAATAGTGCAAGATTTTGAACACTTCTCCTTTTGCTGTTGTTGCTCACTGTTCCTTTTGGCTGTTCTGAATGTCTGTGTTGCAAAGTCACAGACTTGGGAGAGTTCTAGAAAAGTAACTGAGACAGCTCATATGTAGCCCTCACAATTTGTGAAATTTAGGCACCTGAAAGAAATTAAAAATTTCCAAGACAGTATAGAGTGAGGCACAAGCCCTCTCCACTGGTAAAGCTGGGTCATTTGCAATCACAAGTGCAAGAGCTCTGGGCCAGAAGAAAAGACAAGTAAAAATTCATTTTATAGCTTAGTCATGAGTGTGCTCAGAGAGCAAAAAAGGAAGACCGTGTCTTCCATGGTTACTGACATTCTCAAAATTTATGAACAATTGCATGATATTTGTATTTTCTTTTTTAAAATAAAGATGTTTCTCAGATTGGTTTAGTATTATTGCCATGTTTTAACTGAGAGAAATCATTAACACAAAAATCACATAACTAGCAAAAAACATTTTAGGAAAGAAGAGTTTCATTTGTATGCTCTGGAAAGTCTTCCCAGTCAGCTATCATACATGGAAAAGAGAGTTCTGTCTAGAAATCTGGAAGAAACTTGCTGTATCTGGACAAGAACGGAGATATGAGACACTTTTGCCCGTTTCTCTTTGCAATAGCTGTAAACAGAGTAGTGTTATTTTGCTTGCTCATGTAGTTTAACTAATGAATGTACAAACCTGGTTGTAAACATTCTGTAGCCCCTAATAAATCATACCCTGTACTCAATAAGAATGTAATTCATCATCAGTAGAATTAAATGGAAAGATACCCGTGGTCTACTGGACTCTACTTCAAGCCATCCCACCACAAAACTAAGCAGATGCTTAACACCAAGTCATGGCAAGGATCAAATTCAGGAAAGGGCCCTTTTTAATTCAGCATGAGACTATTAATGCTCTCTCTTCTTTTCTTTGTATTAGTCCAGTCTCCCACATTCTCTGCCTTTTACTTTAACTAGCTGAGTTACGATTCATGCTGAACAGCACTTCCCAGTGGTTTCATCAAAGTGAAAGGGATTATGAATCAAATCACTTTTATATTCTACAAGTACAGAAGATCATTGTAATTGTGACACCTTTGGGGTTGCTTACAGCTCCAAAACCTCAGAACAGGCTCCCTTTTCTAAGTGGGTGAAAATAACTCCCTCTACAAAATAAAGACTTTCCCATATGCTGACTTTTTATAGAGAATAGCTTTCTTACTGTTAAAATGACAAACAGAAAGCATCATAAAAAAGGACCTGACAATGACTCAATTACAGCATCACTTGGTTGACACTTTAATAAAAGTGGCATTAAAATAATATTGGATATAAAAATGTAAGATGAAAATAAATGGGACTTTTGGACCCTAGGATTTTTTTATAACATTGAGTTACTTTGCAATGTTCATATCTTTCTCTGCTGTTATGATTCAAAAGGCAATCACAGCTTAGTGCCAGGAAAAAAGTTGAATGGAGCAGGGAAAGCCATATCGCATGTAAGAAGAAAGATTCCTCCCCAGTGTAAATACAATTTTGTCCAGACTTCTGTTTTACAACAAAATGCAACCATCCCAGCATTAGGAGAGTATAAGTGGGCTCAAAGTTGTCAATTAAAGCATTTGTTTACTACTCACAATCCTAACCTTCCCAAAGAGGAGTTTTTTCATACCTTTATGGAAAGGACAGAAGTATCTCAACACTGTGAAATGTTTACAGTACCTTTTGTTACAAATGTCCACAAGCATTAAAAGGAAATAGTACAAACATGGTCTTTTGGGGGCTTTGTTTCAGAATCCAAAGGCCTCTTAAAGCCCAAAGCTGGCCAGCGGGTACTAGGCAAAAGACACAGAGATTTAAGGGAGATTAGGCTGCGTGAGTCTGGGGCTTATTGTGTTCAGTCAGCCCTCTCTCACCCATTATTCCTTGCAATCTCTCATTAGTTTTCAGTCTTCCTGCCCCATTAGAGCCATTCTTCCCTGTATTTATGTCTTGCAAACTTGCGTCAGCATTCACCTGCCCTAAGCCCCTCAGATTTTCCTAACGCATTAACTGGAGGAAAGTTGCTAGGACAATGGGTAGAACAGCAAAACCAGTGCCAGAGATGTGACTGATTTCTAGCTGCTCCATGAGTGTATGTATATCTTTGTGAGCTCACCAAAGAGAGCAGGGAAGAGAGAGAGGTTTGGAAAAACCTTCAGAAAAAAAAAAAGACATCATGTTACACAGAGAAGGGATTTTGAAATCTGAAACTCTAGTCCCTGGACGAAAGTGCCAGTTCACAATCCCTATTCACATGGACTTTTCAGTGTATCACTTAAAATACACAGCTCTTTTAATTCTTTTGAAAAGAAAAATCACTAAAAGTGTGAAGTGCTGTGATAGTACTCCATCCTATATTTTAAGGTCTTCCCAATCTTCTACTGATAAAAATTCATGACGGTTATCGGCCTTGTAGATCCACCTAATTCTGGAAAGCTCGTCTCCTTTTTACCACTTTATCATAACTTACACCGTTCAAATCATGACTTCATTGAGAACATCATGGTCTGTAAATAAATCTTACCCTGAAATTTGTTCATCCACTGCCTCCAGTGGCTTTGTGGATCTGAGACTGTAATTAAAAATTGTAAATTAGAATTAGCAATTGGCTTCATGGCTGAATGTTAATAAATAGTTCCTACATAAATGAGAAGAAATAAAGTCTAGTTTAATGTTTCAGCTATATTGGCTCCATAGAGTTAACACAGGCAAAAAGTAGTAAAAACTTACTTTTGTCATTAAAGTGAACAGATCTGCTTCTGAACACATTAAAGTGACAAATCTGATGAGTTAGAAGGTGACATTTTTACATAGTAACTTTTCAGAATAGAGCTGCACTATAAAACATGATGTTAAAAGTGAAGGTTGCTTGTGCTGGTCGGGAACAGTTTCCACCTAAGGAGAAGACAGGACCACAATCACAGTGCAAAGGGGATGAGGAGAGCCAACGAGTGTCATTGAGATGGCGGCCTTTGGGAGTGCAAAACCTTTCATCTGAACAGCTTTTTATTGCCCACTGTAAGTTGTCCTGGCAGGACAGCTACCCACAGACTTGACAAGGTGAGATTCAGAGCTGCCTGGTGCAGGAGACATGGACCTGGGGCACCACCAGCCTCTGCTAAAGCTGTAAGTTGAGCTGGAGGTCACTGCTTGCCACTCTACTGGTATCCCTTACAGACTTGTGTGGCACTGGCTGCATGCTAGGCATCCTTCTAGGATAGATTCTTGTTTGGACTTTCCCAGCTCGGTGTTCAGTGTACTCATTGTACTCAGTTCCCTGAAAATAAAAATCTTTCCCTGTTTTGCTGTAAGATCACCAGCAGCTCTTGCTAAAAACGTCCCTGGCAGCAACATTTTGCCCTCCCTTTGTCAGGGCCGGACTGTACCATCCAGAGAACCTGTAATACCCAGAAGTATTAAGGAACAGTGTTTTGCGTGTGGTTGATGGATGACCTTTATTTCATGAGGCAGAAAGGAGGAAGCTTAGTGTCATGGATTTACAGTGTATGTCTGTTATTCTGTAAATACATATCCATGTCTGGATGTCTGGGGTTGGATGGTACCCCTCTCCCCTCCCGTTGCCTTCCTTCATCCAGAGCCTAAGGTACATTGAAGGAAATGTTGAAGAGAGATTCCCCCTTCCTCTGCCACATTTTGCAACTGCATCCAGCCCTCTGGCCTCCTAATTTTCAAAGAGACTTCCCATCTGTTACATTTGTTTTCCCTCAGGAGAATTTACATATGTCCCCACTTAGCATACAAATGGGGTAAAGAATTGAAGGTCAGAGTAAAAGTCATTGAAACAATGCTTTGAAATCACATGGATGCTTTAAATTGTATTTTGGAGAAGATGAAGGGAAAAGTTGAACGTTTTCACCAACTAAAACGTCTCTCTCCTTGAAGAAACAGATGACATCTCCCGTCCCACCTCAAAAATATCCAGACAAGTTGAATAGAACTAAGAATAAAATTGATTTTAGCATCTCACATGCAACATTTGCAGAAAATCAGGAACAGAAAAGCTGAACATAGTTTATGTGTGGCAGTTGTAAAGGTAGCTAAGAATGTTCAAGACAGAATTACCAGTAGATACCCACAGGGACAAATCCAGTTTGCCATCTTCATGACAATAATCCTGTTGACAGGAACTGTAAATCAACATATGACAAGCAATGTGTTTTTCTTAGAAATTGCTTATTGCATACCTGATAGATCGGCAGGAGAAAGAGGCCTAATATCGTGTGCTCTTTGGTACCGTGACTGTTCATTATCAGATCAGAAACGTATTTCATAGGCCAAACTTCATCTGAAACAAATCACTTCAACTTCATTGGCTCTCCTGGGGCAAGACCAATTTACAACAGCCAAGGATATTGCAGGATATCTGTAATCTTCAGAGCTATTGCCTGCCAGTGAAGCGCCAGATTCTCATTCTCCCAAATGGCAAATTGATATTTTGAAATAGAAAAAAAACCTAAGAAATTACTGAAACTAAATGAGGACTTGCAGGCCTGATTTCTCATTATGTTGCTCCAGTCAGC
This sequence comes from Tetrax tetrax, assembly GCA_009806455.1. NCBI lineage: Eukaryota > Metazoa > Chordata > Aves > Otidiformes > Otididae > Tetrax > Tetrax tetrax. Next base: position 95,248 of record WHYT01017285.1, read on the forward strand.
CGATGTGCACTAACATGGAGGTGAATGAGGCCCTTGAAGCATGCTACAGTGCAGAGCAGGAGTTTATAAGCACATTTACCAGGCAGACTTGTTTTTTTTTTTGACGAACTGAAATATCTAAAGGGGAAAAGCAGTAGATATGTGGATCTGAGTCATGCATGCTTCCTACTGCATTTAATTAAACTTTATTCTTTAAAATGTATTCATACTCTCAGAACTCACAATGCATATGATTGTGTTATCATATAGAAAGAAAGCTAACTAAACAGTATTTGAAAAAGGAATGTTAAGTAGCACAGTATCTTGAGGGCTAATTATTTGGTGAGGTAAGAGACAGAAGAGAAAATAAATGGCGCTAATGGAACTACCAGATGATACTTTTATAAGAACTTCAGCACACTTGGGTGAATAGAAAAATAATTTCTGGAAGAGTTCAAAACAAAAGTAGAATACAGTAACACAGGATCAACTTTAGAAAAATGGGGGAAAATGAATCTGAATCTCTCAGTGTTTCTGTGTTACTTCATGGAAGCACTGGCAGCCAGCTGAGGCAAAGGATGGAATGTAATTTTTTAGGGCTATTTGAGATGCTTCCGAAAATCCCTCACTGTTTCCAGATGCTGTAGAGAAGGACACATGTAGGTGTTACATTGTATCTTCAAGTGTTATAGTGGCATCTCAGGTTTACCCTACAACATCTCGAACAGCACTGGTCACCTCTACTTTTCTGTTAAAGCTGAATTGAGTTCTGAACGTTAATTACACCACTGAAGCAAGGTGAGGTGAATGTTATGCTTCCTCAGGACCTTTGGAAAGATAAGAACAGTGGGGCATTCAGAAAGACAGTTGCCATGAATAGGTAGATCCTGCCATGCAACATATAGCATGTGCAAGATATCTACTTAACAGCGGTCTTACCGGAAAGAGACACCATGCTGGCCTGGCAGCCTGAGGACAGGCAAGATATACAGCAGTACTGAAAGACATACTTCATTTCTGTCTTCAGGTGACTGAATCCCATCCAGCTGAGGTCTTTCACATCCCTTGTTCACATAGCAAATGAGATATTGGCTTGTTGTACAATATGGCAGCAATTGGTATGTGTGATTTTGGCATTTAACTCCAAATTCAGTGAAATGTAGGTGTCTACATGTAAGCCATTTATCTAAGCTCCCATTAGAGTGGGAGATGAAGATCTATCCGCTACATTCAATACAGTCTTGAAACCATTGACTTGAAGTCTGCTTTTGGGCAGCTGAATAAGTCTCCAGGCTCCACTGAGTCATCAAGGTAGGAAATGACTGGTATAGGCATTGCTTTGAGCTTTGGGAACCACAGGAGTGTTCAAAGCAGTGCAATGAAGGCTGCAAGAATTGTCAGTGAAGTATCGAAGGGTAATGAAACTCAGAGACAGGGGAAAGATCCTGACTCTACACAGGAGATGAAGCATTTGTTTCAAAAGGCTACTTGAGTGGGATACAATATGGTCAGGACTCAAAAGGTCTTTATCCTGAAGGAGTTAGAGCAACAGCCAAGTCATAAGTCACTCTAGAAGCTGTCTGTCAACAACAGAGGTAATGGCTGAAAAGGAAAGCAGAGAATAGCAATTAACTCTGCCTCTCTGCTCTGAGAAAGATGCGATATCTTGTATAACTTCAAGCTGGGATGATAAACTGTTAAACTGTCATGAATATTCATGCTAATCTTTAATTCTTCAGAAGCATTTTGTGGGGATGAAGGACAGTGTGATGTGGGCCTTCAGGCTTATTGTCTTGAAAATGAATGGAAAAATAAAGTTCAAGTAATGAATTATAGCTACAGGTCTATTTTTAAAAATGGCAAGCCAGAAGAATGCTCCTTCTGACACTTGGAGGTAGCCAAGTGTCCTGGTTTTGGCAGGGATGGAGTTAATTTTTTCCTTTCAGTAGCTGGTATGTTTTGGATTTCGTGTGTGAAGAATGTTGATAAACACCCTGATGATATGAGTTGTTGTGAATGAGACCAAGGACACTGTCCTGCTTTCCAAGTCTTGCTAATTTGCAGATGCAGGAAGCTGGGAGAAAGACAGACAGAATAATTGATCCAAACTGGCCAAAGAGAGTATACCATGCCATAAACGTCATGCTCAGTATTTAAGTGGGGGCTGGCCGGGGCGGGTATCTGCCTTCCTGGCATCCATCTTCCTCTTCAGTTTGCTGGCATCGTTCCCTCTACCTTGGTGGCTCCCTTTTTGCTCCTTTGCTTGCCACTCGGTTTTGTTTCCGTGATCGCTGCTTGGGACGGGCTGTATCGGTCATTGGGACATCGGGTGGTGAGAAAACATACATTGTTTACCTTGTATATTTTAATATCCTTATATTCTGTTATTATTGTAGTTTTCCTTCATTATTTTAGTAAATTGTCGTCATCTCAACCCACGAGTTCTCCTTCCTTCCCAATTCTCTCCCCCATCCCGCCTGGGAGGGGGAGGGTGAGCGAGAAACTGTGTGGTGATTCCGGCTAAACCATCACACCAAGTAGACAAAGGAGAAAGGAGACTTTCTAAAGCCTGCACTGCACTCCTGGAGACAACTTTGTCTTTTGTCTCATGAGCATTCTGAGAACAAAGAAGCACTGAGAACAAAGCAGCACTTTATTGAAAAAATTACAAGGTGACTACCTACATCATAAAGAAGTGCAGTAATATCTCCCCAAAGTCTGCACCCTAATGTTAAAATAAATATATTTAAGTAACAGGAAAATATTTGTTAGCATTTTGTCTTAGTTTCTGATCTGTGTAATACATTGAGCGTGGATAGTGGGGGGACATAATTTCTAACATGGAAATTATTTCTGTGCAATCTACTTTATGCTAAGGATTGCGCTCTTCAAACCCAATGTTTTCCCCTCTGTACTTATTTAGCACACTCATGATAATTTTCACGTACTCCACTTTTGAAAAACTTGTGGAAGTGTCTCCTATCATGTGCATCTTCCCACTTCAGGGTGGTAGTTTATTATAAACAAGAAATTTTTAGAATTTGGGACATCCTTAGCAACATTTTAAAAAATTCCCTTGACTATGGTGATAGTTACTCTCCCTAAATACTCATCTGCTACCTAAGGATATTCTCCAAAGACTTTTTGGCTCATGATATTCTTGTATTGTCTGTTGTACATTACATAATTATTATGCTCCATATACTGTAGACTGTTTACTTTCAAGACAAGATACAGTGGTAGAAATTTATCATCATGATCCCTTGTGTGCTGATATGTCAAACAAAGGAAAAATTTCTTGGATCAGATCTGCCTCTCCACCTATCCTTTTTTTTTTTTTTTTTTTTCCCCTGGAGCTCCGTGCTGCAATGGAAAATGGCATTTTACCACTAGGAGAAAAGATGTTTTCTAGTTTCTGTTTTCTCATCCATCTAATTACCAATTTTCTCATTTTATTTGTGATTATAATAACACAAGTATGAGTGGATACTAGTGGATAGATTTCTATCACCCCAAGGGGAAAATGTCAATGGCCTAATTAGAAGTTTATTGATGCATTTCCTTATATTCAGAATTATCCCATATAAACTTTCAGAATGATTTTCTTTGCAAAATCACATAAATAAATAATATTTCCTGAGGGCATTTATTAGTCAGGAGATGGAGTGTTTCAGGGCACACTCCTGGCAGTTAGGATAATGAAATATGAGATGCTATGCAGTTTTTAATTTTTTTTTCTGCAATGTCCCTAGGTTAATTTGAATGTCCCAGGGATATAGACATGGAAGACTTGATCTTACATGATTTTACACCTTGTCTAGTATCTAAGCGGTGGTCAAAATGGACTGATATGTCATATAGCCTTTATGTCATAATGACACTTCTCAAAACATCAAAGGTACATATTGAAGTTTTCCAGGCAAGGGTTGCAAGATGAATAGACTTCACAACTTCTAGACTTCCAATTTGCCAATCATATTTGAATCTATACAAACTGAGTGTCATGCATGTCACCAAGGCTAAGTACACTATGAATTCTCACTTGGAGACATTTTGAATCCAATTTAAAGAGCTTTAATTTTTCAGGGACCATCAGAAACATCCAGTTAGTGAAGAAATAGATTCACAAAATGTAAAAGACTTAAATTTTATTATACTATTTGTTCCATAAATACTGAAATTTAAGTCTTAATTATGCCTCACTTCCTTGCTTCTTTTTTTATTCGTTACTTCTCATTATTTATTTTGTCTTCATTTTATTTAAGTGTCTGATCCATAACCTATCATCATCAAAGTCCTGAATAGAAAGTGAAGGATAAGCCAGCTGTTTTTACTTCTCTGCCACATATCAAAAGAGGAAAGAATTTAAAAGAAACAGGGAAAATGATGAGGATCCAATTAATTTACTTCTCCCCTAAGTTTACATTCCCTGTTGCTTTCACATAACCTCACAAGAAAACCAGTTGGACTCTACCAGAGAATCATTCAGAGTAGGATGTAGCTGACCTGATGCTAGTCACCTATATTAAGGCAACTGAATAGAGCTTAGGGGCTTAACTTGGTTGCCCTTACATAGATGGGGAGTTTCCAATGCCACAGAAGCCAGAATATATAGACAGTAGAAGTAGATCTGACACTAGACTTATAGGAAAAATATGCCTTCAGGATCAGCAGCTGCAGGCCAACTGAAATCCTGAAAGACATCTCACATGGTTTCTCAACTTCCATGTCTAGAATCAAGCCATGTTTTCTTTCCTCTTTTCATCTGCTGTACAAGAGGTGGATTCATCTGCCTAGCGTAGCTGCTTTTACCATTTTGTTTGCCCTGAAGCAACCTGCCTAGCCTCTAGTTCTCATGGAGGAACATGAGTGTCCCACAGAGCTTTTGTCAAGTCTGTAAGTCCGAGGAAGATGTCTCAGTTCCCACAAGATATCTAAAAAGTCATTAGAAATCTATGTTTAAGCCATCTAATACTGCCCTAGGGAGTCAATTAGACTAGTCTCTTACCATAGGCATCTCTGATGAGTGTATAAAACTAGGTAGTACAAATCCCATGGACTCAGTTCTGTTGCCCACAGGTAACTTTATGTCAGTGTCATACATCATGCCTCCAGGTATCCCCACTTGCCTCTAGCAACTGTTCCAGGTGCTCACCAGTCTCTCATAGGTACTATGTGGTGATAGATGTCTTCAAGACACCCTAGGGCATCTCAAATGGCAGTGGATACTTCTGTGTAAGCAATTGAATCAAACTCTTCTCAGGGAGTTCTGGGAGAAGCTACAAAGTGTCCAGTAGCTCAAAGGATGTCTTATAAGCCAGTGCTATAAGCCACGCTTAAAATGGCAGAATGGTCTTAGCTACACCCACAAGGACCAGAGTTATGGAGGGCAAAGCTGAGTGACATCTGAAATATCTATGTCTGGGAAATTCAGATGTTTTAATATCTTTTCTTGTTCTGAATTAGAACATACTCTTCTTTATGAAAAAGACCATATAAAATAATACAGAATATAAAAAAATACATTCATAAAAATGATCACAAGGTTCCTTTAAACACTTTCAGTCTACTAAACTGTAAACAGTTCTTATTTGTTGGGATTTTTTTTGTGGGTGGGTTTTTTTTTTTTTTTGTGCAGTTCAGAATACAGCAGCATTCACTATCACTGTTCCTCTTGGGAGATGTAGCTGTAATGCCTTTTGTTCCCATCATATTAAGTGTTCTAGACCCCCTCACATATATTGTGGTCTATTTTCATAGCATCTGCTGAGTGTAGTCTGCAAGATTCAGCTTGAAAAAGGTAACTTGGTCACACATATTTTGTCCTCGTTAAATCTTTCAGTTAACATGTAGAGTTATACTTAGGAAAAATTAGGAATTTCATAAAAATCTTGACGGGCATGAAATAATGGAGTGAGTGGAAGAGGAAAAGAACCTGGTTACACTGTAAAGTGACCTTCAGCAGTACACAGTTAAATGTACATTTATCTACTTAAAATAAAAACGAAAGAAAAATGACTACTTAAATACTCCACCAAAGAGTATTCAAATAATTCAATCATGGATAATAATATTAATTCATACATTGTCTTCTGAGAAAGAAAAGCACCCTTTGATGACATCTTCATTTTTCTTAGGTTCATGCAGTGAACTACATTTCCTTTCACACCAGCATAATAATTTGGTATTCACTGAATTTGGTAATCTTCAGGACCATGAGTTAGCTGCCATGACAAGTGCAATGTTTGAACTTGGAAACTTTGCTAGAGTTACAAAAGCACGGGGACCATGGTGCCAATGTTAGTCATGTGGAGGCTGGTAGAAGTGACTGAGTACCAAGGAAAAAGAGAAACATGTGCTTAAAGCACTGCTTATCAACACTGTGTATATCAGGCCTCCGTTTCCTTTCCCAAAAGTAGTTACACATCCTATTCCATTTTTCCCATTTATTGGAAGACCTCTTCTTGGATTAGAGCAAGGAAGTAGTTCATCTCACCCAGCTGCAAACAGCAGTTTTAGGATTCTTATCAGGCTAGCGTGCTACTTTGCCATTCTAAACAGGAATAGAGACCACGTGTTCAGAAAACATGGAAAAACTTCTGGCAAACAGAGTTCCATAGACATCGAAGTACAGTAGCTGGCATGTTGTCTCAAAGACCTCAGAAGCAAAATCCCTGTGTAACCCACTCTGTCGACTTTGTTGTGACCAAGTAGGTAAAGTCCCACTGCACATAATAGATGTTGCTTCGAAATCCAGGCAGAGATTTCTGCCTGTTTGAATTTCGTGTCTTGCTCATTCACTAGTGAAAATATCAATACAACAGAGGCCTGCTTTACTATGACAAGTGAAAAAAAAATTGATGAAGCTTTGTAATGTTCTAAAAGAAATTTCATACATCACTGAAGATAAAGAAAACTGAAAATAAAAGAGATTGGGGTTATATTTCTTTTTAATAATGTCAGTCAAAAATGTTCCAGTCAGTAGTCTGAACGCCATGGATGACGACAGATTTACCACTTCACTTCACTGAATAACAATTTTGAAGCTTAGCAAAGTCTTTGTAAGAGGAGATGGTGAAGCTTAGACTTCCTGTCAACAAAACACCCCAGACAAATAATGCATTTTGATAAAATAGCTGCATGATCCTTGAACTGGAATATCTAAACAAGACAAAATGTTTTAAAGGGAGGAGGAAAGGAATTTGTAAAGAATCAGCGATACTAAATGGACTCATGCCCAGTTTTGCCATCACATGAAAGAGCAGGGGCAAAGCTGGGTGACACAGACAGCCTTGTAAACTCTATTTAATGGTCATAGTGGAAAACTATATGAGAAGATGTGTGGGTAGACTTCTGACTTGGGGAAAAAAACACCAGAGAGTACCTTCAACACTGTAACCTCACTTCATGCCCAAATAATTGCTTATAAATGAATTAAAGTAATGCTCAGATTGTAATATGGTTCTGGTTTCTTTTAACTCAGAGCAAGGTTTTACAGTACCTTATGAAAAACTAATGAGATTTATGCTGCTACTGAAAGGAAGATCCTGGTTTCCTCTATCCCCATACCTGATAATACCTGCACGTCATGCTGTCAGGTGTCAATCAGTTACACTCAGTTCCTCGATCCTGCTCACAACTGGTCCTGCCAAAAAAAATGACCCATTGTCTCATGGGTCTGCTATTGGATTGAATACACTCAGTAGCTTTGTGATTGATGGTGGGTAAAAAGGAGAAAGTGGGAATGCACAACTCCTTGAGTCGGAATACAGTCTCAAACTGTGAAACTACACTTTATTTAGAACTAATTTATCATCAACAATTATATACTGCAGCAGCAAAGACATTTCCACATTTGAATTCTTAATGTTATGCTGAATTTTATTGGTTTTCTTTCACCTTAATTGATAACTGATTGGCTAGGTGAGTTACTTAACACTATTTCTGTTTTGAAATAGAAAAAAAAACTTACAAGATGGAGGTGACTAATATACAATATTGGCAAAAGCATTTTACATTAGATTTCTTAATTTTTTAGATTTTACAAACATTTTCATGAAGAAGGTAAATGTCTATATATTTGTGAGTTAATAATATTATGACAGAGCAGAATGAATGCCATTTAAAAAAAAAAATTGTGTTCATCTATTTCTCTGTTCTCCATATTTTTTCACATTTTCCTTACTGTTTATGTTGCACAAAGATGCTCTGCAGAAATGTGAAATGACTAATGTAATTAGATAACAGCAATATCAAGGATGAAGTTTTACATAATCTGCAGGCTACAAGAACAAATAAAAATAACAAGAACAAATAAAAATAAGCAATTCTAAAACAAAATTAATTTTTAAAAATAATACACTATGGACATTGTTGTAATTTTTAAGGATACCTCAACTAACATATTGTACTGCTCTGCTAAGGTAGAAGGTCAAAGTGTGCTTAATGTTGGATATCACAGGGATTTATATGGAAATACTGCAACAAGAAATGGATACTTATGACAATAAAAATACAGTAAATAACAATAGATTACTTTATTATTGACATTTGGAGTAGTTCTTTCAAAACTGGATGCACAAGTCCCTTTGCAGACCTGGTGCAATATTTGTTGAGTGCTTCAAACTGTCAATGACATTCAGAGAGCCATTTGTGCTGCAAAGAAGTATTGTGAGGTACCTGGTTTGAAATGCTACACCCTTTTTAAATGTAAATATAGTGTCTGATAGCGCAATAAGGTCTTTTGCTGTACTAATGAGAACCAAAGCCTGCCTCTTTGAAAACAAAGGAACTTTAAAAATATCTCCCAATGGCACAAGATGGAATAAATTTCGATTAATATTTTAATTTTGTTTTTCATCAGTTTTGAATTCATAGTAATATAAATTTGAGAGTGTCTGAAGCCAGCAGAGCTATCCTAGTGTAAGATCAGCTTGAGTTTTGTCGTAAACCCATTTTAACCCTTATTTCCTCATTTAATTTATTTGCTTTCAGTAATTTTTCCTTGGCTTGACAGGACCTAAGGCAACTGCTTGTACGTGGCTGCTGTAATACAATAAAGTAATAGACTTTCAGATGTTCGAGGACGTATTTCTTGCACCATCAACACCTTCCCATTTAGTGCACAGACATGCATTCATGTGTATAAGCATAAGGACAAGAGAAATGAAGTTGAAAAATTAAGATGAGAGATGAAGATGGTTCTCTTTAAACTTGCATAGACCTGATGATTATTCCCAACAGTAATTTATGTACCTGAGAGGCCTGGTGAGATTAAGTGGGAAGGTTAATCTCAAAGGTTATAATCTTAAAAATAACCTTTGAAAGTCTGAACAGTTGTAACAACAGAGAAAACTGTGACTAACTGTGCCAGAGGGCAGCAAGAGTAGTCTTTCTGAAAGCTAAAGATAGCTGCACTGACCATGGCAGCAAGCTACCTCAGGTCCCTAGCTCAGAAAGAGGGCAGGCCCAGAGGTGGCCACAGGCAGCAGTAGTACCACTGGTGCTAAAAATAATATTAAAACATTCTTTATTAAAGCTCTTACTTAAACGCCAGATTCTCAAAAGGGTCAGTTTAACAGGAAAATAGCAGAAAAAGGTCATAGTACAGCTGGAAAAATGAAGTAGAGTGCAGGGTTTCTTTTTTTAAATGAGAATGAAATACATAGACTCTGTCAGTGAACTAGTCCTCAGGATAGCCTCGGGCACTGGCCATACAGACAAAGAGCAATGGGTGAGGTGTGTGGGTGCCTGTGCTTTAAGGGAGTCATACTTAGTATTGGTGACCCACAGAGAGGCTAATAAGACCAAGTGAAGAGAGGAAAAGGCAGGGAATTAAACCCAGACATCCTTTCTATTGCTGTGAGAGAGCAAAGGAGCAAGGTGCTGCTGGAGGCATATCATATGTTATGCAAGCGCTCACAGCTGTCCAGCTCCTCCAGATCCTTGGTATGGTTAGCATGAGTGTAACTAACTGTGCCGATTGCATGATGAGTATGTGAGGGATGAGGAGCAGGCTTAGTCACTGAGACATCTCGAGTATTAAATAACTTTTCTACAGAATCCAAATGGTTGACCAGAGAAGGAACTCCACGAGTACTGAAAGGTGCAAATCTACTCCCTGGGACTCTCAGCCAGGAGCTCCACCATTCCCTTCTGGTTCCCAGCATTGATGTGAGCCAAGCAATGCCTGGGGAACCGTGGAGGGCCAGAGGTGGGAGTGATGGCAGGGTAGCAAGGGAGTGTTGCCCGATGCATAGCTGTATGGTGGTATGGGGGCACAACATTTATGAAGGGTAGTGATAGGGTGCTAAGGAGGGTTCAGACCCCTCTGGTAAAGCCTGGTGCTGAAACCATGTGCATTTCCCAAACATCCTGTAAGATGGTCCCCAACCATTTCTGCTTCCTGGGGATGTTTGAGGATCTGCATTGTGCTACATGGTTCGGTGGACAACTCCTTCACTTCTTCCCTATTCCTCCTCCGGGCCATGCTCATAAGTCCTCATGCGCAATGGGAGGAAGGGCCCTGATAACTACTCCTGCTATGCTCCTACTCCTGGAATAGCTTCACACTCTTGGCCTCTCCTCATCTTACTTCCCCAAAACATTATTGATTTTTATGTGTCCCCAAAATCACTCTAACAGGACAAAAAGACATCAGTGCTAAATTCCACCAAGACTTGAGAGATCTAACTGGTACTCCAAAGAGTGATGATTTTGACAGACAGGAGCCTGCTTTGGTATCAATAAAAACAGAATCTGACCAAGGTAAACAGGAATCTGCTAGCAGGCATTCGTCTTATCTGCAAGTGGTGATATAGCTCAAGAGCTATACCTTCTATGTTATCCTTTTTTTTTCCATATAAATGCTGAAAATGCGTTATAACAAACACGTTCTGTTTGAAAAAAAAAAAAAAAAGTGCTTCAGGTTAAGAAATTGCTTTTCCACAGCAATTATCTCATGAAACAGCACCAACCAATATATTTAAGTGGGACAATTTTGGAAGCAATGGTCCCAGCAGCATCTCTGCCATTGTCCAATTTCTCTGCTACTATCAGCTTCCCGCTCTAAAGTACTTCTACACCATTGTCTTTCTCAGCAGCCCCTCAGACTTCCATGATGCCAAAATAATCTGCCAGATGACAGCTAGCCATTTCAAAGACATGAAAAAAAGAAAATTGTTTCCATCCCCCCTGAACCAATTGCCTGTATAGCTCTGATTTCTGTGGTGATCGAAGTGGACTTGGTGCCTCAGAGCAAAGTAAACACATATGTTTGGGAAGGCTTTTAAACTACTTGGCACCAAACCACCTCATGCCACACAGAGAATATTTTTTCAGCCTTATGGGCTTCTGATGTGTATGAAGCACTGGCTTTTAGGTTCCACGTGTCTCTTTGAGATACAGTTGGTGGTGTGGTGGTACGTGTGACCCCAGACATCTGGACGAGCTGTCAGCGAGAACCTTTAGTGTTTGCAGCACCATACTGAGACTCTTTCACATCAGATGGAGAGGAAAATATTCCCAGATATTGGCTCTCTCCCAAACCCAGTACTTCCCTTGGATCACACCTCATGTGAAGCTCTGTATGAACTGAAGAGAGAGATGGGTTATTGGCATATTTTGCACAGGCTGTCTGTTGGCTTTATTGTAACTGACGACAGCTCAAGCCTGGAGGAGGCACGACTGCATGTTGCTTTGTGCATATATATACTATTTTGCCTGCTGTTTCAATTTGGTTTTGTATTTTCTCATTGAAGAAGATAAGACAAATAAAAACCATCTCACTTGTATAGCAAAAAGTATATGTCAGTTGTAGGTACTCCTGCAAAAAAGAGAAAAGTGTGCACATAAAACAAGAAAAGAAATACATTTTTCATATATATACTAGCAAACTGGAATACTATTTGAAAGTAAAATCTACTTAATCCCTCTTCCATCCACAGCTGCTGGGAAAAGAAGACACAAATTGGTGCTAATGTTGTACAGTATCACTGAGATTACTCTACAAAGTGTCCTCATTAGAAATTTGCATCCAGACCCTGTGGGCTTTTGAAGGCATTGCTGCAGAAGTGAGACAGGGCTGTCATTTGTCAAGTAATCCTCTGGGATAAAATTCTCAGATACCAACTCACTTTAATCAAGCAGAGAACAATATTCCAAGTTAGGTGGCTTGCTAGTAAACCCTCTAATGGTGCTGCTGAGCAGCCATAAAGAATCCCAATGAAAAGCACTGCAAAAGTTAAGTAGATGTCAAGCAGAAACTGAGTACTTGGATGGAAGCAAACCATGAAACTTGTGGTGCTTGGTTCATCACTGTGCTGTGAAAGGGAAGGAGTGAGCTTTTCCAGAGGTGGACCTCAGCCGTGGCAGACTGAGTGTGGTACCCACCTCTCTTTCAGCAAGACTGCTGAGTTGCTAATCACGTCACTCCTGATCTTAAGGACCACTGAAAGTTTCAAATCTGTCTTATGCACCCTGGTGAAGTTTTGAGGGTTTCCAGACAGAGGACCAAAAGTTAGTGTCCTGAGCAGCTAAGAACAGCCCTATAGCCCAGTAGGTACAAATTGTCGTGGCTACTAACATACCAGAAGCTTCACACTGAGTCTGTGAGACCTCCAGACTTGTCAGGCTTTGACTGGGTTTGTCCTGGGCTGCCCACAGCTTTGCTTTATCTTGTTTTAGCTGTGAACAGCAGTTTCCTAATGACCAGGCGGCTACTGCCTGATTTGTTTTTCTTTTGCTTGGCTTTGTATAATCACCTGGTATAACCCTAATTTTTATACAGATAGCATTTAACAACCTGGGTTTTTTTTTTTTTCTGTAGAACTAAATATTTTTGACGCTAGCAAAATGATGCGGTGTAAAGGAATGGTATCATAACAGAAGCCTTTGCTCAGGATGACAGAGAGTGCTGTGTGGAGGAGTACAGGCATGGGATGATAACAGAAGTAAACTGCTGTAAACAGACCATCAGAGGTCAAACACTGGTAGTTAAAGAAATGCAGTCCTGAGAACTGGGTAAACTGGTTCTAGCATTGACAAAGAGAACAAGGAAGAAGTAGTATCCAGCATACACAAAATCTCAGGTATATGAAATCTCACATTTCCAATGCAAAAAGGAGCAAGTAGTACAGTGTGATAGAAGAGACATAACAAAAGCCCCATATGATGAGCAAAAAGAAAGAAACTCCCATCATCAGCATCATACTCCTCTTAGGAAAGGACCTGGGGTGCCAATGACCTGTGCCACTGAACCACGGAACATTTGCATGTGGGAGAGAGTGGAATGGGGAGCATAGCAGTGGAAAAGGGAGCAGTCATTAGGAAGGGGGTGTAAAATAATTTAAACTGTGTTATTATTGAAATCCATTTTATAATAGTATATCATTCTCTATTTTTAATGTAATAATTTGTTAGAGATTAATAATAACTCTCTGATTAGATAGTTAAGATTTCAGTTACACTAAGAACACACCCCTGACTTTGTTTAAAAGTTGTGTGTCGTTCTGCCTATAGCAAGATTTTGAGTGACTGTATTCAATGCAGGATTTGAGTTGGTACATAGTTGTTGATAACTAAAGAATTAGACTGCTAGCCAAAGAGAGACTGTGGGTGAGACTTGCACCCACAAAGGTGCAAATCTAGGCAGGTTTAAAAAAAAAAGAGAGATGTCCTGGTTTCAGCAGGGATAGAGTTAATTTTCCTCTCAGTAGCTGGTGCATTTTGGATTTCGTATGTGAAGAATGTTGATAAAAACACTCTGATGATACGAGTTGTTGTTAACGAGACCAAGGACACTGTCTAGCTTTCCAAGTCTCATTAAAGTCTTGTTAACGTGCAGATGCGGGAAACTGGGAGAAAGATGAACAGAATAATTGACCCAAACTGGCCAAAGAGAGTATCCCATGCCATAAACGTCATGCTCAGGATATAAGTGGGGGTTGCCCATGGGAGGGGGCATCCATTTCATTCGGGCATTCCATTCTGGCATGCACCCTTGGTATCCTTCTCTTCTCTCTTGCTTGCTGGCATCATTCCCTCTACCTTGCTGATTTGCTCTCTCCCCTTTGCTTGCTGCTCGGTCTTGTTTCCATGATCACTGCTCAGGACATGCTACGTCGGTCATTCGGACATGGGGTGGTGAGAAATCATACATTGTTCATTTTGTATATTTTGTATATATTAACATCCTTATATTCCATTATCTTTGTAGTTTTTAGTATTTTAGTAAACTGTTTTTATCTCAACCCATGAGTTTTCCATTCCTCCCAATTTTTCTCCCCCGTCCCACCGGGTAGGGGGAGGGTGAGTAAGAAACTGTGGTGATCTGGGCTAAACCACCACACAAGATTATAAAAATGGAAATTCAAGGAACAAAATATTTGAAGTGCGACTTAACAATGGAAAAAGAGCCTTTGTCCTTACAACAAGACTTTCAGGAGGTAGCTCTGAAGAACTACCATCTTGTGTCCAATAAGGCTGAGAGCAGCATTGCTCAGTGCAGAATTGTTTGGTAATGGAAGGCAATGAAAATTAAATTAAGAAAAAGAAGAAGTACGGAGCATGAATGCAGTAAAATGACCTTGATTGTGCTATTCATTTCCTACTTGGGGACTATACTGTGATTCATGTAGGCAATTGCATCAGGATCTACAGAAGCATCTACTCCCACACAGCCAAGAGCACCTAATCTACGTCACTAGCTCTGGGACTGCTCTAAGAGGTGAGATTAGTAAGGGATCTTTCCCATCTCAAGGGAGTGCTGTGGCCCCAAACTATTGTCTGTTCTTGAATAACTCTTTTACTTTTCCATCATTTTTTATTATTATTATCTGTTTGGGGCTTTTTTTTTTTTTTTTTTTTTTTTTTT